>OW240913.1:11219868-11254836 GCA_933207985.1 Pelobates cultripes
AGAGACCATTAACCCTTACAGTGCTGGGTGCCTGGCCAGGTAGCGATCATTAACCCTTACAGTGCTGGGTGACTGGCCAGGTAGAGACCATTAACCCTTACAGTGCTGGGTGACTGGCCAGGTAGAGACCATTAACCCTTACAGTGCTGGGTGACTGGCCAGGTAGAGACCACTAACCCTCACAGTGCTGGGTGACTGGCCAGGTAGAGACCATTAACCCTCACAGTGCTGGGTGACTGGACAGGTAGAGACCATTAACCCTCACAGTGCTGGGTGACTGGCCAGGTAGACACCATTAACCCTCACAGTGCTGGTTGACTGGCCAGGTAGAGACCATTAACCCTCACAGTGCTGGGTGACTGGCCAGGTAGAGACATTAACCCTCACAGTGCTGGGTGACTGGCCAGGTAGAGACATTAACCCTCACAGCGCTGGGTGACTGGCCAGGTAGAGACCATTAACCCTTACAGCGCTGGCTGACTTGGCAGGTAGAGACCCATTAACCCTCACATTGCTGGGTGCCTGGCCAGGTAGAGACCATTAACCCTTACAGTGCTGGGTGCCTGGCCAGGTAGAGACCATTAACCCTTACAGTGCTAGGTGACTGGCCAGGTAGAGACCATTAACCCTTACAGTGCTGGGTGACTGGCCAGGTAGAGACCACTAACCCTCACAGTGCTGGGTGACTGGCCAGGTAGAGACCATTAACCCTCACAGTGCTGGGTGACTGGCCAGGTAGAGACCATTAACCCTCACAGTGCTGGGTGACTGGCCAGGTAGACACCATTAACCCTCACAGTGCTGGTTGACTGGCCAGGTAGAGACCATTAACCCTCACAGTGCTGGGTGACTGGCCAGGAGGGGAATCACACACACACTGCCACCTGCTGGCCGGGAGGGGAATCACACACACACACTGCCACCTGCTGGCCGGGAGGGGAATCACACACACACACACACTGCCACCTGCTGGCCTGGAGGGGAATCACACACACACATTGCCACCTCCTGTTCGCCGGGAGGGGAATCACACACACACACACTGTCACCTGCTGGCCAGGAGGGGAATCACACACACACTGCCACCTGCTGGCCGGGAGGGGAATCACACACACACCGCCACCTGCTGGCCGAGGGAACCACACACACACTGCCACCTGCTGGCCGAGGGGAATCACACACACACACACACCGCCACCCGCTGGGCCGGGAGGGAATCACACACACATACACTGCCACCTGCTGGCCAGGAGGGGAATCACACACACACATTGCCACCTCCTGTTCGCCGGGAGGGGAATCACACACACACACACTGCCACCTGCTGGCCGGGAGGGGAATCACACACACACACACACTGCCACCTGCTGGCCGGGAGGGGAATCACACACACACACACACTGCCACCTGCTGGCCGGGAGGGGAATCACACACACACACAATGCCACCTGCTGGCCAGGAGGGGAATCACACACACACACACTGCCACCTGCTGGCCAGGAGGGGAATCACACACACACACTGCCACTGCTGGCCAGGAGGGGAATCACACACACACACACTGCCACCTGCTGGCCTGGAGGGGAATCACACACACACATTGCCACCTCCTGTTCGCCGGGAGGGGAATCACACACACACCGCCACCTGCTGGCCGGGAGGGGAATCACACTTAATCCACCAATCAGAGTGTTGTTATGAGTGAAATTACACAGCGTGCGAAAATTCCAAAGAACTTTCCCACGCTGTGTAACATGCACTATTTAGCACCTAAAAAATTAGAGATTTTAAAACTGCGCTGTAACCACAGTATTTGACGGTTCTATTTGACTCTCAGATATGAAGTGCACCACAGGCCGCAAATGTACTATTTAGAACAAAAAAGTGTGTTTTTTTAAACCAACAATGTAACAGTAGTATTTAAGTGTTTTATTGGACTGCAAGAAATGCACCGCAGGCCGCAAATGTTCAATTTAACACAAAAAAGTTAATTTTTTTTAAAGCAACAATGTAACAGTAGTATTTAAGGGTTTTATTAGCCTGCAAGAAATGCAGTACGCAAATGAGCTACCAGAACAGGATTAAAGTAATGTGTCTGGCACACATGCAGTTGCAAGTGCACTGCACTCTCTGTGGCACTGGGCTCAAGGCAGGGTACAAAAATTTAGTATAGCACCTGTAGCGGAGCGGCAATATTAAATCCCACGATCTCCGCTGGTTCAGAAGGTAATCCACAGTCATGCACTGAAAAGTAAGGCAATATCCCAAATCTCCCCGTAACCGGACGAAACACAGTTCTGAGAGTCAACTGAGGCTTTATTCACAGGCTCCACAATTTATAGAATTCCCCATGCAAGGGGTTTCCTGAGTCCTATCCCAGGGGTATTCCAGGAGTGGACTACGTGGGGAACTTAAAGTACAGAGCATTTCTCCCATCAGGCACTGCTGCACGAGAGGGATCCTCCCACTGGAATGTACCGTTAAGTGGATTATCCCTCCGTGCAGCAGAACCGGCAATTTATATTAAAACACACAACTTTTTGAATATTAGGTTGATTTGCACGAATGGACGTTTATTAGATAGCTGGGGTCTGAGCGCATCATTCGTGAGATTACCGCTCAGATCCCAGCTACAACAACCGAACGCCGCACGAAAAACATATTCACCAAAACATGCATTCAAAAGACCGATTGGCATATGGGGAATAAAATACCGAATGGCCCGGAAGCCCCGAACGGCCTGGAAGTCCAGCGGTGTTCGCGCCGTCGAGTAGCAGTTTTTAGTACCACGCGCTCGACGACCAAACACCGCTGGGGGAACAAAGGATCCAAGATGGCCGACCGCCAATTGCAACATTGTTGCAATCGGTTAACAAGCGCCACACATCTCTTAATGTGTGGGCTATTACAGGGTGGTTTATTCGGTTCACGAACGGCCCGCAAAGGTGCCGTTCGTGAAACGAAATGAAATACAGCTATCTGCTTTCGGCAGATAGCCAATACAGGCAATACAATGTTATTAAAGGCTTTTTTTTATTTTCTTCTCTTTTGTTTTTAGGTTTATAGATAAGTAGAGATTTTCTATCCATTTCCCGAATCTATCTTTTTTTATATAAATCTCTAGATCCAAGAAATTCATGTTATGTCTACTGAATTCTTGAGTTACATGAATATTCCATTGATTTGAGTTTAAAAAGTTTAACAATTCTAAGACAGAAAGCTCATCTCCCTTCCAAATTAAGGAAGGGCCACTGTGAGATGAGGTGGATATTCAATCTGGACACCTTGTCCCCTAGTGGGCTTAACGTGAACTTTGAGATGGCAGCCCTTATTTAACTAGTTGCCCTTTCTCCTTTTATTATAAGAAAATATAAATTTGCTTCATATTATATATTATATGTGTTTTTAACTCGTTATTAAAAAGCGTATTTTATTAAGAATGTTATTTTAACTTATCTTGCCTTTTTTGAAGCTTCAATTTTGTCCAGCTTAATTCTTTATGAACATTTTTTATATAGATTTATTATGCCCATCACTGTTATGGCGGTTTTGGGACTTTCGATTACCCCATTTCTGGGTTAGGAAAAATAGAGGACTCCGCCTGTATACACTACGTCAAGACGGTTTCACACATAGACGCAAGTGACGTGATGATGTCACAATGCGGACGTAAAGTACGGAACAGGACAAGGCAGGGAAATCAATTTCCAAAATGTATAGATTTAAATCAACCCTGGGCGATGTTCATTTATGCACTTTGAAAAAGACTGAAAGATCGTAACGTGTTAGTGTTCTTGGACTTTGCTATTTTATCGTGTTTTTTATTGCTGTTATTTCATCATTGTTTTATTTTGAAGTAAATACTTATCTTCCTCATTTATATTGATTTATGTATTCTCATCTGGAAGAGGAGATAGAGATATCGTGCTGAAAGCCTGAATAAGTTTATTATTCGAATACAGTTAAAGTGAGAGCCTGCTTCCGAAGGCTCTGAAGATTGTGAGTGGCCCAATACCTCTGTTATAGATCAACTTGTTTTTTATGCAGTACCACGCTATGTCTATGCTGTTATATTATCTTTTACAGATTGATCAAGAGGTCTCACAGTTATAAGTATTATTTATTGTTTTACTTGCACCCCCTCACTGTGTTTTGGTTTTTAGGACTTGTTTAATGTGTTACATACATTTTTTACACCATGAAATTATTTTAAGTTGAGAAACCATTGAACAAGAGCTGCTGATAAGATAAAATGTGGGGCTTTACTAAAATTCACTTTATATTTAAAATGGATAATTAAACCACAAAATTGTTTCTATGACTGAATCCTGGGAGACAGTAACTCAAAGTCCCCTTCTGAAGCTTCTGGTCTAGGGACAAAGAATGAAAAACATGAATTTGCACTGTCTAAGAATATATATGCGATCTATAATTTATATATTCCTTTCAGGTGATCATATCAAGGTTAATTTGCCGGTTGATCCAATGCTGCTCATGAGTGACAAGCAGGCACCCAAGAAGTAAATTCAAAAGTCTCTGAAGAGATTTTTACTCCAGTGTTCCTCCTGAAACTTGTGAAACTGGACTTAGCACTATGTAATAACACCACTGCCACTAAACTGGTCCAGTGTATGGGTGATTATTGATTTCCAGTCCTATCAGACAAGACAATGTTGAATAATGCGTTTCACTACTGTAACATCTATGCTAGTTTGGATAGAAAGTTGTTAGGGATAAAGGGCTATCATTGCCCAGCCACTAGTGGAATATGTTTTATTTCATGGACTTTGCAAATTATCTACAGAAAGGATGGATTCTATCTGTAAATTTCCACTGGCAAAGAAGGAACTACGAGCCTTCTAGAATCTGGTATTCTCACAAAAAGACTTTATGAAAATCTGACACGAAACAGTGGGAAAAGAAAAGCCAGAAAGACTTTCAAGAGTTAAGAGTTGCCTTACAGAAAGCACCTGTTGTGGGGGATTACAACAAAGCCTTTAGACTGTGTGTGCGTGAAAATCCATGGGCCCACTCAGATTTGTGGAGACACTGACAGACCAGTACCCTACCTCTCCAAACAGCTGGAAACAGTGACTAAAGGGTGGCCAGCATGTGTAAGATCAATAGCAGCCACAGTCATTAAGATTTGAGATGCTACCCTTGCACAGTCTCTATAAGTACTTGCTAAACATGCAGTATGTCAACTGGTGAATGGAGGAGCAGACAGATTTTTAACGCCTGATAGACTAGCACAGAATGAAGCTGCACTCCTGGGAAATTCAAATATCACTTTTGATTTGTGTACAAATTTGAATCCTGCAACCCTTCTGTCTAAAAAAGTACAACAGGACTGTGAAGAAATCATTGAACGTTTTAGTGGGCTGATCAAGTTGTCTGATGGATGGGGAGAGGAGATCGGCACATGCTGTATTGTCTTCATATGAAACCTTGAAGCACAGCCCTTATTTCCCAATTTGTTAGCACATGGAGCAGAGTCGTTTTGCGCTAACACAAGAATTACATCTTGGAGAAAGACAAAAGATAAATATTTACACAGACTTAACTATGTATTCAGAATTTTGCATGTCCTTGGGTCATTATAGAAAGAATGAGGATTCCTTACTGCAAGAGGAGCCAAAAAAAGAATAGACTCCAAGTGAAAGAATTGCTAGATACAGGGCTTCTACACAGGGAAGTGGCTGTGATACACTGCAAAACACAGCACAGTACATCAAAGTGGGACTCAGAATTAGCCGCTGCAATGTCAAAAACCTGGAAAAGTTAAAAGTTTCTCCATAGTGGGCTGTTTCTGTTAATGACTTGTAATATCAAGTTAAAAGAGATGATTTAGATACCAAAGAAAACTTTGATTATTTGTCTATCTACTCCTTCCAAATTGATTAATTAATGCGTGCACGATTTTCCTAGAAGTAATTCACACCGGAGACAAAGTTTCTGATCAGTGAAAAACCTGAGGAGTGCTTTATTCCCCGGAGTGGGAGCCCCTTTTAAAAAAGATATACGTCATATACAGAGTCATAGTTAACATACAGTATTCATTCAACAATTGGTTAACAGTCTAAGGGGTCTTGTCTAAACCCCCCCTACAGGATGTAGTGTCGTCATTACAGACTTCTCCCACCCACATTCCAGCTCCATTTTGGTTACACGATGGGAGGGGGGGGAAGTGAGTAGTAGTTACTTTAACAGTGATTCTCTATTTTGTTAGCTGTTACTTTGCACAAAGGAAGTGGGGGAGGGGTTTAATAAAGGAAGATGTTCTTTTAACACAGGAGTTTTGTTACATGAGGCTTGCTCGATGGGAAGGGGGGAGGCTAGCAGGATGGGAGGAATTTGTAGAGAGAAAATAGTGACTGAACACATTGTAGGGGGGGAAGGGAATATTTACTCTAGCAGCCAGTTTTAACATAGTGAACACAGAATAAATAGACGTTAGTAAATAGCCATTTTATTTGAATTCTTCTGTCCATAACAGAGAGAGAGACGTGGATTTTTCACACCCAAGTAAAAGCAGCCCTCATTGAAGTTGGTGAAATTGCTGATTATATAGTTGAAAGACCATAGTTTCAGGATAGTCAGGAAGGAACAAGGACTCAAGTTACCCTTCCAAATGGAACATCGAGTAGATGTTTTGGTAGGCATAATAATCCCTGACCACCTGTCAGCGATGGAAAGCCGAGATTTTCCAGAAGGGAGCTCGTGAATTACACAATCTCCAAAGACACGTCTGTCTAGTGGGAATTCAAACTCCTCTGTTGGTGTTTCACAATCACACTCACATCTCCTTTATCGGTTGCATCCGGATAATCTTCTTCCCACTTACCGACTCCTACTGTCTAGTTTTTCTTTCAGAATAAAAGGAAGGATTGACAGAGTTAATTTCTGTTAAGATGAATCATAAGACTAACAACCTTGTACATTGGAAGGATGTCACATAGCCTAGTTTTGCATATGACCATCCCTACATCCCCCTATTCTAGGAAGACCCCACCTAGCACCTGCCTCCTATTTAAGCTTTAGATAGATCATTTGTTACATGCTCATTTCATGATGTTTGCACAAGCTTTTCATGCTGTTAGTTAATAGTTGTCAATATCTGATTGTTAATTAATGAAACTCCCCCAGACCGTCCCTTTATTGCATTTACTTTATAAACCTTGTTCTGGTTACTAAACAACGGGAATTTCCTAAACTGCCTCTTTTAAATGGTCTCTTATTATGAGTGTCTGAGATCTCGTGGTACGGTTTGGATAGAACTCTAAGGATACGGCAGGAAATTCTGGTGATCACCAAGGACAGGACAGATGTTCCATCAGTCACCGATGCTTTTCTGTCTATTTTTTGTACTTCAATTTTGTAAAAATTTCATGTTTTATCATCTGTTGCTTTTTTATAATATGCATTACTTTTTTTGTTCATGACTGATTTATTCATTTTCTGTCTCTTCTATTGTAATTTGGTTGACAGCTGAGAGATGTTACAAATGGGGGTTTCCAAAAGTGCGGATTTCCCTTAAAATTACCACTTTTGTAAATTGAGACAAAGGGGACATGCTGTGTCCTTAAAACATGAGCAATCTGAAGGGCTTTAGGAGTTTGCAGGTTTGTTATAGTTTTATCTTACAGAGCCCACACACACACATTTGTTAAATATAAGAGATAAATAAATAAACATGATATTAAAAATACTGGACAGTGACGGTTTCCATTTTAATTGTGTTCTGTAATTGTCAATTTTCAGGGGTCAATTTGTTGATATGAAGAAAATGATTTCATATAATTTGGTTTATATTATGAACTGAACTTTCTTACATGTTAAAGGGACACTCTAAGCACCAATACAAAACAACTTAGCTTATTGAAACAGTTTGAAGTCGTGCACTTTATTACTTACCTAAAAGTCTAAAATAAACATACAAGTCAGCAAAGAAAGAATCAAAGATAGTGTTATAATGTGAACAGACTGATTTTAATCCACGTATCTTCGTACAGGGAGGAGAAATCATCTCAAATAAACCGAGTATAGTTTTGCAGTAACTAAACACTGATTCTTCAACAGGCCAAAAAATGTGAATAAGCAAACTCAGAATGTAATTCCTGCTTTTTAAATTACCTCTTTAACCTTAGAACACAATATGTAATTAGAGTAGATGGGTCAGAAGTTTAAATCTACTAAACGGTGTGACACTGACACAAGTTATTCACTTAAAATTCCACAATATCCATTGTAACTTTATGTTAGAAGTACTTAAATATATCATCTTGCACCTTGCAATCTCTACTGATCCTTAAAGGGACATTCGAAGCACCACAACCACTACAGCACCTTGTAGTGGTTATAGTGCCGGGAGAGCATTGATAACTCTCAAATTTAATTAGAATTCAACAGTTTGACTTCTTCTTGGGGTCTCCCGGGCATCACTCTCTGCCTCTCCAACAGTGAGAAGTTCTCTGTATTGAGTTAAGCCCAGTGGTGTAAGGTTTAGCTCATTGACTGAGAGTGATCAGATTGTGCTCTCAGCCAATGAGCTGGCAATGCACTGTGAGGAGAGCTAAAGAAAGCTTCCAGCAGGATCTTCTGGCTCTCATTAGTGAAAGAGGAGAGACAGGAAGTGGAGGTGACAGACACCAGGTATGAAATTGATTTTATTATTTATATGGGTGCACAAGGGCACTCCTGGGACCATAAACACTATAGCGTGCTGTAGTAGTTATGGTGTTAGAAATGATCCTTTAACAAAGGGTAAGGTAATGCCAATAATCAAAGCTGAAAAAATATATATGAAACGTTCAACCAACCTCAGCTTCATGTCAATATATGCAAATAAATACATGCTTATTATGATCCAACCAATATTCAATGAGTACAGGACGAGTAATTCAAAACATGCAGCTCTTTCTGGAGAAGTAGCAAGGAATAGACAAATGGCACTGCACTTGTTAAACTCGATGTCCAGAATATTTAAAAAAAAATATTAAAATTGAACTCTCACTCTATTGGCTGTTTCGTGGCTTCCACCAACATAGTATGGTTAGATCAATAATCTATGTCATTGCAGAGTATCTTCTATGTTGCAGAGCATATGACGTTATCTTGACAAGTGAAGGCCGTGTGCTCAGAAGTGTCAAGTTTTTTGTACTTTAGAATTAGTGCCCAATATTCAGAGTGCTGACAAGGAGGTAACACTGCACCCCAGATCACTGACATTGGAGGGCTGGCCATCAGGTTGTGGGTTACAGCCTCAAACTATAATGGGAAGTGTTTTGGGATGCCTGTTTGCACAGTTCTGAAGAAGTAAATCATCATGCAGGAATTGTGAATGACCTTTGCTAGCCCAGGTTTGTGCATGAGCTGGTAGTTTGTGACCTCAGTGTTCTCCATGCCTGGACTGGCCTACTGGGATATTTTTGAGTGGACTAAGACACAGACAAGGCTGCCAGATTACAATGGGTATGAAAAATGTCCCTGGAGGTCTTTGCCAGTGCCGGTGGATGAGATGAGAAGTGATAATTTATAGCACATGCCAGCTATCGTCGGTGGGAAATAGAGTCTTTATCATATAGGCAAACACTGGTCTCTGTGAATGCTCCTTCATACTGTGCAGGCCATACTGATGGGGGTTCCAGGGATACTGTGTTGGTGCACCTTGACATTTGAGCAGGGCTATATACTCGTTTGAGAATTCAAAGTGAATTAAAATTTAAGGTCAGAGTAACTCAATTGAAAGAACAGCTGACTTAGAGAACTTTTCCAGTGCAGCTATTTTTAGCTTAACTTTAAAATTCAATTTGAATCTACCTTCAATTCTCACTTTAGTAATTTCCCTGTAGGAACCTTCATCATCTATTTAATATGCAACTGTTTGAATTGGATGTTCTGTCCTTCTGATATTCTGTTTACTCCAAGAACACTGAACAAGGTTCACAAACGTTTCTCTGATTTTGGAATTACCCTCAATAATTATGATGGTGTGAATAGCAGGACAGGAAAGGCCAACCATTAATGGTATTTCCAACCTATGTAACTTGCTAGAGCTAAATCCTATAGCCATACTGGCCACCAACTGACACATAGAACATAAACCCAAAAGCAAGATAGATCTAATAGCTGCAGAAAAGACACTGACTTGCGGTCTCATGGAACCAGTGAAATTGTTCTTTACTTGAATTACGTGTGCCATGAGTTTATATGTCAATATACAGGATAAAACAAAGAGCACTATGAAAGGAAGGATTCGACCAAATGTATTGGAAGCTATCCAACATCCCAGTCTGACTGAGTCACTTACATTTACAGAGAGATAATTCAGGGAAGTTGATGGATTTTTAAAACTCCAAGAGTGAACAGTTCCAAACACAAGGGAAAGACACGTAGATCCAAGAAGTGCTGGTAGTTCCACTGATGTGATCCACAGTCTGAGACGCAAGGCCAGAGGATGCCGATTCAATGCAATATTGACAAAGTACAAAACATTGAGCCAGGTTGCAATCCAAAAAGAGGAAAAGTCTAAAAACTGAACAGCAACTGAGATGGTAAATTTGAGATAACCAGGTAGGTAATTTATAAAATTTAGTGAAAAATAGATCACTTCGACCATGGTAAAAATCATTGAAATGTAATGAAGGCATCGAAATAATGCCAGCGTTGCCAGTAGCTTATCACATGGCTTAAAATGTCTGCTGTTTGACCATTGAATAATGTTAGCAAACAGAAAAAGTATGCTGATGATGATACCAGCTGTGATTATAACTCCTGTGAGTGACCAGTATATCAGCAGAGATGGAGTAAGCATCTTCATTCACTGTGAGGAATAACGACTTCTGGCTTAATCCCACTTAAAGAATGAATGTCTGCTCTTAAAATCACTATATTTAATGCAAATATATCAAGGTAGACAAATGACATGTCAGCTTTTTTTCCTTCAATGCAAATTAAAGTGCCATGATGACAGACTATATGGTCCACTGACAATCAGCCGGAATTAAAAACTCATTCAATAGTTTATGTCAGAGAGTCACTTATAACCATATTCATTTCCATATTCAAAATTGATTAGGAAAAATATGCAAATGTTTAATCAATGATAAATACAAATGATATGTTTACAGGTAGCAGAGTCCTTGGATAACTGTCAGTTTCCTGTTCATTATATACCTTTCTTTTCTTAGTTTTTCCAGCGCATACTTACTGTGTTGTGAAAATGCATACTAACTTCATATAATGTTCTTTCTGGCAGTGATAACATGCACCACACCAAAGTATCTTTTATTTTAAAATTCACGTGGAGATTCATTTTTGACCAAATTGCAATTTGGCCAAATTTGTGCCATTCAGGGGATGGTCAAAAATCCAGTTTCTGAGATGCCACAAACCAGAATCTTGGGGGAATTGACTTATGTGAGCCTGTACTTGTTTACTACATTTTCGTCTGTGTTTCAGAGTGGTCTTCCGGACACCAAAAAAAAGTTAAATGAAATGGAATAGAGGTTATTTCTTATTTTTTTTTTTATGAGGGCAAGTAAATGCTTAGTTTGCCATAATGGACAGAGGTTTGCCCAATCACGTGGGCTAGATCTTCTGTATAAGAAAGAGGTAGGAAAAACATGTGATTGATGGGTAGAAGACAACCAATAAATGCTGATTTTATGCAAAGAGAAAGTGAAGTGACCAAAAGACATGGAAAAAGGAGAATCATTAAACAATTATACATCCAAGCAGACTTCTTCCAGACATTTTGACTTCAGCTATTAAGGGAGGCAGACCAGCAGTGATCCTGTGTGGTTACCCTTGATGTGCCTGTGTTGGAGTATGAGATAGCCTAGGTCATCGATTCTAGCATGAGACAAGGTTTATCTTTCTGCTGTATTTAGCTAGCAGCTACTGCCAGGAGAATGTGAAATAACTTTGAGTGAGAGATACGAGATTGACAGGCATTTTTCATTAATCATAGTGTGAGACTAGGTTACAATATTCAGTTGTTAAAAATTGTTCTGTTTTTTTTGTTACTTGTTTGGAGTAAAGAAAATTCTTCTTTTTGGTACTGTGGTTTTCAGTAACAAGGGAAAGAAAATTTCCTCTTTCGTAGTCTGGGGGATTGATTCTAGTGTGAGACATAGGCTTAGCTTGCAGCTGTATCTAGTTAGCAGCTGCTGCCAGAAGCACTTGACAACTTTGATGGGGAGATAGGAGATTGTGCATGGACAAAATGTAGTTTTTTTTCATTCATTTGGTCAAACAGTTATGGGCAAGGGCATGAGCATGGGCCTGGAGCTGCAGCTCCATCAGCCTCTATGTTAATCTGGCCCTGATCCCAGCCCCCATCTATGGGTGTTGAGTGACAGAATGTAGATGCAACACATCTTTATTAATAAATAGCAACAAATGAAATAAACCAAAAGCAAATTCCTGGAGGCAAGAGGGGTCAGGCACCAAAGCAAGGCGAAATCAGGAGAACGGAGAGCAGTGGAGTCATGAACATCTCCAGATGTAAGGAACCAGGAATACACAGGAAAAAAAAGGAAACAGGAAGTCTTCTGGGAAACAGGAAGCCACGCAAGGCCAAGAAGGTACTGGAACTTGCTACTTTAATAGGCTGCATTGATTAACATAAGTGCTGACAACCCGGTGAGTAACTGTGGAAATGGTAATAAAGGGGCTGATCGTTAGAAAGCAGCTGAATAGCTCAGACACAGCAAGAGGAAGGATTGCTGTTTAAAACAGTAGAGAATCCCTGACAGTCCCCCAGCTCACACGCATAGGCACAATAGTGTCCACCCCTCAATAATTGTTATGGTCGACACTCTACCACACCAGGTTTGTAGAGGTACCCTCCCACAGTTTCTGTAGTGTAGTGGTTATCAGGTTCTCCATACACGTGACAGGCAGGGCCAGCGCACTGGCCTGGAAGGTGCAATGTCCAGGCTCCAGATGACCAGCAGGAATAAAGTTCACAGCAGAGTGCTCCCACTCCTGCCAGTCACTTATGGTAGTGTGACTGCATGGACAGCAGGTAGAGGATATTCTTCATCCTTTACGTGGTCTGATAGGAAGTGCTCGCTTGAAGCAATGAAAAGCTTCCTGTCAGAAGACAGAAAGACACAACAGGGCCTGGGGTAGGGGACAATGACACACACAAAAAGTGGAAGGTGGCTTCTTCTGGCTAGGGCTGTTGAGAGTTTGGGAATTGCACTGCTTGTCCACCTCTTGCTCTCTGCCTTCTTCTCTTGGTCCCACACAGATCAATCTTTGTTAACTAGAAGGAAGTGACAAGATATCACTTCTTGACTCCCTGTCAGGATCACTAGTCTCTTACCTGGACCCACAGGCCTGTGCCCTGACACACAGCATATTCTTATGTGCAAACTAATTCAGGTCCGAATGTTGAATTAATCCGATCGAATTTGGGTTATTATGATGCTAGCAAGCAGTCCAATAGTATTTTGTACCACCCACGAATCATATGGAATTCTAAGATGATGTGGATCAATAAGGGCCCAGTCTGATGCATGACTGGGACACTGATGGCACATGTCCATTGGGTGACCATAAGTGTATGGGCCACCCAATGGGCCACCTCAACCTGTGAGCTGCCTAACAGATTTTTTTGCACGTACCCCTGGGGGAACTGGTTTGTATCCATGAGGGTACGTGTACCAGAGGTTGGGAACCACTGCCATAGCAGATTAGACCAGAAACATCATAGAAGTTCCACAGAGTCAGGTAAATATCAAACCTGTTTAACAGATTACTATTGGGCTGTGCCAGGGGGTTTATGATGCCTTATGGTGCTTAGTGTATATCTTTGAAGTTTTAGCAGTTAATTGACATCACAACCTAACTTAGTCCTGGCTTAGCCAGTGCACACATTGGAGGAAGAAGAAAAAAAGATAAAAGTGTCACTGAAAGGGTTAATTTCTATTAAAATGACTGATAAGCCTATCAATCAGGTGGGACGGATGACGAGACGTGACGCATGGGCGAGCGCACTCATGAAGGAGGAGACTGACCGCAACTGAAGCAAATGGGAGCTAAATGCCATGCCAGAAATTGCAGTCTCAATGCCAATTGCTGTCTGCTATTCATCGGCAGCTATTGAAGCTGGTCTGGGAGTCCTCCGTGAGAGGCAGCGGCAGCTGTTTGGAGGGATTGGAGAGAGTCTTATTAGAGGGGTCAAAGATCGGGGCGAGGACGTCTATCCGCGTGTGCTGATGTCTGGGGCTGAGCCGAACTGGAGCAGATGAACGCCGGGAGCATGGTGCCGGTATTGAGGTGGACAGCGTACGGAGATTGGCATAAAACATCAGTGAAAACAGCAACTAATCTGGAAAGAGGCCAGTGCAGCAGCAGATGAGTATAAAGAAAATTAAAATAGATTTTACCCCTGACAACTGTGACAAGGTGCATAGGAAAAGGAAGGGAAAAGATATTCATACACCAATGTAATAACTGGTTAAAAGAAAAGCCAGACAAAATGTGGAGCAAAAATCAATTTCACTGCTTTCGGGACTCTGTCACACTATTCCTGTCCAAAAAAACTACTGACGTGGTTTACATAAAAAAGAGAGCGATATCTATACTCCATTGTAATAACAGGTTAAAAGTAAAGACAGACTAAATGTGCAGTAAAAATTCCAATGTATTTGAGACTCTGCCATACTATTCCTGTCCAAAAGAACTATTGAGATTCTGCCTTTTTTCTTTCCTGTTCTTAGTTACTCTGTCATTACCTCTTCTGGAAAATGTCTCTCTCTTAAAGAGACATAGCAGATAAGGTAAAAGAAAAGAGAAGGAAGGGGAAAAGAAGACCCAGTGGAAAAAGAAGGAGAAAGGAAAAGTGAGTAGCTAGAATGGCGACTAAAGGCCAGGCTACAAGAAGGAACAAAAAAGAGAATAAACTCGACAAGAATCCACCGGGATTTTATTCACCAGTTGCCACAAAAGAAAACTCTATGATTGCCAATACCGAAAAAGTGCCCCAGAAATTACTAGAGACCTCCCAAGAATCTGAAGATCAATTTGTAACACAAGTCTTTTTAAAAGAGTGTATACATCCATGGTGGAAACACTTAAGGATGAAATTAAATCTAGCGCCTTGGGTATTAAACAAGAGATTGAGAATTTAAGTTTACGTTTAAATCAAATGGAACACAGACTTGCTGAGAAGGATGAGACTAATCAATTATTAAAAAAAGGGACAAGCAATTTTTGAATCATAGAAGATCGTGCCAGAAGACAGAACCTCAGATTTCGAAATATAGAGGAAGAAGTAAAGGATGAAGAACTAAAAACATTCTTGGAGGAATTTTTTGAAAAATTGGGAGTCCACATTACATTATATCCATTCCTAATGAATAAATGGCATAGACTCCCTAAACCAAGGGGAATTGCACAAAGTGTCCCAAGGGATGTAATAGTACATTTTTCTTCCTTTAAGATAAAAGACCAAGTCTTCAAAGCAAGTAGATCCCCAAATCAGCTAGAAACTCAGCTGAGAAATATACTCGTATTCCAAGATTATTCTTATATAACAAGATTACGAAGAAGAAGTTTCTCTGCTGAGATTACTATATTAAAATCTCATAACATTAAATTCCGTTGGATCTCCTCAGCGACTCTAAGTGTATATGGCGATAATAGATGGAATTTCTACAAAACACCCCAAGAAGTCAGACAGTGGATTGAACGAAGAATCCTAAATGCATAAAGAGCACCATAATAAGAACAAACCCGGAATAGAAAGGAAGAAGAAAATAAGTTAAAGGAACTTTTTTTTTTTCATCCTTTCTTTTCTCCTATTATTGCTGCCTGATATGGCCTCCTTACAAGGAATTAGAGATCACCAATTGAGGCCATAGTAGAAGGAGATATAAGAGAGCTTTAAGGTGTAGATGCCAAGACGATAAATGATTTATGGTATTACAAATATATGGCATATATACACACAACAAGACTCATGGATGAATGGAAATGGGCAAGGTTCTTTTTTTTTTTTTTTTATCTCTCCATTGAGAAATATGAAATACTACCACCTTTGAAGATAATAATCTGTATGATATCGTGAATATTATTAAGTAATAGCAGAGGAGTATTAAAGGGATAGATGCTCTATATGTCAAAAGAGGGGAGCGGATGGAGAGATGCGAACAGGGAACAAAGGAAAATAATTAAAGGAATTATGCGGCTTGGTCATCTTCTTTATGTCTCTAATGAGATAGATTTCGTATGAAAAATATCATGCGAAATAAGATCTTGGTGAATAACTCACCTGATTCGTGTCTAGTAAGAAAGGAATATGAGATCCTGGAAGGTTCTCATTATGAGTAGGTGGAAAGCATAGTTAGAAATGTTTGTATTAATTATTATTTGAATGGCGGCATAGAGTGGAAAACAGGAGAGCAGGACTAGGTTAAATTGGTGTCTGTAAATGTGCAGGGTCTTAATATACCAGTTAAGAGGATAACGGTGCTGAACTATTTAAGAAAAGTACATGCTGATATATGTTTCCTTCAGGAGCTCCATTGGCGAACGAAAGATAAACGTCAATGGAACCCTATGGGTTTCCCTTTAGTGATACATGCCTCAAGAATTGACAATAAAAAGAAATGTGGAGTGGCCATATTGTGTTCTAGTGCTATCCAGGTAGAAATGTTATATCAATTCCTGGACAAAGATGGCCAATATATGATATTGGTAACTAAAGTAAACCACATTAAGTTAACCTGGGTAAATATATATCTCCCGAATGTTGCACCAAATACATTATTAAGGGAAATTCTGGAAAGCGTGGAGGAGGTAAAGGAGGGTACTCTTGTATTAGCAGGCAATTTTAACTCAATTATAGATCCAATACAAGATAAAAAATTTCCAGAAGGCGCTTCTATTAGCAGACATTCTGTAAAAAAGCAAAATCACTAATGAATATTCTAAATCTAAATAACCTATTCGATATTTGGAGGGTGTTCCATCCGGAGGAAATGGAATATACTCATCTTTCCAGGGTTCACCACTCTCTATCAAGAATAGATATGATATGGGGTAATCTTATGCAAGTAGAAAAGGTTAAAAAGATAGAAATAATCGACAAAACTTGGTCCGAACATAGCATAATGGAAATGACAAGTGAATACCCGCTTTTTAATAGAACTACCTGGAGATTGAGGGAATCTTTACTAGAAAATACAGACAACTGTAATCTTATAGAACAAAAAATAGCTGACTTTTTCTTGGAAAATAATGTAGCAGATACCACTTCAGGCACATTTTGGTGGGCTTTTAAGGCCGTAATGCGCGTAAATGCAAAGTAGATTAAAGAAGCAGGTTGGCCAACCATTATCAAATCTTTATCAAGATCATTACCAATTGACTAGAGAGTATAAAATTAATCTATCACAAGATATTTTAGATAAACTCATTAAAAATAAAGCCCTAATTAAAGATAAAATCACAGAAAGAATAACAGCGAATCTTGAAAAAAATGAAAACGAACTAGTGTTATAGAGGAAACAGGTCAGATAAAATGCTCACTAGAAAACTGAAGAAAAAACAAACAGATAATAGAGTACACAAATTAAAGATTGATTCAAAAACATGTGTTAATCCTGAAGAAATCGGCCAAGCATTCAATGATTATTACTCCAAATTATATAATGTAGAATCTAAACCCGGAATAGAATTAATTGAGAAATATCTTGAGAGGACATCCCTCCCGGCCCTTAAAACATTACAAATAGAACAATTAAATAGATCTATCACAAAGGAAGAAATAGAACACGCCGTAAAAGATCTGAAAAAATATAAGTCTCCAGGCCCTGATGGTTTTCCAAATTTTTTCTATAAGTTATACGCTTCAAGTATCTAAGAAGTCTTAACTAGGGTGTTTAATGATGTTCTAGAGGGAGACAGATTTCCAGAAGAGCTGACTAGAGTAAATATTATTCCAATATTAAAACAAGGCAAGAACCCAACAGAGATTACCAACTACCGACCAATTTCACTGATTAATGTAGATATGAAGATATATGCTACAGTTCTTTCCACTAGAATGAAAACTTTTATTAAAGAGTTAATCCATTCAGATCAAGTAGGTTTTGTCCCGGAGAGCACCTCAACTTCAATGTTACAAACTATTGGTTACTGTTATTGGATCGCTACAACTCAGAAGCGAATGTTATTAATTGCTACGTTTCACCCAGAGTTTGACTACAATATTGGGATTTGATACTTTGTTCAACAGCAGGCATTACATTTTAAAAATGACAGCCTTTAGTCCAGATCCACCCCCTTTCTTTTTTAAAACAGACAAACAAAACAAATAAACAGAAAAAAATAATTATACCAGAATAATTATACTATATTGGACATCGGGGTAATTATACTATCTCTAGTCCACAGTGACTATGTGATTACTCTGCCCATTCTTCACGTCACTGTTCTAACTACAGTGCTAATCTCGGAAGCGCGTTGGAAGCTTCACAAGTCTTCTATTCAAAGTCATTTTGCAAGGACCTTCTCCAAGCCTTTGTGAAAGTGTTTGTGACTCCACAGGAGGCATTACTGTATCCACACCGGACTCTTGCCTCAAGGGAGATAAACATGACTGGAGATTCCCCTAGCTGTGGTCCCAATTTCTTAGCATCTAACTTCTCAAGAATTGGTTGAAGGTCTCTTCTATTTCAGCAGGCAACAGTCTTGCCTTCTGTGTGGACCTTTGCTGGGGGACTGCCCACACAATAGCTTCTACCTCCTTTCATCATCCAACTTAACTCAAACACTTTGGACCGGATCCAGCTCATGCAATTGGCATGCAGAGTGTCTTCTGATGTAATGTCATCTGTAATTCCGCTTTGCAGTACAAACAAATACAACCCTGCAACTGTGGGCAAATTGTAGATTCCCAGCTGGCATAGCATTCCTGGAGATTTCCAACAGATCGAGATCTACCTTTTTGCCATATGTGCACTAGAAGGGGGCCCAGAAAACATACTTGCACCAAGGTCCTCTATACATTAGTTCAGCATTGGATACTCAATGTGAGGTGCCTGACTGAAAGAGCGGGACACAGAGCTTCTGATTCTGCCTGAGTCTGTAAGTAACTATTTGTATGCCTCTAAAACTGATTGCCATGATGTGCCAAGTTTATGTCTCTAAAACTGATATGCAAGTTTATTCATTTTCAAAATATGCATTAAAAGCAAGTGGGTCGGGGCGGGCATTCCAGGGGAGTGCAGGGGTCGCATGATAATACAGCTCTGCACTAGGGAAGCCGGTCGTGGAAAAATTTAATAACTTGCCCACATCACACACGGCTACAAAACCCTCGGAGCCTGGTGCAACTAAGCAGGTGAGCACTGTGTCGCCTTCAAAAGCACAGAGGAGCCATGAGTTCTTCCGACAGGGTCGGAAGGAGAAGAGCAGGCTTGACCAAGATAGCAAAGGGGTGAGATCCCCAGCAATGGTGCATGATGCAGGGTAAGATTCAGACATGGCAAATCCACTAGGGGATGACATAACATTATCAGGAAAAATATTGGCGAACATGCTCTCGGCACTTAGCTCCACGATACAGATCAATTTCCGTTCACCGGCGAAGTAAAAACAGACAAGCTTTGTACAGCCAACAATGAAATGATGGATAAGCTTCACAAGCTGGAAGAGGAAAACAAACGTGTTGAAACAATATTCACAGAGACTGTGACAGGTGGCTCCATACTACAGTACTTACACAGTATGTTCCGGGCAATCCAGCTGTCCCTGTCTACTGCCAAATTGCATATTGACAAGGTCCAATACATGCCCAAACCTAAAAATCTGGCACAAGAAGTCCCCAGGGATAAAGTGGCGAAATTCCACTATTTAGAAACAGGAGAGGCCATACTAACAGCGCACAGAAAAGCAAAAGCCATACTAGGTGAATACACTAGCATATCATTATTCGTAGATCTCTCCGCCACCACAAAGGAAAGATGGTGGGAATTTATTAATGTCATGAAATGTCTGAGAGACCACAAGATTGCATACAGATGGAATTTCCCACCGAAACTGGAGAAATGGAGCACAAGTCAAAGCTAATGAACCTGAGGATGGCATGCGACTGCTGTGGACTTGGGGCTTTCTAACAGATGCCCACAAACCAACTACTGTAGCATCTCCGAAGAAGATAAGACCTGGCTGGACCAAAGCAGGAAAATCCTGATAAAGGTTGGGAACTGTTTCATTATCCTGGACAGGACAATGTCACCTTGGCTTACTGTTGAGCCGTAATAGGATGCAACCACACTGACAAGAGTGACGCGACACACACTTGGTACTAAATGAGTACGCTATAGCAAAATAGAAAAAAAACACAAAAAGAGATGAAATGTTATACTGTTGTTGTAACTATACCTACAACTATCCCTTTAGGCCAGGTCTGTGGTTAAGATGATATGCTCATTGGCAAGTTATTGGTTGCACTGTTATAGCTACTGTGAGGGGTGGGGGCGGTCCAGGTTGCCCTACAAGTTCTTGTGTTGTGCACCGAACCGGGAACGCACATGTACGTCCCTGTATATGGCAAGTTTTCCAAGCCATGGTTAGGCTTGGCTTATGCCCCACCTCCACGTGGATCACAAGAGGCAGGACCTAAAGGGTTCATATGGTTCCCAACCTCTGATTCTGCACAAAATCTACTGTTAGGTGGCGTCTTTCATTGTCAGGCCCCGAACATTGTTTATAATTTTGTTTACTGTTTATCTTTTATGTTTTGATTTCTCACCTATACTGTTTTACCATATATATGATAAGGTGGATACTACACTGGAAAGGTGGGTGGGAGAGGTATGTCAAATGTTTTAAAGGTCGGGGCACAAATGTGTCTGGGTAAATGACCTAATAGCTGTATCTGAATACAATGGATTCCACATTTAATATATTAACTCATAATGTGAGAGGGCTTAATACCCCACACAAAAGGAGATAGGCGCTGCAACAACTTACTGACCTGCGGGCAGCGGTGAAATGCTTGCAGGAAATGCACTTGTGTGCTCACAAGCCACCTACATTCCACTCACGCAGTTACCCAACAATAGACCATGCGTATGCTTCAACCAAAGCTAAGGGGGTCAGCATTAAGCATTAAGATTGGCTATTTCAATGCTCAACTAAATATATAGATAAGCAGAGTAGACTACTGGCTGTGGTGGGATACCTAAATGACACGGAGGTGACCATAGCAAATATTTACACCCCAAATGTGAACTTAATGTGAGTCTTTACAAAAAGTGTTGAGGCGCATACAGAAGATAAGGAAAGGCAGCTTATATGTATGTGGAGACTTTAACTGTGTGCTGGATCCGGTGATGGATATGTCTGACTCCACACCACCTTCCCGGCAGAAAATTGCCATGGGACCCAAACCTTCTGCATTGATTAATTCCCATGGGCTATATGACACCTGGCGGGCGAAATTCCCATCAGCCAGGATCATACCTTTTTCTCAAATGTGAACTCAGTTTATTCTAGAATAGAAGTGTGTCTCCATGATGCACCCTCTTTGCAAAACCTACGGGAGATCACAATTGCACCCATAACTTGTTTAGCACCTGTGTGCTCCATCAGGGGGCGGGGATGTATCCAGTCAGGGGACGGGGAATGTGTCACCTGAATGAGACTCTTTTAGACAAAACAGATATTAACACAGCAATAAAGGATACAATACAAAACTTTATTCAGGAAAACCAATAAACAGACATGTCTATAGAGATTACATGACTGGCCCATAAAGGGAAATTGATTACATTTGGGGCATCGCTTAAGCGAAAATACTCCAATCAAAGAGATGACTTGTTTTAACGTTTATCAGATGTGGAAAAGATGCACAAAATGAAACCAATCGCATCACTAACCTTGCAGGTTCGCGACATCCTACAACAATTGTAGTTATTGCACCTTCAGGTTACTGTACGGCAACTGAAAAAACTTTCTAACCCAAGCCATATTGTAGAGGAACTAGCCTCCTTTTATGAGACACTCTACAATTTAGGCTCAGATAAATATAGCACCTGGCCAACAGCAACATGTATTGAGGAATTTCTGAGGGATGTAGTACTTCCGCATTTATCCCCTGGGCAGGCAGATCCCCTGGACAGATGAGATATTACAGACAATTAAAACCACTCCCAAACACAAAGCTCCTGGACTGGACAGGTTTTCTAGTTATTACTATCATAAAAATGCCACCATTCTAGCCCCACACCTTGCAACTTTATTTAACCATATCCTAACCACGGGCATCATACACCCATGTTGAAGGCAATTATCATCACCCTTCCAAAACCAGGGAAACCTACCAATAAAAGCACACATTTCAGGCCCATCTCCCTCTTGAATGCAAACAAAAAAATATTTGCAAAAAAAGTGGCACACTGATTGAAACACCTGCTGCCAAGCTTAGTTGCACCTGAGCAGGCTGGGTTCGTACCGGGTAGGCAAGTGGGTGACAATACCAGATGGTGCCTTCACTTACTAGAACTAATGAACAGAAAAGGCAAGGGAGGACTGGTAGTAGGGCAGGACTGGGGATTCCAAAGCAGCCCTGGAAAAAAAAAATCTATGCCAGCCCCATAAGTCATTGCTCCTTATATTGTCGCATGTTATATGTAAGTCTATGTCTTGCCACCCTAGATGATTGATTGATATATATATATATATATATTGCTTTTTCCAATGTAAAATATTGGTCCTTTCAGAGTAAAAATTTTAATTATACAGTAAGCATACTCACATGCAGACACAGACAATCTCACTGACACAAGCTGATTGATACACAGCCTCATAGACAAACAATCTCACTGATATACATAAGGTCATTAAAATAAAAACACAAGCTCATTCAGTAGCAGGCACACACACAAACAAGCCCACTCACTAGCAGGCGCGCACACACACAGCTTAATGTAGTGGTTCTGGTGTCTATAGCCTGTCCTTGCAGGCTTTTCAATGTAAACACTGACTTTTTAGAGAAAATGCAGTGTTTACATTGCTTCCTAGTGACAGACACTCAGACGGTCACTAGAGGTGCTTCCTGTGTCAGTGCGGATTGGCTGAGATCATCAAGCTTGATAATCTCAGCCATAGAGGCAGGGCCAGTCGAGGGGAGACATACACGACGTGGGGGAAAAAAAAAGGTGAGTAAAAAAAAACATACACACACACATACCATGACAGACACACACCATGGCACAGACAGACCGTTACACAGACACACCATGACAGACACACACACACACACCATAACACAGAGACACACACATACCATGGCAGACACACACACACCATGACAGACACATACCTTAAAAAAGACACACACACCTTGACACACACTCACACCATAACACAGACAGACCGTGACAGAGACACACACACACCGTGACACAGACACACATTACATGACACACACAGACACACACACCACGACACAAAGAGACCATGACAGAGACACACACACACCGTGACACAGACACACACACACCGTGACACAGACAGACACACATTACATGACACAGACAGACACACATTGCATGACACAGACACACATTACATGACACAGACAGACACACCATGACACAGATAGACCATGACACAGACACACATTACATGACAGACACACATTACATGACACAGACAGACACACATTGCATGACACAGACACACATTACATGACACAGACAGACACACACACCATGACACAGACAGACCATGACACAGACACACATTACATGACAGACACACACACACAATGACACACACAGACGCACACACCATGACAGACTGACGCAGACACCATGACAGACAGACACACACCATGACACAGACGCACACACCATGACAGACTGATACACACACCATGACAGACTGATGCAGACACCATGACAGACAGACACACACACCATGACACAGACGCACACACCATGACAGAGACACACACACACCATGACACAGACAGACACACACACACACACACACAATGACACAGACACACACAATGACATACACACACACAAATGACACAGACACACACATATACACTCACAGTGACATAATTTCTACCTGTGCGCTGGCATGGGGAGTTCTGATGGTAGCCGCAGGGTTTGCTGGCGGCCGCAGGGGGGAGCTGGCTGTTCTGTCTCTGCTCCCTCTCCCCAGCACGCTACAAAGAGACCGGGGCCGGAATATGACATCATATTACGGCCCCGGTCTCATTAAGCAGTGCGCAGGGGAGAGGGAGCAGAGACAGAACAGCCAGCTCCCCCCTGCGGCCGCCAGCAAACCCTGCGGCCGCCGAAAGAGCTCTCTCTGCGGCCGCAGGTGAGCCAGCTGCCTGCCCGGCCCCAGTTCCGACGGCCCACCGGGAACTTTCCCGGTATCCCGGTGGGCCAGTCCGGCCCTGACTGGTAGTAGCACAAGATGCAGTAAATGCCTTTGATAGCCTACATTGGGGATACATGGCAACATGTGATGGAAAGATTTGGGGTTCCACAAAAAGTCTTATGTAGCATCCTTAGTCTGCACACGACGCCTACAGCTAGGCTTAGGAATTAATCTATATGACTTTTAACCTAACCAATGGAACTAAGCCCCCGGTTCCCCTTAATTTTTTATAATGGCACAGGAGTCCCTGGTGCATAAAATCAGAATGCACCCTAAAAAAGCTAGTCCGTCCACGCAGGTGGGGACTAAGAAGGTGGCCCTGTTTACAGATGACATCCTATTATTGCTCACACAGCCTCAAACATTACTAACACCACTTCTGACTCTCCTGTCCGAATGTGGCAAGATGTAATTAAAAAAAAAACAATGTTGCAAAAATGCAGGTATTACCAATAAACTAAAACAAAGCTGATATCCTTTCGAATGTAGAAAGGAGTCGATCACATACTTGGGTATCCAATTGGCAGCCTCTAAACAGATTTTATTAAAAAATAGCCACTGTAAACTGATCCAAACAATTAGAACCAAACTGGAAAAATGGGATGGGGACCATACCTCTTGGGTTGGCAGCATCAACTCTGTGAAAATGTGCACACTGCCGCTGATATTATACTTATTTTGAATGCTACCAATAGGGATACCAAAAGCAATACTGGCAAACGTGCAGAGACTGCTCAATGCTACAGTTGTAGCTAGTAGGATTGCCAGGTGACACTATCAGACAGTACTAAACTGACTGAAGGTGTAATGTGGAACTAATAGCTGTCTCCACTCATGTTACAAATGCAAAGTGCGTACTGTTATGTGATCCTTCGTATGGTTTAAATTGCACTGTCCCTTTTGTATCATATGCCTGTACTGATATGATATGTATGAAAATTTAAAAAAAACAAACAATAAAATACATCCATGAGAAAAAATAGTGAGTGGGTCTTAAAAGTGGGTCTCTGCCCATAAAAGTTTGGAAAGCCCTGACTTAGCTTAATACATCAGTTTATCAGTTTTGGTGTCATAAACATTTAAAATAGTGGAGCGATAAAGATAAACAAACAAACAAAAAAAAACATTCTATTCAAACTTCTTGAAAGGAGCACTTTTCTTGGAAAAATCTTCTCCCAAAAAATAAAATAAATAAAATAAGAAAAGGCAGGAAAGGGGATGCAGCAATTCATATATAGGAAAATACCACTCACCTTTAAACATCCAATGGTAAACATTTAACACAGGACTGCGCCACCTCGCTAGAAATAGCTCTTCACCCAAACTAATGCCCAGCAATATAGACTTTGTCTACCACTAAGTGTGTGGGATAATGCACAAGTGACCAGACAACACAACATATCAAATTAATTACACAATTTAATGATAATGCATCTTAAAAAACTTTGAAGTGATATTACAAATAGGTGCATATTCAGGAATCAAAACAAAAATAAAAACTTGACAAAAAGCTACAAAAACTATAGGATTAAAAAGTGAAAATAATCCAAATAGATTTCAAAATCCCTGTTTAAATGTCCACGGCCTCTTGTGTAGTAGTTAATCAGCCCTCCTCAATAGCTTCTGGAGAGCTTTTGACACTGTTTGTAGTGAAAAGTCATCGAGGTTCACTCTGGCTGGGATAGTGGAAAAATCTTTTGAAAAGAACAACTTTGTTCAAACACGTTTGGCCTGTGCTGGCTTTGTCATAGACAGTTTTGGTGTCATGTAGTAGCACTTCATTACTCAACTGAAAATCGAAAATAAACTCAGCAAGCAGCACAGCAGTAATAACGAAAGCAAAGAAAGTGTTATAATGTGAACACACTGACTTTAATTCACAGAAAATACTCCACGTCGTACAGTGAGGAGAAATAATCTCAAATATACAAAGTATTGTTTTGTAGTAACCAAACACTAATTCTCCTACAGGCCAAACAATGTGAATAAGAAAAAAAAAAAAACAATTTAAAAGCAAACTCAGAAGATAATTCCTGCTTTTTAAAGCACCTCTGTAACTCTATGACACAATATGTAAATAGAGTAGGTGGGTCAGAAGGCTCAATCTAGTAAACTATGTGACACAGATACAAGTTATTCACTCTGAATTCCACAATATGCATTGTAACTTTACATTAGGAGTTTCCTGGTATATGATCCTATCATCTTGCACCTAGCAATCTCCTTAAAGGGACTCTCCGGGCACCATAACCACTTCAGCACACTGTAGTAATTTTAGTGCCAGGAGAGCCCTGACAACTCTCCAATGAAACTAGAATCCAACAATTTGACTTCTTCCCTGGGGTCTCTCTAGCATCAATCTCTGCCTCTCAGACAGTGAGAAGTTCTCTGCATTGAGTTAATGCCCGATAATGCAGGGTTTAGCTCATTGACCAAGAGTGATCAGAAGCAGCTCTCACTCAACGAGCTGGCAATGCACTTCAAGGCTTAACACTCATTAACGAAAGAGGAGATGAAGGAAGTGGAGGTGACAGACACCAGGTATGAAATGAATTAATTATTTATATGGGAGCACTCAGGCGCTCGTGGGTCCATATACAATATAGTTTGCTGTGGTCGCTATGGTGCTTTAAGTGATCCTTTAAGAAAGGGTAAGGTAATGACAAAATTCCAATCTAAAAACCTGAAAAAGAAAAAAAACAAGGCACCAGAAAAATACACAAAATAGAAGAAAGAAAAATACTACACAGTCCTCTATATGGAATGTCCATCCAAAGTCAGCTTCATGTCGATATTATGATGCAACAACTATCCTGTTAAGTACTTCACCAGTAATTCAAAAAATGCATCTCTTTCTGGAGAAGTAGCAAGGAATAGGCCAGTGGGAGTGCACTTATTAAACTTGACGTCCAGAACATTTAACAAATAAATAAAACACTCTCTCTAATGACTTGTCTTGGCTTCCACCAACATAGTTTTGTTAGATCTAATATCTATGTCATTGCAGAGCAGGTGGCAATATGTCAGCAAGTGAAGGCCATGTGCTCAGAAGTGTCAAGTTTTCTTGCACTTTAGAATTAGTGCCCAATATTCGAAGGTCTGACAAGAACACTCCCCCACAGACCATTAACATGGGGGTGCTGGCCAGGGGGTTGTGGGCTGCTGCCTCAAACTATAATGGGAAGTGTTTTGGGATATCTGTTTACACAGTTCTGCAGCAGTAAATCATCATGCAGAAACTGTACATTGCCTTTGTGTGTCTCTTTCTACCCCAGCTGTGTTGTGTGTTTCTTTCTCCCACAGCCCCTCTATCTCTCTCTGTGTCCCCCAGCCCCTGTTTAGCTAATTTCCCCTTCTGTAGCCTATATCTGTTTATTTTGCCCCTTCCCCAACCCCTCTGTTTCTATTTTTTCCCCCTCAACCCAGCTGGGTGTCTCTCCCCCAAGCCCCTGTCTGTCTCTTTTGCTTCTTCACCTGCCTGTCTCTTTTGCCCCTTTCCCAGGTTCTCTGTGGCTCTTAGCCCTTCCATCCCAGCCCATCTGTGTGTCTCTTTCGCTCCACAGCCTCATGTGTGTGTCTCTTCAACTCAGCACCTTGTCTTTATGTTCCCCAGCCCCTCTATGTCACTTTGGTTCCCCCCGCCAGCCCCAGATTGTATCTCATATTCCCCACACGTTTCATTCCCCAGCACTCCATAAGTCTCAATTCCTCCCCCAAGCCCATCCATGTGCTAATTTCCTCCCCCTAGTCACTCTATTTGTCTCAGTCTCCCAGTCCCCCATGTTTCTTATTCCCACAGACCCACGTGTCTCAATACCCCAGCATCCATGTGTCTCAATCCCCCAGCCCTCTCTATGTGTCTCAATCCCCCAGCCCCCCAGTTGTCTCAAACCCCCAACCCCCTCATTTGTCTAATTCTTCCAGCACCTCCATGTGTCTCAATCTCCAGCCCCCTCCATGTATCTCAGTCCCCCAGGCCACCCCATGTGTCTCATTCCCCCCACCCCCTCATGTGTCTCATTCACCCTGCCATCCAATTTATCTCAATCCCCCAACACACCATGTGTCTCATTCCCCCAACTCCCAATATGTATCATTCCCACAGACCCTGCATTTGTCTCATTCCCCCAGCCTCCCCATGTGTTTTATTCTCCCAGCCCCCCGTGTCTCTTTCCACAGCACCCATGTGTCTCATTCACCCTGCCGCCCCATTTTTCTCAATACCCTAACACACCATGTGTCTCATTCCCTCTAGCTCCAAATATGTATCATTCCCACAGACCCTGTATGTGTCTCATTCCCCCAGCCTCCCCATGTGTTTTATTCTCCCAGCCCCCCGTGTCTCATTCCCCCAGACCCCATGTGTCTCAACCCCTCAGCCCCATTTGTCTCAATTCCCTCAGCTCACTCATTTGTCTAAATTCCACAGCCCTCAAACGTGTCTGATTCCCCCAGTCCCCCATGTGTCTCAATCCCCAGCCCCCATGTGTCTCAATACTCCCAGCCACCCTTGTGTCTCAATTCCCTCAGATACCCACATGTGTCTCATTCCTCCATCCCCACATTTGTCTCAATCCCCCTGCCCCATGTGTTTAATCCATCTAGCCACCCCCATGTGACTCAATACCACAGCCTCTTTCCCCCAGGCCCCATGTGTCTCAATCCCTCCAACCACTTTCATGTGACTCAACCCACAGCTCCCTCATTTGTCTCAGTTCCACAGCCCTCCCATCCATGTGTCTGATTATCTTAGTCCCCCATGTGTATCAGTCACCAGCCCCCCATGTGTCTCATTCTACCAGCCCCCTATGTGTCTTAATCCCCTCAGCCCCCTAATTTGTCTCAATTCCACAGCCCATCCATGTGTCTGATTATCTTAGTCCCCCATGTGTATCAGTCACCAGCCCCCGATGTGTCTCATTCTACCAGCCCCCTATGTGTCTTAATCCCCTCAGCCCCCTAATTTGTCTCAATTCCACAGCCCATCCATGTGTCTGATTCCCCTAGTCCCCTATGTGTCTCAGTCCCTCCAGACCCCATGTGCCAGCTCACCTCCTTCCTCCTGTGTAGTGTGGCCAAGCGTGAACCAGGGTAGAGGAGCTTGTTTCCCTCCCCCAGGTCTGACAAGAAGCAGTTCGGCGCTCAGTGAGTGCTTCCTGTCAGACTGGGGAGAGAGGGATCAAGCTCTTCTTCTGCTGCTCAACCACACTACATGCTGAGACCAGCAGGAGGGGAGCGCTGTGCAGTCTACTCTCCTCCTGCTGGTCACCTGATTCCTGCGCCCCCAGGGCTGGTACGCCTTTGCTGCCTTATTGTAGTGCTTGCCCTGGCTTAGAAAACTCACGTTGACAAAGCTGCCAGACTCCAATGAGTATGAAGGATGTCCCTGAAGGTGTTTGCCAGTGCCTGCTGGATGAGATGAGATGAGACTGATCATTTATAGGACACAGCAGCTATCACAGGTGGCAATAGAATCTATGAAAAACAGACTCGCTTAGGCATACACAGATCTCGGTGAATGTTCCATCATACTATGCAAGCAATACTGATTGGGGCTGCAGTGATATTGTGTTGCTGCACCTTTGAAATTCTAGCAGAGTTTTATACTAAATTGAAATTTAAAATTTAAGGTCAGAGTAGCTCAACTGAAAACACAGCTTAGTTAGAGATTTTTCGAATTCAGCTATTTTTACTTTAAATTTGAAATTCACTTTGAATTCACCTTGAATTCTCACTTTGGTGAATATCCTGACGAAGCCTTCATCATCTATTTAATATGCAACTGTTTGAATTGGATGTTCTTTATTTCTAATGTTCTGTTTACTCCAAGAACACCGAACAAGGTTCACAAATGTTTGCCCGATTTTGGAATTACTCTGAATAATTATAATTGTGTGAATAGCAGGACATGAAAAGCGAATCAGTAATGATATTTCCATCATATGTAACTTATATGAGTTAAATCCTATAGCCATAGTGGCCACCAACTGACACATAGAACATAAACCCAACAGCAAGATAGATCTAATAGCTGCAGAAAAGACACTGACTTTCGGTCTCATGGAACCAGTGAAATTGTTCTTTACTTGAATTACATGTGCCATGAGTTTATATGTCAATATACAGGATAAAACAAAGAGCACTATGAAAGGAAGGATTTGGCCAAATGTATTGGAAGCTATCTGACATCCCAGTCTGACTGAGTCACTGACATTTACAGAGACATCATTCATGAAGGTCGCTGGATCTCTGAAGCTCCAAGAGAGAACAAATCCCAACACAAGGGAAAGAAATGTAGATCCTAGAAGTGCCGGTAGCTCCAATGATGGGATCCACAGTCTGAGACGCAGGACCAGAGGATGCTGGGTTGATGCAATATTGACAAAGTACAAAACATTGAGCCAGGTTGCAATCCAGAAACAGGAAAACTCAAAAAAATTACCAGCAACTGAAATGGTAAATCTGAGAGAACCAGTTACGTAATTTCTAAAATTGCTTCCAATATAGATCACTTGCATCATGAGAAAAATCATTGATATGTAATGAAGGCATCGAAATATTGCTAGCGTGGCCAGTAGTTTATCACATGGCTTACATTGTCTGCTGTTTAACCAGTGAATAACATTGACAAACAGAAAAAGTATGCTGACGATGAAGCCTGCTGTGATTATAACTCCTGTAAGCGACCAGTATATCAGCAGAGACGGAGGAAGCATCTCCACTCACTGTGAGGAATAACGAGTTCTGGCTTGCTCCCACTTAAAGAATGAATCATGGTTCTTAGAATGGCTATATTTAATGCAAATCTATCAAGGAAGACATGTCTTCTTTATTTAATTAAATGCAAATTAAAGGACATGATGGCAGACTATATGGTCCACTGACAATCAGCCGGAATTAACTCATTAAATAGTTTGTGTTATGTCAGTAAATCACATATTTCCATATTAATTTCCATATTTAGAATGGATAAGGAAAAATACACCAATATTTGATCATAGATAAATACAAATGATAAGTGTCAGAGTTCTTGGATAAAAGTCAGATTCCTCGTCGCTTTATAACTTGGGTGTCTTTCTTCATCTTTCTATCTCACACTGATTGATAGTGTGAGGATGCATTGTAATGTGGCGAAACCGACCTCGCCACTGGGCATTGGAGAAGACTGATTGCCAGCCTCCTGCCCTGTGACTATGGCCCCTGGGATGTATGGCCACCATTTCATGTATCAGAGGCACATGGTTAGAACAATGGATGAAGCACATGGTGAGAAAAATGGATGACGGCCATTTTAACTCACAGACACTGTTTGGACTTTTCTACACGGTGCCATCTCGCCAGTATTTGGTGCACAAAGACATCATGCAGTAGTTTTAAACTATACAACAGGGGACACATTATACAGTAATTATTTTTCATATAGCCTGTATATGTTCTGCGGAATCTGCATTAAATTGTATCTTCCAAACTACTGAACGGATCTGGGTGAATTTTGAATATGTGGTTCACCCAGATCCCCCGGTTCCGATGATATACTTTATGGGGTTATGGCATGTTTTGGGCTCCCTGTGATATGTTTTATATTACTGTATTTCTCTGCCTGTGATAATTAGATTAACCATTGTGTTCAGTAATCATATCACAGGCAGAGAGGAGGATTTTGTGTGGGAGTGTCTGTGTGTATTGTACGGATTGATTGGTTGTATTTCAAAACCCTGTGGGCAGTACTATATTTGAGGATTGTGAATCAAAGAGGCTGTATGTGCCAGTGCAGTCAGTTCTACTTCACCCTCAATTTGGAGTGCCATCTCTTATTGGGGGACTCTGCTACAAGGGATTGCTATGCTAGTCATACTCCCTTGCTAAATCACTACTAAGCTCTTGTAAGAGCTTGTTCCTGTCTTGCTCTCTCAAGGAGTCTACAGTGGTCATGGTGTCGGCTGGAGTGCTTGGAGCCCTCAGGAAGTGCTAGGAGCATCCTTCAACTGGGGTACCCAGTCGGGGTGCCCGTCGATCCGTTACAATCACTTCATACATTATTGTTTCTGACCCAATAAACCCACTGGCAGAAATAACATGCACCAACCCAAATATCTTTTATTGAAAAAATCCAGTCATCTGCAAAACCTCAATGAATTTTAATGTTTTAAGGAGGACATCTCTGACAAGAACCCACCCAAATCTAGTGTACAGTTCCCAAGACAAAAGTATTTTGTGGTGCCTATCATTATCTCAAGAGGGCACTATGTCTCATAGTAAATAAGTAAAATAATATGTTTAAAGGAGGATACAACCTCATAGCTCTTAAACAGTTTTATAGATGAAGTGTTATGGCAGTGTTCATTAGCAGAATAAATATGTCTATGATTAACTGAGATGGTGCCTCTATAATGAAAATCTGCGGACTTTTTTTAAGACGTTCAGACGTTGGAGATTCATTTCTGACCAAATAGCAAATTTGGGCCAATTTCTGAGATGCCGCACACTAGAATCTCAATGGAATCGACTCGTGTGAGTCTAAACATGTTCATCACTTTACCCCACTCCCTCTAGCATGTAAGCTCATTGAGCAGGGTCCTCAAACCCCTCTGTTCCTGTGCGTCAAACTTGTCTAGTTAAAGTTACATATTTGTTAGTCCACCCATTGTAATGCATTACGGAATTTGTTGGCGCTATATAAATATAATAATATTAATAATAATAATCTGTGTTTCAGAGTGATTTTTTTGTTTTTGGATGGGTGCAAATAAGCAGCTTAGTTTGCCATGATGGACAATTTACCTGCCAAATTATGGAGTAGATGTCCTTCGCAAGCAAGAGGTAGCAAAAAAAAGGTGATTGATGGGTAGAAAACAGCCCATAAATGCTGATTTAACAATGCAAAGAGCAAGTGAAGTGACCAAAAGAAGGGGTGGGGGAGTCTTTAAACAACTATACATTCAAGCAGGAGTATTCTAGACATTTTCACTTTAGCTACTGAGGTAGACAGACCAGTAGTGATCCTGTGTCTTTACCCTTGATGTGCCTGTGTTGGGTCATTGATTCTAGAATGAGACTAGGTTTAGCTTGACATGTGCACAATCGCCTTGTCGGCAACTGCTTAAAACCCCACCAAATACCCATTTCCAATAAAGCACTGACACCATGATTTTGGCGAAATTATATCACAGCTTTATCTGATACTTAACATAAAATATAAAGGTCATTGTCAACGGCAGGCCAACATCGGCCTGCACAATTAACATCCTGCAATTTACAATTTCCCCCCTTGACAATGACCCACCCCCACATAATATAATACCCAAACATTGTAACATTTTACTTAACATTGAAACATGACCATTGCCACCAAAGGGCACCACAAGTGTAGGGGCATACCGAGAGCTCGAACCTACCAAACCAGTCCAAAGGCCTACCTATTAGCCCTGAACTCCAAACTTTTTCCCCATCTCACTCTTTTCTCCCCCCGACTTTACTCTCCATCCCCGCCGCCGCGACCAAATGGGAAACAACTGAAAGCAAAGGGAGGGTGGGTGGGACAACAACAGGTAAGTGCAACTTAAATTAAAGTGATCCCTGGTTCTAAAATGGCCACTACTTATACTCCCCTTTATAACTCCATCCCACCATTTCCTTAGACCAATCCCTGACCACTGACCTTTAGATGGCCTGTCTCCTGGCAATGTCAAGGCCCACTCCCCTTAGCTACGCTGCTCCATGGGCTACAAAATGTTGTATTTAGTTACTGCCAGGTGCACACGCAACAACTTTGAGCAAGAGATAGGAAATTGGGAGACATTTTTTCATTAATCATAGTTTGATACATGGTTACAATATTCAGTTGTTAAAGTTTTTTTTTTTTTGTTAACTGTTTGGTGGAAAGAAAATTCTTATTTTTGGAACTGTGACCTTCTTCAGTAACAAAGGAAAGAAATGTTCACCTTTGACACCTTGGGCGATTCTAGTGTGAGACAAAGGCTTAACTTGTAGCAGGATCTACTTACATCTTTTTCAGTTACAAATGTTATGGCATTAACACAGAACTATAGTTTTTGTCAAAGTATAAATTATGTTTATGAATGGGTTAAGCCTTCCTCTATTTCCTCTAGTGGCTGTCTCATTGACAACCACTAGAGGCGCTTGCGTGCTTCTCACTGTGATTTTTCTCACTGTGACTTCTCACTGTGATCACAGTGAGAGAATGCCAGCGTCCATAGGAAAGCATTATGAATGCTTTCCTATGTGACCAGCTGAATGCGCGCGCAGCTCTTGCCGCGCGTGCGCATTCAGCCGACGGGGAGGAGAAGTGGAGGATCGGAGGAGGAGAGCTCTCCACCCAGCGCTGGAAAAAGGTAAGTGTTAACATCTTTCCCCCTTCCAGAGCCGGGCGGGAAGGGGTCCCTGAGGGTGGGGGCACCCTCAGGGCACTATAGTGCCAGGAAAACGAGTATGTTTTCCTGGCACTATAGTGGTCCTTTAATACACGGCTTGGCCCCAATACACTGCTCAAAGGTAATTTAGGTATTTATATTTTGAAAATT
>OW240913.1:11254936-11284493 GCA_933207985.1 Pelobates cultripes
AATTAATTATTTATACTTTAAAAAAAGAAGAGAGAATCAGGTGGGGTACTTTACATAAAGAAATGGAAGGTAGACAGGTCACATCCCACCCCCTGCTCCCACTATTGGGCAGTCCCTTGGTGCTTGTAATTTAAAAAACGCCCCCTTAACCACCACCCATGATCAGTAGGTGGGGGCTTCTTACTAAACAAATGTCTCCATCCCAGCCCCCACCAATTTGCAGCAGTAACTTTACAAGGGAGGACCTAGTACCTTCCACGCCAGCCCCTATATTTGGGCAGTGGTGGGGCTCTAATATTGATAAAGGAGACCATAGAGTATCCCACCCAAACCCCCACCTAAGATACACAAAATGGCCTGGGGAATGGGACAATAACACACACAGAGGGGCTAAGTAAGGAGACAATGACACACACAGAGGGTGCAGGAAGGTGGCTTCTGCTGGCTGTGTCTATTGAGAGTTAGGAGATTGCACTGCCTGTCTTCTCTGCCTTCTTAACTTGCTCCAGTGCTGCTCGGTCTTTGTTAGCTGGAAGGAAGTGACATGCTGTCACTTCCTCCTTGTCAGGATTGCTAGCCTCTTACCTGGGACCCCAGGCTTTCTCGGTGATACTGCATGCTCACAAACAGTGTGTTCTTATGTGCAACAAAATTTGAGTCTGAATCACTTATTATTATGACACTAGCAAACAGTCTAATAGGGATTTGTAGCATCCATTAATCATATGGAATTCTAGGATGATGTGGGCCAATAGGGGCCCTGTTTTGCTATTAAAGCACCCCAGTCCATGATCGGGCCTCTGATTGCACATGTCCACCCAATTGGCTTCCTCAGACTGTAGACTGTTATTACAATGAGTCTATCTTTTTATCAATGCATTTGACTCTTACTACCATTTCATTATGTGCTGAAATAATTTCAGTTTGTGTATGTTCAAGCTGAGTCGTATGTGAGATTACATTCGTGAGATCCTCGTGAATGGTATTCAAATCATGACGGAGACCGTTGATTTGTTCGCGAAAATCATTTTTCATGGACTCTCTAAATTAAATAAACATTTCCTCTAATTTTGTAGTATTAATTATTGTTTGTTCTGAAAATGTTGATATAGCCGTTTAAATTAAATTGGGATTATCCCCCCCTCCCTGCCTCTTACCTGTGGGCTGAAATTGGGGAACGGTGTGTAGGAAGGTGACAGTAAAGGGGGGCAGTATGTATAAAGGTGGCAGTATGGGGGGCAGTGTGTAGGAAGGTGACAGTGTGGGGGCAGGTTGTGGGGATGAAAGTGTGGATGGGCTGACTGACAGACAGCATGCCATCACTGATACACATACACTGACATACACTCACTGACAGACAGTCATTGTCTCACATACTGTTTAAATAACACAAACACACTCACAGACACATGCACTCACTGACATACACACACACACTCACTGACAGACACACACACAAACATTCACTGACACACTCACTGACATACACACACTCACACATTCACTGACAGTCACACACATTCAATGATAAACACACAGTCGTAACTGACAGAAACAGACTCTCACTGGCTTGACATACACACATTCACTGACAGATACAGTCACTGACACACACACACATTCACTTAGAGACACACACTGACAAACATGCAATGACAAACACAGAATCTCACAGATCTGACAGACACTCACAGACAGATACAAATTCACTGACAGATACACACACACACATTCACTGACATACACACACACACATTCACTGACAGACACACACACACATTTACTGACAGACACACATTCACACATTAACTGACAGACAGACACATTCTCTCTCTCACACACACACACACACATTCATAAATGACTAATATTATTATTTTAATTTGTCCCCGTCGTATTTCGGCTCCCTGCATATCAGTAGATGGTGCACGAGAAAGCAGAATAGACAGACAACATGGGTTTAGTTCAGTTAGATCATGCCAAACTAATCTTATTGATTTTTTTGGTTAGATAACTAAAATAATAGATTAGGGTGATGCAGTAGACATTGCTTACCTAGATTTAAGTACGGCTTTTTACACTGTCGCACATAGAAGGCTTATCAATAAACTTCAATCTTTAAGTATGGATTCCAATATTGTTGAATGGGTAAGGCAGTGGCTGAGTGACAGGCAACAGAGGGTTGTAGTCAATGGAATATATTCGAAGCTTGGACTTGTCAACAGTGGGGTACCTCAGGGATCTGTTCTTGGACCCATTCTCTTTAATATTTGTATTAGTGATATTGCAGAAGGTCTTGATGGTAAGGTATGTCTTTTTGCTCATGATACCAAGATATGTAACAGGGTTGATGTTCCCGGAGGGATAAGCCAAATGGCTTAGGTAAACTAAAAAAAATGGTCAGAGCTGTGGCAGCTGACATTTAATGTGGATAAGTGCAAGATAATGCATCTTAACGTAGAAACATAGAATGTGATGGCAGATAAGAACCATTCGGCCCATCTAGTCTGCCCAATTTTCTAAATACTTTCATTGGTCCCTGGCCTTATCTTATAGCTAGGATAGCCTTATCCCTATCCCACACATGCTTAAACTCCTTAACTGTATTAACCTCTACCACTTTAGCTGGAAGGATATTCCATGCATCCACTACCCTCTCAGTAAAGTAATACTTCCTGATATTATTTTTAAACCTTTGTCCCTCTAATTTAAGACTATGTCCTCTTGTTGTGGTAGTTTTTCTCATTTTAAATATAGTCTCCTCCTTTACTGTGTTGATTCCCTTTATGTATTTAAATGTTTCTTTCACATCCCCCTGTCTTGTCTTTCTTCCAAGCTATACATGTTAAGTTCCTTTAACCTTTCCTGGTAAGTTTTATCCTGCAATCCATGAACCAGTTTAGTAGCCCTTCTCTGAACTCTCTCCAAAGTATCAATATCCTTCTGAAGATACGGTCTCCAGTACTGCGCATAATACTCCAAGTGAGGTCTCACCAGTGTTCTGTACAATGGCATGAGCACTTCCCTCTTTCTACTGCTAATATCTCTCCCTATACAACCAAGCATTCTGCTAGCATTTCCTGCTGCTCTATTACATTGTCTGCCTACCTTTAAGCCATCAGAAATAATCACCCCTAAATCCCTTGTAACGGATCACCTGGCACCCCGACTGGGTACCTCCGTTGAAGGATGCTCCTAGTGCTTCATGAGGGCTCCAAGCACTACAGCCGACACCATAACCACCATAGACTCCTTCAGAGAGCAAGACAGGAACAAGCTCTTACAAGAGCTCAGTGATTATAGCAAGGGAATATGCAGAGCATAGCAATCCTTTGTAGCAGATTTCCCCAATAAGAGACAGGAATTAGATTGAGGGTGAAGTAGAACTGAAGCTTTTAATCAAACACTCTGCTTTTATGCACATTTTACACACATAGTACTGCCCACAGGGTTTTGCAGAACAACCAATCAATACGTGCAATACACTCAGACACTCCCACACAAAATCCTCCCCTCTGCCTGTGATAAAATTACTGAACACAATGGTATAACTTAATTATCACAGGCAGCAAAATACAGTTTTACACAATATTCACAACTCTAAAAGTATACATCACATTCACATAAACATTTTCAGAATCAACATACTCCAAATACAAACATACGTCAAAATCATACAAATTGGTCCAGTGGGTCAAAAGTTAGTTGAAAGTCCCTTTGTGACCATCTGCAAGCATGGCTTGGGTGTGGTAAGCCAATTACCTCCAGCATACAGAAAATGTCTCTATTCACAACAACAGTATTTTTTTTAGTATATTTCTGATTCATTTTTAAACAGTGTCAATGATTTTGGATTTTATATTTTTTATTCCCATAGAATATTTTTAATTCCCATAAACATTTTTGTAAATTTTTATTCTTATTTTTATTTTCATTCTTATTCTTATCTTTATTTTTATTTTATTTTTCATATATATTTTTTTACTTATATATTTTTTTATTATTATTATTTTTTTCCACAAATTTTTTTACCTTTTTATTTTTTACCTATTTTTATACTTATTTTTATTTTCATATATTTCTCTACATACGTTACAGATTCTATGTTCAGATCTATTTGATTAGTCTTACTCCCATATATGAATACACCCATAGTACTTTTGCCCATTTTGTTTTCCATATGAATACACCTACATTGGTACTTTGTATCCCATTTTATCTACTGTGCTGTTTTTTTACTGGTACTCCCATATTTAACATATTTTTATCTTTATTTTTATACTTTTTTACATATTCATTTTTATGCATTTTACTTCCACACTCTTAGAAATATATCCCTAGTCTATATATCTACATTTTTATTCACACGTATTTACACTCTTAAGTTCCATAAGATACTATTGATTGATGGATATACTAATGTATGTGCTCTTTCCTAGAATGGACCACCCACGAAATCATCAACCCACATGAATAATATTAATGATTCTTTCACTTGTTTTGGTACCAAGTATTAAACTATGTGTTAGTTCATGTCTATGTGTATATCACTTTAAGAATGCGAACAACTTTAATGAATTACATTCGACCCGATATCGTTCTATTTGGTTAGAATACTATTATATTTTATTTATAAAAAAAGTCTTATATTCACCTCAGAAATATCTGCAACATATATTTACATTCTTCTTCTGAAGAACTAACCATATTTGTTTTAACCATTTATCATCATCAGAATACTCTAGTAGATGTGTGCCAATAATTGTGAATTGTTCAGATATTAGGATTAGTCAGATGTATGTACTTATCTACTAAACATCCATTTATTTGTTCTGTATTTGTAATTTATTGATGTTGAACATTACTAATTTATGCAGTGATATGTATGCATTTTTATCTGAGATTATTTTACATTGAATACTTGTATCACCATGACATATTGAAATACTTTTATTAGTAAACTAAAGGACTTGTATCAGCAATTAAAACATCTGTATATAAGGATAGACTGAAGCACCAGACCATATCCCGTCTCTGAAGAAGTAGGGCTCCACCTACGAAACGCGTTAGACAGACCAACAAGGCAGGATACAGATTGATTATACCAGCAGAAAGATCACTTTGCACAAAGATCCCTTGGAGAATACGTCCACCGAAATTGTCTTCTCTGTCTGTTACCCGGAGTGAGGTCTTGCTGGGACGCACATCCAGACGCACGCTGTCCTCACCGGCAGTTGCATTCAGGAGACGAATCGGCTTAACACAATCCACATCCATCCTAAGCCGGTCCGAGGGTTCACATTACCATCTGACTTTCAAAAGACTGGTAACATTATTACTAACTGTTCCTGACCTGTAGTTTTTGTTTTTATACATATTTAATTTTTATATTTAATAAACTGGTTTCTTTTACTTGATCCAGTATTTTTGCAGTTTACTTCAGTCTACAGCGATACATCTATTGCTTTAAGCAAACAGTTCTATATACTGTGTTGCTATTTTGTTATTTTTCTAATACTGTTATCTTTGTTGATACTAAGTTTATCACTCAGTGGAAGTGTCATTTACCCTGCACCTTCCAGGGAGAGAGACACCAACACAGTACAGTAATCCATTGCCAATCGATTTAACATCTCTCTCTCTCTTTTTTATGCAATATATATATATCGTTTCTATTTTTTTCTTCATGGGCATATCTTATTGCATTTCTTTTTTTACTTTGACATACATCAGCTGTATTTTTATGTCATTTAGTTTCTAAATCTCCACTCCTGTTTTACATTTCTTAAAGGCATAGTACCTAATTTTTATATTCATTCTTTTTTATAGATATACATATTTTAAGCTTTTGCAGATCACATACATATCATATAAGCCATTTCATTATCCTATTCTAAGCCATTATCACGAGTCAGCTCCTGGTACCCATGCACTATCCTTTATAGTGTTTTTTTTTTTTTTTGCAATTATTTATAGGTTTTTGTGAATCCCTATTTTTTCCAGTGTGAGTGACCCAGTGTCAGTTAGACTCCCTCTCCTATGTGTACACAATAGGTATACCAGAACCCTGTACCTCATTATTTTTGTAGTAACTAAGAATTTATCTCTTACAGGCCAAAAAAATTGGAATAAGAAAAAAACCCAAACAATTAAAAAACAAACTCCTGCTTTGTAAATTAGCTCTGTAACCCTTGGACACAATATGTAAATCTGATAAACTGTGCGACACAGACACAATTTAATCATTTTAGAATTCCACAGTATCCATTGCAACGTTACATTAAAAGTTCCCTAATATGTAATCCGACCATGTTACTCCATGCAATCTTTACTGATCCTTAACAAGGGGTAGGGTAATCACAATAAACATCAATCAATCATAGCATATATATATATTTAGTAGATTGGATTAGCCGTATTAGTCCAGTAGACATGATGCCAAAATATCAGAGTATTGCAGCATGCAATGATACCGTTTTTATTGGACTAACATATTATTTCAAAGACAAGCTTTCGAGAATGTTCCTTGAGGTCTGAAGCAATACACATTATTATTGCTTCAGCCTTTAGGAAGAGAGGAACACTCTGAAAAGCTTGTATAGATAAAACTTTCCTCAAACAAGGCTCTCAAGTAACAGCCTCGGTGCTTACACACGCTCCTATAATATTCCAATACATGGTAGTACTCACAGGGCAAGGTCTTGATAATGATCTTATAGGGTCGAAACGTTGCACTGATCAATTGTTATTAGGAGTTATATAAGAGTTGTTGTCATTAGCTTGGCTAATATAGCTTGGTGCTACTTCTAAGTGCTGTTTCTAAGTGTGTGGTTGGAGATATTCTGGAGATAACCTGGAGGTAATCTGAGGAATTCAGGAGGATAAAGAAAAAGTTAAGATTTGTTTGATTTAAATTATTCTCCTCATTGGAATAGCAGACTTAGTTCAGTGTAATAATTGCTATGCATTTGTTTCACGTTCCACATTTTGGAGGTTTGGTTGTTGTCTAATCTGTAGACAGTTCTCTATCTTGCGGCAGGAGATTGTATTTTTGAAGTCTGAGATTTGTAAATTATCTGGTGAACAAACTCAGGCTGGAACTGCTGCAAGGCCACTGACGCAGAGACATACTAGGAATGGCAGATGGATTACTGTAGGATCTGGTAGACTTAGAGTTGTGGATAAAAGGCATTTTGCACAGTCTGTTGCTCTTCATAATTCATTTTCTGCACTTTCAGAGTGTAATGGAGTTGTGGATAGAGGCACTGAGGCTAGTGGTGTTGTGGAGAGGGGCACTGAGGCTAGTGGTGTTGTGGAGAGAGGCACTGAGGCTAGTGGTGTTGTGGAGAGGGGCACTGAGGCTAGTGGTGTTGTGGAGAGAGGCACTGAGGCTAGTGGTGTTGTGGAGAGAGGCACTGAGGCTAGTGGTGTTGTGGAGAGAGGCACTAAGACTAGTGGTGTTGTGAGAGAGGCACTGAGGCTAGTGGTGTTGTGGAGAGAGGCACTGAGGCTAGTGGTGTTGTGGAGAGAGGCACTGAGGCTAGTGGTGTTGTGGTGAGATGCACTGAGGCTAGTGGTGTTGTGGAGAGATGCACTGAGGCTAGTGGTGTTGTGGAGAGAGGCACTGAGGCTAGTGGTGTTGTGGAGAGAGGCACTGAGGCCAGTGGTGTTGTGGAGAGAGGCACTGAGGCTAGTGGTGTTGTGGAGAGAGGCACTGAGGCTAGTGGTGTTGTGGAGAGAGGCACTGAGGCTAGTGGTGTTGTGGAGAGAGGCACTGAGGCTAGTGGTGTTGTGGAGAGAGGCACTGAGGCTAGTGGTGTTGTGGAGAGAGACACTGAGGCTAGTGGTGTTGTGGAGAGAGGCACTGAGGCTAGTGGTATTGTGGAGAGAGGCACTGAGGCTAGTGGTATTGTGGAGAGAGGCACTGAGGCTAGTGGTGTTGTGGTGAGAGGCACTGAGGCTAGTGGTATTGTGGAGAGAGGCACTGAGGCTAGTGGTGTTGTGAAGAGAGGCACTGAGGCTAGTGGTGTTGTGGTGAGAGGCACTGAGGCTAGTGGTATTGTGGAGAGAGGCTAGTGGAATTGTGGAGAGAGGCACTGAGGCTAGTGGTGTTGTGGTGAGAGGCTCTGAGACTAGTGGTGTTGTGGTGAGAGGCACTGAGGATAGTGGTGTTGTGGAGAGAGGCACTGAGGCTAGTGGTATTGTGGTGAGAGGCACTGAGGCTAGTGGTGTTGTGGAGAGAGGCACTGAGGCTAGTGGTGTTGTGGTGAGAGGCACTGAGGCTAGTGGTGTTGTGGAGAGAGGCACTGAGGCTAGTGGTTTTGTGGGAGAGAGGCACTGAGGCTAGTGGTGTTGTGGTGAGAGGCACTGAGGCTAGTGGTATTGTGGAGAGAGTACCTGAGCTTAGTGGTGTTGTGGGTGAGAGGCACTGAGGCTAGTGGTATTGTGAGAGAGGCACTGTACAGTGGTGTTGTGGGTGAGAGGCACTGAGGCTAGTGGTATTGTGGGAGCACTGAGGCTAGTGGTGTTGTGGTGAGGCGCACCTGAGGCTAGTGGTATTGTGGAGAGAGGCACTGGAGGCTAGTGGTGTTGTGGAGAGAGGCACTGAGGCTAGTGGTGTTGTGGAGAGAGGCACTGAGGCTAGTGGCATTGTGGAGAGAGGCACTGAGGCCAGTGGTGTTGTGGAGAGAGGCACTGAGGCTAGTGGTGTTGTGGAGAGAGGCACTGAGGCTAGTGGTGTTGTGGAGAGAGACACTGAGGCTAGTGGTGTTGTGGAGAGAGGCACTGAGGCTAGTGGTATTGTGGAGAGAGGCACTGAGGCTAGTGGTATTGTGGAGAGAGGCACTGAGGCTAGTGGTGTTGTGGTGAGAGGCACTGAGGCTAGTGGTATTGTGGAGAGAGGCACTGAGGCTAGTGGTGTTGTGAAGAGAGGCACTGAGGCTAGTGGTGTTGTGGTGAGAGGCACTGAGGCTAGTGGTATTGTGGAGAGAGGCTAGTGGAATTGTGGAGAGAGGCACTGAGGCTAGTGGTGTTGTGGTGAGAGGCTCTGAGACTAGTGGTGTTGTGGTGAGAGGCACTGAGGATAGTGGTGTTGTGGAGAGAGGCACTGAGGCTAGTGGTATTGTGGTGAGAGGCACTGAGGCTAGTGGTGTTGTGGAGAGAGGCACTGAGGCTAGTGGTGTTGTGGTGAGAGGCACTGAGGCTAGTGGTGATGTGGTGAGAGGCACTGAGGCTAGTGGTGTTGTGGTGAGAGGCACATATTAGAACATAATTTGTTTACTCTGTTCGTGATATCTCTACATGAATATGTATTTCTTTATAATTGTACTCACTTGCTCATCCCCCCATCCCTGTCTTACCTTCTGTATCCCAATGTTACTTTATATAAAAATAAATTAATTTAATAAAAAAATAAATTAAAATTAAAATTAATTAATTAATACAAATTAGACATGAAAAAAAAAAAAGAATCCTCATCATCTATTTAATATGCAACTGTTTGTGTTGGATGTCAATTCCTTCTGAAATCCTGTTCAATGCAAGAACACTGCAGAAAGTTCACACAAGTTCTTTTGATTTTGGACTTACATTACATAGTTAGAACTGCTTGAATAGCAAGAGAGACCAGGCCAATCAGTCTTGTTATCCACTCCATACATAACATATATTGGTAAATGCTACAGTTATATTATCCACCAACTGACACAGAGAGCATAAAACCAACAGCATGATGGCATCTAGTAGATGTAGAAAGTACACTGACTTTTTGGTTCATGTTTTAAGTGAAATTATGCTTTATTTGAATTAAATGGTGCATGAATTTATATCGTAAAAGAACACTGTAGGGGGGGCTAACTATCATGGCAGAGAGTTGGGTTTCTCACAGGCTCCTGCACAATCTTGGCAATTTGAGCGAGCTACAGCTGTTTCCAGCGAAGTGGGTGTCGCTCCCGCATACCCATTTGCCCCCCACAACAGGGGGATTGCAGTGGGGTATTATGAGACCTGATCGAGGCCTGCTGGCACAATGATTAACATTGTGGCCTAGACAGGGGAGGCAGTGGCTCCCACGACCAGGAGTTGTCTCGAAGTGGCATACAGCATGAGCAAGCCCCGCTACCCCTCTCGGACCGGTGGGGGTGATCCCGGTCCACCCAAGAGAAGTTACCCAGAGCATGCTGACATGTGTGGTGCCGCTACAGAGGCAGGGAAAGAAAATGTAAGCTCACCCAAAATGGTGGACATAGCCTGTGTCGATGGTCCCAGCTACGCTGTACACAACATCCTGACAAAATTGCAGAAACACTTTGATGAGTTTTGGAGGAAGCTGGAGCACAAACTCCAATAACAACACCAAGTGAACGACTTGCTGACACCCTCCCAATCGGCACATTGTACCATAGGAACCACTCCATGTGTCCATACATCTACACGGAGGCCGAGTCACCTCAGCAATAGATACACCGCCATACCACAAGGTGCCCTCGCTTCCAAATGATGCAGAAGCCAGAGGAGGATCAAACCAGTGCTATTGCCAGCCATCTGGGGACCCTACAGACACAGACCACTCACCCAGAGAAAGGGGTTTTACCACGGGACTTTGTCTCACCTAGAACTGGCGAGGGTTAAGCAGGTGTAATAATTGGTCTGTGTTTTCTCAGTTGAATAAGTCTTTTATGTATATTTCTATCTTCTTTGGTTAAAGGCACGCCAGGTTAATTTACATCTATATTAACCAAAAAGTACTAATACACAATCTGACATTCTTTATAAAAAATATGCATTTATGCTACTTCAAAAGCAAATAATAATATACTTAACAGATGGTATTTCTTAACAACGTTACAGAGAGTGAAAGAGCTTAAGTAGTCGTCTTTGTATCAGCAAGTCAGGGACACACCTGGAGAGGAGAGCGGACCATAGGAGAAATAGAGAGAATTTGGTCCTTTGTCCTCAGTTCTTTATAGGCAAAATTACGTCATAACCTTTTAATTTAGACTCTCCCCATATAAGGACTCTACCCCCAATCTTCCTATACAGCACATTCCAGAGTCCTCATGGTACAGAATAGCAAACACCATCTGTTCTTTCTAACCCATTAGACAGCCACGCCTTAATGTGTATTTGAATAGGAACATATAGAATATGTAATATTCTACAGCAGGCTTGTATCTCCAGCAATTAACCATCACATCTTGGTGATTGCAACCTCTCTCTGTTAGGCAACAACACAGCAGCCACAGTACTTTAAAAGGGCCAACCAAGCAGTTAATATTTCCTACTCTTCTGTTTGTAATAATTTGTTTGACCTCTACTCATCTTTATCTCATTATACAGCCATAGCTAGCATGTGTAAGGTCTCTGTTCTATTTTTTGACCACTATCTACCACGCATTGTCATCTCTCTATAGAATTTTTTTTTAAATGCTTTAGTATGCAATGTCTTTGTTACTCTGTGATTTACACAAGGCACAACAAAAATAAAGAATTATAAAAAAAACAAACCAAAAAAAACATGGATGAGGCTTTTCACACCTCTAGAAAGATTGCATGTAGTTAAGCAGCCAGCCATTCCTGTTTAATATTTTGCCTTCTACAGCCTTTGTTGTTACCTAATTGCCAATGTTATGTCTTTCTAATGCTTATACCATTCAATGTATTGCTGCCTCAATAAAAAAGAGATTGACAACAAATAGAGCACACATACACACACACAAAAAAGAACACCGTAGAAGGAAGGATATGGCCAATTTTATAGGAAACTATCTACTATCCCAGTATAAGTGACTGTCTGACATCAACAGGGAGAAACCTAATTGCAGTTTGACAGATTACACTGGGACAATGCACTTTTTTTTTTGTTTTACTTTAATTTATTTTTCAAAACAAAATGTAATCCATAAAGTCTCACCCACCTCCATATATAATCCAGTAATTATTACTAGCCTGTAGAAGTATGAATTTATCTGCCAGTAACCCATTACACTCATTTAATGTCTGCAGATATCTTAAACATGACAGTAAGGGAGGTTTCCATGGGTCATATTAAGATGGGAAGAAGAATGAATGAGTTACATTAGCGTTAACATTTTTTTATTTTTGCTAACATTTTAGACCCTGTGTGAAATATTGGAAGATACTTTATAATATCTAAATATTTTAATTCCTCAAAAATCTCTATAAAAGATGAACAAAAAAAAGATTTAAAAAAAAAAAAAGGAAAATAGTGTAAACAATTTTAACTTTTCAGTTGGTCCAATAACAGTCTATACACACAATCACTATTTTATTATACATTTATGAGCTACCTATGCATCCTATGTTTTAAATAAATGTAATGCTAATATTTTTTCACACAAAAAGTGCTTGGAATTGAGAAGGTTAACATCAATTATTGGATTTTTTAAATTTTCAATAAAACAAGACAGACTTAAATAGTAACAAAATGCATTTGTTGTCTAAATATTAGACGTCGATAAGGCTCTTGATGTGCATTGTATTTTATTATCACTAATGTAATAATCTTCTTGAATTTTTTATTATGTAAATGTTTGTACGATACATTGTTTCCTTCTGAGATCCTGTTTGATCCACTTACATTGAAGAATATTCACAAACGTTTTCCTGATTTTGGAATTACCCTGAATAATAATAATTGTGTGAATGACTGGACAGGCAAACCAGACCAAAAATAATATATCCACAACATGTAACTTAAAAGGGTAAAGAGTTATAGTCACGTTGGCCACCAATTGACAGAGACATGTAAAAAAAAACAGCATGATCGATCTAACAGCTGCATAGAGGATATTGACTTGGGGTTTTGTGTAACCGGGAAGGTTGTGTTTTAATTGATTCATATGTGCCAAAAGAGTATATGTTAAAATACAGGATAAAACAGAGAGTAATACAAAAGGAAGGAAACTTCCGACTGCAAATAAAGCGATTGTGCATCCATTTCTGAATGTGTCACTGATATTTGCAGAGAAAAAGTTGAGCGAAGTTGATATATCTTTTACGTTCCAAGAGATAATAGTTCCCAAAACAAAAGAGACAGAAGTAGAACTAAGAACCACCGGTAGCACCAGTGATGGTATGCGGAGTCTGAGACGCAGGGCCAGAGGATGCCGGAAAGTGACAATATTGACAAAGTACAAAACACTGAGCCATGTCGCAACCCAGAGAGATGAAAAATCCATGAATAGGAAGGCAACAGAAATAGCAAATTTTAGAGGACCTGAGAAGATATCATGAAAACGCCAGTACACAATGACCATTATGAAAATCATTGAAATGTAAAGAATGCATCGAAATAATGCCAGCGCGGCCATTAGCTTATCACATGGCTTTAAATGTCTGCTGGTTGACCAGTGAATAATGTTAACAATCAGAAAAAGTATGCTAAGAGTCAGGCCTACAGCAATTATAATACCAGCCATTAAACTATATATCCGTAGAGACAGTAAAGACATCTTCTCTGCCAATTAGAAGCCACAAAATCTTCTCTACCTGAATTCCAGTTAAATAAAGCCTGTCTATCCCCAGAATCTCTCTATTTCATGGAACAGAATTTAATATAAAAAGGCAACCTGTCTGTTTTCTTTGCTCCATGCAAATGGAAGTGACAATATGGAAAGCTATCTGGTCCACTGAGAATCAGCAGACATTAACAGATGTCATTGATCTCTGAACATTATTTGTTATGTATTTTCATATGTACATTTATTACACAGGCAATGTTGTCAATGACAGGCGCAAGAGCAAGAGGTGTCATGTCTCATCATGTCGCTCTACCTTCAATCTATTGAACCAATGCTGACCTCTGTCAAAACTATGTGCCATGTCTGCCAGGCAGCACATTAAAATGTAAAAACAAAACAAAACAAAATCTAAAGACTATAGGGGTCAATATGACCCCCATATTCAGGGCCAGATTTACACTCCTTTCTGTCCTGAAGCCAGCTTCTTCAATGTTTCAATGCCCCCTACCCTATAGGCCCTTCGTTTGTACATGCATTTTAATGCTTGTGTGTTATAATAATTTTTGTGTATAAATCATTCTGATTACAATATATGTATACACAAATACACTGATCAGCCACAATCATCAAACCACCAGCCAAATATCGTGTACGTTCACTTTGTGCTATCAAAACAGCTCTGATGCATTGAGGCACAGACTACAAAAGGCTCTGAATGTGTCCTGTGGTATCTGGCACCATGACATTGGCAGCATATCCTATAAGAAAAGTAAGTTGTGAGGTGGGGCCTCCATTAATTGTATTATCACATCCCACAGATGCTCAATCGGATTGACATTTAGGAAATTTGGAGGCCAAGGCAACACCTTGAACTCTTTGTCATGTTCCTGAAACCATTCCTGAACAATTTTTGTGATACAATGCATTATTCTGCTGAAAGAGGTCACTGCCATCAGGGAACGCCATTGCCATTAAGGGATGTACGTAGTCTCCAACAATCTCTATGTAGATGGTGTGCATAAAAGTAACATCCACATTAATGCCAGGACCCAAGGTTTCCCAGCAGAACATTGCCCAGAGCATAACACTGCTTCTGCACCCTTCCCTTTTCCCACAGTGCATCCTGTTGCCATCTCTTCTTGGGTATATGGCGCACACACACCGGCCATCCACTTGACCTAAAAGATCATTAAACCAGGTAACCAGGTCCAGTTCTGCTGCTCACATCCTTATTGAAGGTGTTTTTGGAAGTAGACAATGGTCATCATGAGCACTCTGACCAGTCTGCAGCTAAGCAGCCCGATACACCTTTCTATCGTGGCCAGCATTATGTTTTTCAGCAATTTGAGCTGCAGTAGCTTTTCTGTGTGCTTGGACTGGACGATCTAGTCTTCATTCCCCACATGCATCAATGAGCCTTGGGCGTCCATGACCCTGACACCAATTTACTGGTTGTCCTTCTTTGCACCACTTTTGATAGGTACTAACCACTGCGTACCAGGAACACCCCACAAGACTTCCGCACTGACACAAATACAAACTCTGACCCATGCAGACATACACACACTGACCCATGCAGACACACACACACACTGACACAAACACACATACTGACCCATGCAGCCAGACACAAACATGCACATTGACACATGCAGACACACACTGACACGAATACACACACTGACCCATTGTAGAATATTGCATATTCTGTATGTTCCTATTCAAATACATATTAAGGTGTGGCTGTCTAATGGGTTAAACAGAACAGATGGTGTTGGCTATTCTGTAACATGAGGTCTCTGGAATTTGCTGTATAAGAGATTTGAGGCGGTCTTTATATAGGGAACTTCCTTATATGGCAGGGTCTAAACTAAATATTATGACGTAATTTGGGGTATATAGAGTCAAGGACAAAGGATTACGACCTCTCTTCCTGCTACGATCCGTTTGCTCTCCTCTCTGATGTCAAGACGACTCTCTGTAACATCGTTAAGAATTACCATCTGTTAAGTATATATAACTGTTTCCTGTTGAATGTAGAATAAATACTCATTTTTTTATAAAGAACGTCAGATTGCGTATTACTAATTTTCAATAATATAGACATATATTATTGTGGCGAGCATTTGGCCCAAGACGTATATATATCAATCAACTGAAGACAAGAAGAAATATCTATATATATATATACATACAAGACTTATTCAACTATAGAAAAACACAGCCAGTTATTACATTGACGAGCCAGCCAGGGCCGTCTTTAACGCGGGGCAAACGGGGCAGCTGCCCCGGGCCCAGTTTCTCTTGGGGGGCCCGAGGCACCTGCCCCGTGGGCCCCGCTGACCCCGGCGGGCAGGTGGCCGGTCGGGCAGGAAGGCAGGCGCACGAGGGAGCACTCACTGCTTCCTCTTCAGCTCCCTCGCGCACCGCACTGATGCTGGAGCCGGAAGATGATGTCATCTTCCGGCGCCGGCATCCCTACGCAGCGCGCGAGGGAGCTGAAGAGGAAGCAGTGAGTGCTCCCTCGCGCGCCCGCCTTCCTGCCCGACCGGCCACCCGCCCAGGAGCCCAGCAGCACCACTGGACCCCAGGGAATCCCCCCAGCACTCCAAAAGGTAAGGAGGCTGGGGGGATTACATTTAAAAAAAAATAAATGTGTGTTTGTGTGTATGTGTGTGTTAGTGTGTGTGTGTTAGTGTATGTGTGTGTTAGTGTGTGTGTGTTTGTGTGTTAGTGTGTGTGTTTGTTTGTGTGTGTGTGTGTGTGTGTTAGTGTTTGTGTGTTAGTGTATGTGTGTGTTAGTGTTTGTGTGTTAGTTTATGTATGTGTGTGTTTGTGTGTGTTAGTGTATGTGTGTTAGTGTGTGTTAGTGTATGTGTTTGTGTGTTAGTGTATGTATGTGTGTGTTTATGTGTGTTAGTGTGTGTTAGTGTATGTGTGTTGTGTGTGTGTTTGTGTATGTGTGTTAGTGTGTGTGTATGTGTGTTAGTGTATGTGTGTGTTAGTGTATGTGTGTGTGTGTCAGCATGTCTGTGTGTGTGTCAGTATGTCTGTCTGTCTGTGTGTCAGTATATATGTGTGTGTATATCTGTGTGTGTCAGTATGTGTATGTGTCAGTATGTCTGTCAGTGCGTCAGTATGTCTGTTAGTGCATGTGTATGCATGTGTCAGTATATCTGTCTGTGTGCCAGTATGTCTGTGTGTGTGTGTGTCAGTATATCAGTCTGTGTGTGTCAGTGTATGTGCCTGTGTGTGTGTGTCAGTATTTCTCAGTGTATGTGGGTGTCAGTATATCTGTCAGTGTGTGGGTGTCAGTATTTCTGTCAGTGTATGTGTGTCAGTATGTTGATCAGTGTATGTGTCTGTGTGTGTGTGTCAGTATGTCGGTATATGTGTCTGTGTGTCAGTATGTCTGTATATGTGCCTGTGTCAGTATGTCTGTCAGTACGTCTACCAGTGTATGTGTCTGTGTGTGTGTCAATATATGTACCTGTGTCAGTGTGTCTGTCAGTGTATGTGCCTGTTTATCTGTATGTAGTCAGTGTATGTATCTGTGTATCTGCTTGTGCGTCAGAGTGTGTACCTGTGCATCTGAGCCGCAACTTTAAATACAAATACACCCCTCCATTCAAACTTCAACACTACATATAAAACACACTCCTGCATTGAAACGTCAACACTACATACAAGCACACTCCTACATTCAAAAACAAACACTACACATAAATGCACACTTGCATTCAAACTCCAGTACCACATACAAACACATTCACACAAACATACTCCATACAAACACATGCTTACATTCAAACATACTAACATGGCTCAGTGCTAAATACAACCCTGCAAGCATGGGAAATTGGTAGAGTCCCAGCTGTCAAAGCATTGTTGGAGTTGCACGACAGATGGGGTTCTACCTTTAGTCCAACCTTGCAATTGGGGGTCCCAATAAAATTCATTCTACTTTAGTACCGCCACTGCGTTGGGATGAATGCCGTGATTGCATACCAGGGAGTGAGGGGCGAGAGCGGCAGGGCACAGGGGGCCCAAGCAAACACTTGCCCAGGGTCCATTCGTTATTAAAGACGGCCCTGGAGCCAGCCAGACTGTTTTCTGCTGTTACAAACTTCTATTCAGAGGGGGAGGTGAGCAGAGAGAGCACGGATATCGAATTACTTTTTGTGTTGAATAGAAGTGTGTGCAGGCAGAAAGAGAAAAAAGAACGTGTTTAAAGCTGTGTTAAGAGTTGTGTGTGCTTATTAGAAGACAAAGGTTTTTTTAAATCACAAAGACGGTTCCAAGATTATATTCTACAACAGACAAAAGCACGTGTTATAAAGAAAGCAGCACAAGATACAACGTGAAATCTAGAAGCAAACACGTGGCAGAGATTGGCAAGTTTCCAGAAGCAAATCCACACTGCGCAGCTGTAAGACTAAAGGCAGACGGTGTCGTGCATTAAAGATCATCTTGTCTGGTGAGTAATAATGGATTTTGTTACTGATATTGCAGAGAAAAGTAAACTTGATTTTGTGTTTGATAGATGCCATACAGATAGTCAATTGTGGGCAAGCTTGTATGAACAATGTAAACAAGCAAATGCAGCTATTGATAATAAATTGTTATGTTTAAATAAAACAAAAAAGAAAATTAGAAATGTTTTAAAATTGGTAGAAACATTTGACACAATGATCCTTGGAACAGGAGTGGCTCCAACAAAATTACAAGTACCAGCACAAGTAAAGGTGCAAGATTTAAAAAGTACACAGACAGACAGTAAAGAGAAATCTGTATGTGTAACAGAAATGAAATGTACAAACTGTGATAGACTACAGGCAAGTATTTATGATTTGGGAGAACAACTGGATCTTAAATCTGAATTAATTTGTAAACTTAGAACTGAAGCTAAACAGTTGTGTGTGATTACAAGGAGTGATCATAATTTGATACCAGAGCAAGTTGATGTCACAGAAATATCATCCCAGGCTGATTTGCAACGTAGAAAATTGTTAGATAAGGCTGCAAAACTTAAATTAAAAATTCAAGAGCAGCTGATGAAAGTTACCAAAGATATTCCCCCATATAATCCATCAATGGATGCCTTTGGTAATGCAGACATATTTGAGTCTAATTTATCGAAACATAATTTGAATGACGAACAAAGGAACAGATTGTTTAAAATATGGCTGCCAACATACATTGCACGTAGACTGACCCCACCCATAAGTACCCCTAATGATGAAGATGGTGAAATAGTCCATGGGAATGAGCGAGATAGATTGACACAATTAATAAGATTAACAACAGGAAATGAGCATGTGGATATTGAGATTTTAGAAAATTTAAAACCAATATAAATGAAGATGTCTTCAGTTTCCTTTTAAAATTTGAGCGTGCATACAGATTGGTAATGAGTATTCCTGATGATCAGACACCAAAATCTATGGTAAATGCATTTGTAAAAAAATTTAAATATCTTGATCCAATATCAATTGCATGCGCTCTCCAGTGTCAAAATATTGAAGATGCTGCATCATTTCTAGATAGGGTGAGAAGGGAATCCAGACAACAAAATATTAAAAAATCTGTCTGTGCAGTTAGGAGAGAAAGGGGAGAGGACAAACCCAGATACAGAAAGTCCCCTCCTCCCTCGCCTCCTGCAGCTGTTAGAACTCAGACAAAGAGGAGAGAAGCTCCAAGTTTTAATATGCCCCACTCACACTATGAAAGAAACTCGACACATAGTCTGGTCTGTTTCTATTGTAACAAGCCAGGTCATATAAAGAGAAACTGCAGGAGTTATTTTTATGATTTACAATCAAGGGATTATGGCAAATCAAATGGATTTATTCACAATAATCCTAATATAGAAAACACCAGAGATTCACCATATACTCCTCTGATAAGGCAAGTGAGAGAAATTGTAGCTTCCTCAAACACAGGAGACAGACAGGGTGGGATTTCTAACATGTCTAATCAGACTGACCAAATTTTAAATTCACAATGACAATCTAAAGGAATCAGGCCACGTCCACTTGAATTTTTGGCTCCATTAAATTTAGATGGATGTGGTAGACCATACATTAAATGTTCTTTAAAAGGTTATGACACGGAATTTCTTGTTGATACAGGTGCTCAGTTAAGTATAACTAGTTTACAACTACCTTTATCACCAAGTGCACCTATATGTACAATTGTAGGTTTTGACAGAAGTGGAGGATCTATGGCAACATTAGTAAATAATGTTACTTTAGAAATACCTCAGTGTTTAAAAACAAAAATTGATATCTGGTACTGCAAAAATGTTGATAATATCATAGGCACAGATGTTATGCAAAAAAGAGGTTGGATTGTAGATTTGGGAAACAAAGCTATTTGGAAAGATGCTAAGGGTAGGAAACCAGTGCTATTGGATCCTACTGAATATGGGGAGCTAGGAATTGTTTGTCCAGTAGATGTAGTGTCTACAGAAATGCAATGGCCTAATACTAGGGATAACCTTGAACTTAAAGAGATTGTACAGAGTTATCCAGAATTATGGGCACAAAGTAAAAATGAATGTGGAAGATTTAAAAATGTGCTGATTGACATTCAAGGTCCTGATCCACTCCCACAGAGGCAGTATAGATTACCCCCAGATTCAATTGATTCTATTGCAAGTGTCATTAATGATTTGGAACAGAGAGGAATAATTAGAAAAGCAAATAGTCCATGCAACCATAATTTGTGGCCAATTTTGAAAAAAGAATCGAATTGCTGGAGATTAACAATTGATTTACGTACATTAAATAAATACACACCACCTTCTACACATGTGGTGGCAGAAACCCCAGATATAATGTCACGATTGACGTCAACGGCTAAGGTATACTCAGTACTAGATGTAAGTAATGGGTTTTTCTCTGTACCACTAAAGCATAGTTGTCAGTATAAATTTGCTTTTACATTTCAAAATCAGCAATATGTGTTTACTGTGTTACCCCAGGGTTTTCACAGTTCTCCAACATATTTTCATCAGGCATTGGCAAAAGTTTTGTCTAAGTTTTCTAGGCCAGAATGCTTGTTACAATATGTTGATGATATGCTTTTGCAGACTGAAACTGAGGAAGAACACCTGATTCTGTTAAATGAATTATTTTTCCTTTTGCAGGATTCTGGTTTAAAACTGAATACACGCAAAGTAACACTGATGCAACCAGAAGTACAATACTTGGGTGTACAAATTGGTCCAGGACATAAGAAGCCAGTGCAGGAAAGAATCAAAACTATTTCTTCTCTTCCTGTACCGACTTCACACAAGGCCTTACGCCAGTTCCTAGGATTAATGAATTTTTCCAGAGAATTCATTGAAGGGTTCGCTGAAAAAGCCAAACCTTTATATGATCTCTTGAAAAATAGTGAATTTTCATTTGGACCATGGACAGATGAACATCAGAATGCATTTGAGGTACTTAAAAGAGACTTACAGGTTGCACCTGCTTTAGCGACAATACATCCAACTGCATCTTTTGCAATTCAAGTACATACTTCAGAGACGGCTGTCTCCGCAGTACTATTACAATTGCAGCAAGAGATATGGAGAATAGTGGGATATTTTTCTAAAATTCTTTCCCCAGTGGAAAGAGGGCTAGAAATTTGTGCCAGACATTTGGTAGGAGTACATTTTGCGGTAATGGCAACTGAACACATAGTGGGATTCAAGGACATAATTCTGCAAACACCACACACACCTTTGAAATTACTTCTTGAAAAAGGAATTCCAGGTGTGTCACATCAGAGATTTTCACAATGGTTAATAGCTCTATCACCAAAGCAAATTAAGGTAGAACATAAGGCAAAGTATGTACTTCCACAACTAATGCAATATGAGGGTAAACCCCATAAATGTTTAGCAGAAGTTGAAGAGAATTTTCTTTCTCTTTTCAGAAAGGAAGCAAGTGAAACTGATGAACCTGTGTTTGTTGACGGGTCCAGATTCTGTTCAGATGGGAAGTACTATACAGGTTATGCTATATGGTATCCAAAACGAGGATATTCAGTAGAGCATAAATTGCCAGGTCATTTGTCAGCACAGAGAGCAGAACTAGAAGCATTAAAAACAGTACTGACACTTGAGGAAAAAGAAGGGCGTCCCCTAGTGATATATAGTGATAGTTCATATGTGGTTAGATCACTAACAGAACATTTAGCTATATGGAAAAGAAGAGGGTTCGTAGATGCCTCAAATAAAGTGTTAGCACACAAAGAGACACTAGAGACCATATTTGGAATTGCGTCTCAAGAGCCATGTTTACATGCTATAGTTAAAGTTCCTGCCCATCAAAAAGGTAAAGATTTACTTAGTGAAGAAAATGAAATAGCTGATAAATTTGCAAAAAGAGCAGCTTTAACTGGTGAAAATGCATTGCAGACAGAACCTATGTCAGTAGCAGTGGTTAGAAAGACTAACACACAGCCTCCATCTTTTGCAGAAGAACAGGCAAAGGATTCGTCCCTTGCGGCTTCTCGGGTTGATCCAAAACCTCCATTTGTTCATGAGAACGGGGTTTTGTGTCATGACCAAAACGGAGAACTGTGTCCGGTCATGCCAGAACATCTAAAAGTGTTATTTACTCAATATAATCATGAAAGTTTAGGTCACATTGGACAGCAGAAACTGTTAGAGGTACTCAGAGATAAGTTTTATTGGGATAACATGGAAAAGACTGTACAACAGGTAGTGCAATCATGTTTGATATGTGCACAAATAAATCCCAGACCTAAAGGACAAAAACCGCCTATACAACGTATAGCACCTGCAAATGGTCCTTGGACTACTTTACAAATTGATTTTATTGGGCCATTACCAACAGGTAAGAATGGATTAAAATATGCGTTAGTAGTTGTGGATGTATTCTCTAAATGGTTAGAAGTAATTCCTCTGACTAAAGATGATTCACAAAAAACAGCTGAAGCATTATGGACACACATTTTCTCAAGATGGGGATTTCCTAGACTTCTAGAGTCAGACAGAGGTACCCATTTCACAGGGAAAATCATGCAAGCACTGTGTGCTATTCTAGGCATAGAGCAGAGATTCCATGTTCCATATCATCCTCAATCTGCTGGGATTGTGGAACGTATGAATCGAACATTGAAATCTAGACTTTCAAAAATGTTACTTGAGAAAGGCAACACATGGGTACAGGCACTTCCTGCTGTACTTATGGGTATTAGAGGCACTATGTCTTCAGCTACACAATACACTCCATTTGAATTGATGACAGGTAGGAAAATGCAGTTAAATTTTCCTAATGAACCATATTTGTCTACTCCACAGAAAGATGCAATTGCTAAAAATAAATGGTTGCAAATGCTGCAGGAAAATTTGGAGCAAATTCTTCCACATGCAGCTACTCGAATGTGCAAAATGGCACCTCCTGATTTTTCAAAGTTTTTAAAGGGGGGTATGGTCATGATAAAAACTTTTAGGAAAACTGGACCTGGGGAGGCAAATTGGGAAGGTCCTTATAACATAACAGATACAATGGGACAAACAATGGTACAAGTGCAAAGACCTCTTGATGGTTCACGGAATAAACGGAGGCAAAATTGTTTTTGGGTTCATGCAGATCAATGCAAATTGTATAAACCTACAACATAATTTGGTAATATATTGATACTGCTTTGTTTTTCTTAGTTTATTTTAGATAATTTGTAAGCAGACCTACAGACGAAAGTTGGCCTGTGACAGACGATGTATTCGCAAAGACAACCGTGTAGTAGAAAGAAGGTGTTCGTCAGCATCCTGCTAACATTGATGACTACAGTTCTTGTAATAGTTATTTTTAAGATGAACAAAACGACTTTCAATCAGGAATTAAAGAATGACTTATTTGGAAATATTAGAAAAAAGAGAGACAATGAACAAGTATTAAAAGGTCATGTTTGTTTTTCGGGACAAAAGATGGTTATCTACAAGTATGCAATGTGCGAATTAATTTCACTGGAGATAGTGTTATTAATTTAAACATTACAATAGGTCCTAATGATTTATTTAGTTGGACCAAAGGTTCATTTGTACAAGACAATGTAAAAACGGGATCATGGGAACTTAACATATTACAAAATGCATATATCATGATTGTAGTTAATGGAGAGGAAAGGGTAAATTGGTCAGGTGACATGTATGTGAACGTTGCACAAACTTCAGTAACAACGCGAGGAAGAGGTGGTGAGGTACTTTATACAATACAATACTGGCTTATACATTTAGAGCCAGAATTCCTCTTAAAAAACAATACTCCAGGTATACCTTGGATATGGGAAATACAAGCATCTAGGGAATCATTGACAGTAAGAGTTAACATGATGTTTCTGGTAACTGATTATGTTATGCGAGATATTATAATGAAGCCTAGTCTTGTAGATATCCAGGAAGGAAAGGAAAGACTTAGATTAACATGTAGTACACATATAAGTTTACCCCCTGAGTCTGTAATGACATGGAAAAGGGAAGGAATGTTTTTGGGTAGTATGTCACATACAACGCCAAAGGTTATTCACAGAGGTGTACTAGGAAAGGTGGATTGGTCGGAAGAAATGTTTGTTTTCTATTTAGACAATCCTACCTACAGTGATAGTGGAAACTATCAATGTTGTATAATGTTAAGAAATCATCATGAGAGATGTGGTGATGTTAAGGTAAATGTATTCTCTCCCAGAATGGTAGAATGCAAAAATAAGGTTTTTAAGTTATCAAGTCCCTTTCAATTGAATCATTTCCAATCAAAGCCTTTGTTATTAGATGGGAAATTTGCAACAATAGTTTGGCATTTTAATGTTTCACAGTGGAAAATCTCAAGTAAATTTCCACAATGTAAGGAACATTTATTAAATATGGAACGAGGCTAAGAACATTGGTTTGGAGGAAGTAAAGTATCAAACAGAAAAAAAAGAGATATAGTAGAAGGAATTATGGCTGGATTTGGTACTATAGGAAGTATCACCAATTCTATGGATATTCAAACATTAAAGAATGATTTGGGAACTGTAGGGTTAATAGGGGGGAAAGGATTGCATATTCAAAGAGGTTTAAATCAAATATTGAAAAATATGGTTATGAACACAGCCTCTGTTATTGCACCCTCTGTTCAACATTTACAGGAAGCTACTTTGGCATTAATGAGAAATGCAGATTCATCCCAGGTAGCCAAAGCTTGTTTAGAGATACAAGTTGAATATTCTACAGATTTTAAGGTGATGGCACAAGCATTACAAGGTGGTACTACTCCTATAGAACTCAAACGTAGTTTACCTGAGGAGTTTGCGTTCGCTAAAAATCATACAGATTTATGGGTTAACAAATGGTTGGGATGTAACAATGATATATGTATAAGTTCTTCTTTAATACCAATTTCTGGTATTGAAAAAACACTATTTTCAATGTCGGTATTAGGAATTCCTATTAGTAACACACAATTATTATTTTATAAATTACAATATCCTGATTTTGTATCTTATAATAACATTACTGAACTTGAGCAGGTAGATCTTTCTAGTTGTCTACATTTTCCATCCAAAATAATATGTTTAAATAACCAAGTTGAAACCATTTATCATTCATGTTTTCATAACCAAAGTTCATGTTCTGGTAAAATTAAAACAGTTAAAAATCCTCATGAAATTGTAACTCCCATAGAAAAAGACAAAGTATGTGTACAGGTTATGTCAAATAATGAGTTAGTAAGAGCTACATTTTCAGAATGTACACATTCAGAAACATTACAGAAAGGGTTATATTGTATCAATGGGGGTCCACTAATAATACATATACAAGGAACTCAAGTTAATATATCGAAGAGTCCTATACAAGATATAGATATTATGCCTATTCAATTAAATGTTTCACAAACAAATGAGTTTCCATGGAGAAAGTGGGCAGATGAGATTAGGAAAGACAAGATATTATTATATTCGTTACAAAAACAGTTGAAAGAAACAGAAATTCAATTTGAACATGAACAGGGTAAATTAAAGGAGATAGAACATGAATGGTCAATTGTTTCTAGTTCCTCTTGGTGGAATGACATAATTAAAAGCACAAACACACTTGCTAAATCATCTGTGGGATCAGCAATTGTAAATATTTTATTTCATCCATTTATTATTGTTATATGTGTATCTATAATATGTATTGTTTTACAAGTAATTATGCAATGTAGAATTAGAAAACTGTATATACTCGTAAATGAAAAGGTAAAACAGAAGGAGAATACACTAAAGGAAACTGTAAACAGGGTAATACACAATACTTCCAAGGAATCTCAGATACCGGGTAGCTATGAACACATCTCTTCTTATACCCAACGAATGTGATATGAAATGTGATACGAATGATGTATGAATGGACAGGTAAATAACATTATTATGGTTTATAAATAAACCATAAACAGAGGGAAATGTAGAATATTGCATATTCTGTATGTTCCTATTCAAATACATATTAAGGTGTGGCTGTCTAATGGGTTAAACAGAACAGATGGTGTTGGCTATTCTGTAACATGAGGTCTCTGGAATTTGCTGTATAAGAGATTTGAGGCGGTCTTTATATAGGGAACTTCCTTATATGGCAGGGTCTAAACTAAACATTATGACGTAATTTGGGGTATATAGAGTCAAGGACAAAGGATTACGGCCTCTCTTCCTGCTACGATCCGTTTGCTCTCCTCTCTGATGTCAAGACGACTCTCTGTAACATCGTTAAGAATTACCATCTGTTAAGTATATATAACTGTTTCCTGTTGAATGTAGAATAAATACTCATTTTTTATAAAGAACGTCAGATTGCGTATTACTAATTTTCAATAATATAGACATATATTATTGTGGCGAGCATTTGGCCCAAGACGTATATATATCAATCAACTGAAGACAAGAAGAAATATCTATATATATATACATACAAGACTTATTCAACTATAGAAAAACACAGCCAGTTATTACACCCATGCAGACAAACACACACACTGACCCATTAAGACAGATACAAACACGCATATTGACACATGCAGAAACACACACTGACCCATGCAGTCACACACACACTGACACAAACACAGACCCATGCAGACACACACACTGACACAAACACACACACACACACAAACACTGACCTATGCAGGCACACACATTCTCTGGAACATACACTGACACAAACACACACACACAGGCCTATGCACACACATTCTCTGAAACACACAATGACACAAACACATACACACTGACCTATGCAGGCACACACATTCTCTGAAACACACACTGACACGAACACACACACACTGACCTATGCAGGCACATACTTACCTTCATTACACTCCATACATCTTGTTCGTGCACCTCAGGCATCACTCCCTGCATCAGCCCCACTTACTTTTGTCACTAAGTACAGGGCAGGGGCAGGCGTGAGTGAGAAGTATACCCTACTGGGATACACTCTGCCATCCTGCCCCACTTCCTGAGCATTCATTTGTTCTCCTGATAGAATATACTGGTAGGGTTAATTAGAGTGAAGGGGATCTCTTTAACTTTGTTTGGATTTCCATCATTTACCTTTAGAGCATGAGGGATTTTTGTTGGTTTTTCATCAGCTTCCTCTATAGTCAAAAACAGAACAGGAGGCACTACGATAACACAACATCTGCTGTGAGAATACCAGTAGCATACCAGCTGCACCCCATCCTGAGCTGCACCCCATCTTCTGTAACAGTTACGCCATGTGGAAATAACACAATAAGACTGAAAGATCAAAAACATTTGATAACGTAATGCTTGCTTTCTACTAGACATTTTACAACTCCCAAAAAATATATATTTTTTTTTTGTTTAGAAGAAAAGAAAATTCAGAGTATTTAAAAAGCATAATGCATTTCAATGCTGGACATGATTTAAAAAACGAACCAAGTGGAACTTTAGTCTTCTTGAGAGAATAAGTGTATCAAACCAACCATGGTGTGTCCTTTATATCATAAAAAAGGGACCATTACCAAAAGTACATGTCAGTTACAAAAACTGAGGTGGATAATTTTTATGGCAGTAGTAGTTCTACAAACAGAAAAAAAATCTACAGTAGAAGAAAACAAAACTCATAGAGTAATATAGTTTATACACTATTAAATGGTATTCTTTAGATTGCACTCACAAGCATATATTGATTGTAGGCATATCAAGTTGTTAAAGATGACAGAGAATCCTCGACATCGAGTGCTTGCATCCCATTTCAAGTGCTGCGTGATGATAATTCTCAATGTCATCTTTGTATAAAGTCCAAACGATGCTCAATAATCGCAGGAAAGTATCATAAGCTTTAAATTTCTTAAGAAAAGAAACATAAAAAAAATTCATTTATAAAAAACATACTCTACGAATTGTAGTAGTTCTACAAAAGTTCTACAAGTACTGAGTGGGCAATCACGTGGTCACTTCTCTCCATTAATAGTCTTAAATAGGTTATACTCTGTTTCATATATGCCTTTTGAACATCGATGATGTTCTTACAACCAACATTTAAGTGTTTCATCGCCTTAATAAATTGACAAAATGAATATTGTTCTCCCACTTCTGAATGTTTGGATCATTTGTCCGGCATTAGAAAATAATGTGAGAGAGAGGAAGCTTAAAGGGAACTCGTAAAGGGGTTTACCCAAAAATTTAAAAATCTCCCCTCTGATGAGCTGTGGGCAAAACGCACGCGTCAGGGGATCTCGTGGGTCTTGAGCCTTTATCATGGTTTTCTTCATATGTTGTCATTAAGACCGGACACTATCACGGTCTCAAGACCACGAGATTATTTCACCACTTATGCTTCAGACAGTACTTTAACAGTAGACCTTTCGAGGACATAACGTTCTGTCCTCTCCTGTGATCGGACTAGAAAGTTATTATTCATTTACTAGTAGCTAATAGTGGTTTACATTTCTTCACCGTTGCAGATCTATTTGGTTAACAGTATCCAGAAGCAGAGATCGTATACATAGTATACCACATACAAACTATTAATGTGCTGATGTGGCGATCTGTACAGTTGCAAACTGCTACCACCTGTTTTGCAACTATATATAAACCGTTGATACCAAGTGACTCGACTAAAATACCAGTAATACGGCCGTGACTATTTAGTACATGGTAAACATATATTAACAATCTTGAATGGTACGAGGCACATTATTGATTTAGCCTATTTTTGTGATTTGGGCTATGCAATAGACCGGTTACTTTGTATCCAGATGATTACTATACACTGTTCCTAATACATACAGCGCATGTGAACTGGATGAAGGTTTCTGAAAACTTTTGAACAGAACCTCATTATGATCATATTCCTTTAGTTAATTAATAGATTTATTTTGCTTTTCTTTTCTTTGTATACACCTTGATTGATTTAGGTAATTCGTTGTATAATCTATCTTCATCTGGGAATTTGACCATTATTTCATAGTGGTCTAGTGTGATCTATTCCCCTTGGGAAATCCAATTATTATTTTTATAGCGGCCTTATGTGTTGCCATTCGATCTGACAACTTGACCAATAAATTCAGAGTGGTCAGGTGTCTATATCCTAGATCATAAATAGATCACACACTAATGATAGATTATATGTTTGATCCTAACCTAGGTGTTATGGATTGTGTACATATATAGATATATTTGAATTTATGAATATTATTCCTACTTAGGACATTGTATACTTTTTAACATTACTATTAAAAGTAAATTTTTAGGGCACTCACTTCTCTTTGTTCATTATTATTTGTCCGGCATTGTGTGAATATAGTGAGAGCCCAAGACCTTATGACGTCAGGACAATCAGAGGAGTCCAAAAATTGTATATTTCCTTAATTTGCTCTTTCACTGCTCTTTAGAGCTAGGGTAAGGGCCACATGGTGGTTAATGTTAAGATATAAATGTTAAGATATAAAAATTATTGAAGAAGTAAAAAACTGATGGACAAAGCGAGAGACAAAGATCGGATGGAAAAAGAAAACCAGTCAAGAGACTAATCTTGACAATATGGCCTCCCATAACTCAGCATGTATTTC
>OW240913.1:11284593-11301468 GCA_933207985.1 Pelobates cultripes
CTCAGTGTCCCCATGTGTCCCCATGTGTCTCAGTGTCCCCATGTGTCTCAGTGTCCCCTAGTGTCTCAGTGTCCCATGTGTCCCCTAGTGTCTCAGTGTCCCCATGTGTCCCCATGTTTCTCAGTGTCCCCATGTCTCCCTGCTGCCTTTCCCCCATCCCTCACTTACCTGAGCTGTAGAGATGCTGTCTGGACTCTCTGTGCTGTGTAGCTGCTCCCCCACGGATCAGTGAGTAGTAGAGAGAGGCAGGGAGGGATATTCTGTAACTTCCTACCCCTGCCTGTCTCCACACACAGTGACCCCTACTGGCCGGTGCTGGTATTGCAGAGTAATTTACATTTATTCTGAGAAAAATACCTGCATTTGTATTGCCGGTATTACTGCAATACCGGCACGGCCAGGCAGCCTCAAATACCATCTGTGCCATTAAAATACCAGTCAGGTGGCAAACCTAAGACTAGTATGTAAAAAAAAAAAATATATATTTATTTTTTTTTATTTTTTTTAATGGGCCTATTCCATGGGCCTGGGCCTGGGCCTGGGCCTGGGCCTGGGCCTGGAGCTGCAGCTCCATCAGCCCCTATGTTAATCCGGCCCTGCCCGCAGGTCAGTAAGTTGTTGCAGCGCCTATCTCCGTTTGTGTGGGGTATTAAGCCCTCTCACATTATGAGTTAATATATTAAATGTGGAATCCATTGTATTCAGATACAGCTATTAGGTCATTTACCCAGACACATTTGTGCCCCGACCTTTAAAACATGTGACATAGCTCTCCCACCCACCTTTCCAGTGTAGTATCCACCTTATCATATATATGGTAAAACAGTATAGGTGAGAAATCAAAACATAAAAGATAAACAGTAAACAAAATTATAAACAATGTTAGGGGCCTAACAATGAAAGACGCCGCCTAACAGTAGATTTTGTGCAGAATCAGAGGTTGGGCACCATATGAACCCTTTAGGTCCTGCCTCTTGTGATCCACGTGGAGGTGGGGCATAAGCCAAGCCTAACTATGGCTTGGAAAACTTGCCATATATAGGGACGTACATGTGCGTTCCAGGTTCGGTGCACAACACAAGAACTTGTAGGGCAACCTGGACCGCCCCCACCCCTCACAGTAGCTATAACAGTGCAACCAATAACTTGCCAATGAGCATATCATCTTAACCACAGACCTGGCCTAAAGGGATAGTTGTAGGTACAGTTACAACAACAGTATAACATTTCATCTCTTTTTGTGTTTTTTTTTCTATTTTGCTATTTGCATTAAGCTGAAGTGGTCTGGGTGCCTAGAGTGGTCCTTTAAGGGTTCAAAGTTTTACACAAAACTTTGTCTTAGAGAAGCTTACCACCTTATGAGGATAAGGGAGAGAGATGAATGGAAGACTGCCTTTAATACACGTAGTGGCCATTACTCTTATAGGAGCTAATAACTTATGTACTATGAGATATATTACCCACATGTGCTGTAGTATATCTCAATAATATTCTGATCCATAACTCAGATGTCCACTCTCATTACCAACATGTCAGGGTCATACTGAAAGGCTACTAAAAAATGGTCTATTCTGCAAATTAGTCAAGGGCCTCTTTAGTCAGAAGAAGCCTATTCAATTCCTGGGTTATATTATTCCAAATCAGGGTTTAGCATGACTCCTATGACAATACACTCACGGTTGCTTCCACAAGGACATAAAGCCCACCAACACTTTATAGCCTTTGCTAATTATTATTAGAGTTGAGCGGACACCTGGATGTTCGGGTTCGGGATCGAACTTGACCCCAAATTTGACCCCCAACCTCAATGGGGACCCGAACTTTTGAGCACAAAAATGGCTCTAAAAAAGTCCTGGTAAGTGCCCCGCAAACAAATGTGGATAGGGAAATCACTTAAAATAACATAAAATAAGCAGCTGCTTAGTAGATAATTCCCTAATTCCCATGGTATTAGGGAGCTATCTACCAAAAGGCTTTACTAATACTAAGTAAAGATTACTAAGTAAATTTACTAATACTAAGTAAAGATTACTAAAGATTACTTATTATTAGTAAATTCAGCCCCTACTCGCTATACCGTGAATAGACGCATTTCAAGTAAACAGTGAGCTGCCAGTGGCTGGGGGCCCTAAATAACAATAAGGGGGGGCCTACTGTCCTCCCCCCCAGCCCCCAACCCTGCGCCGCAGGTGGGGGCCTAAATAACAAAAAGGGGGGACCTACTGTCCTCACCCCCCCCTGCCCCCACCCCTGAGTGGTGGGTGGGGGCCCTAAATAAAAATTTGGAAGGGGGACCTAATGTCCTCCCCCCCAGCCCCCACCCCTGAGCATTGGGTGGGGGCCATAATTAAAAATTGGGGGGGGACCTACTGTCCTCCCCCTGGCCCCCAACCCTGCGTGGCGAGTGGGGGCCTTAAATAACAATAAGGGAGGGGGACCTACTGTCCTCCCCCATGGCCCCCATCCCTGAGCGGTGGGTGGGGGCCCTAAATAAAAATGTAACCCCCCCAGGTGACTAGGGGTCCCCAAACCCCTAGTCACCCCCTCCCACCCAAAAAATAACCCCTACCTACCCCCGTCATCCTAAAAATAATGAGTGGGTACCCTTATCTAAATACCTGTAAAAAAAGAAAATAGATTTACCATTTGATGTCTTCTTTCTTCTTTTGGGGAAGGGGGTGATTAGGGGTTTGGGACCCCTAGTCACCTGGGGGGTTACATTTTTATTTAGGGTCCCCATCCGCCGCTCAGGGATGGGGGCCATGGGGGAGGACAGTAGGTCCCCCTCCCTTATTGTTATTTAAGGCCCCCACCCGCCATGCGGGGTGGGGGCTGGGAGGGAGGACATTAGGCCCCCCCCACCCAATTTTTATTTATGGCCCCCACCCACCGCTTAGGGGTGGGGGCCAAGGGGGGAGGACAATAGGTCCCCCCCAAATTCTTCTTTATGGCCCCCACCCACCGCTCAGGGGTGGGGGCAAAGGGGGGAGGACATTAGGTCCCCCCCACCCAATTTTTATTAATGGCCCCCACCCACCGCGCAGGGGTGGGGGCCGGAGGGTAGGACAGTAGGTCCCCCCCCAAATTCTTCTTTATGGCCCCCACCCACCGCTCAGGGGTGGGGCCAGGGTGGGAGGACAGTTGGTCCCACCTCTTATTGTTATTTAGGACCCCCACCCACCGCGCAGGGGTGGGGCCGGGGGGGAGGACAATTGGTCCCCCCCTTATTGTTATTTAGGGCCCCCACCCGCCGTGCAGGGGTAGGGGCCAGGGGGGAGGACAATAGGTCCCCCCCTTATTGGTATTAAGGGCCCCCACCTGCCACTCAGGGGTGGGGGCAGGGGGGGCAATAGGTCCCCCCTTTAGTTTAGGGGGCTCAAAAGGGGGGAATTTTTTTTTTTTTAACAGTGAGCAGCCACAGTGGTATAGGGAGTAGGGGCATAATTTAATAATACTAAGTAACCAGCTTATATAGAGGCTGGGTCACATGCTGCACTGGCCAATCACAGCCATGCCATTAGTAGGCATGGCTGTGATGGCTTCTAAGGGCACACGGGTCAAACGCTTGTTGATTGGCTGATCTGCAGCCTTTCAAAATGCGCCATTAAATCACCGAACACTGAACTCCAACCCGAACATACACTGATATGTCCGTGTTCGGGTCCGGGGTCCAAAAAACATAATGTTCGGTACAAACCCGAACTTTACACTCCGGGTTCGCTCAACTCTAATTATTTACTTTTAAGCTACTGAAAATATATTGAAACAAAAGTTGCCTCCCAGGAAGTCTATAAAGACAAAGCTAATTACTGTTTACAGATTTTAAACTGTGACCACCTGTATAATTTTTGTTTTTCTCTGTATATTTTGTGGTTAAGCCCCTAGAAACCCCTGGAGTCTCTACCTGGTACCATAGATAGCTGGTCATAACCGGGCACTTTGCCTTTGCTCTAGTGGCCCAGTGACATCCTCCTGTCTTCCATTTTTGTTTGCTTCTTGTTCAAGGAACTCCCACCCGACCCTGTCAAATGCTTTCTCTGCATCCAGAGACAGAGTCAGGTGGGGTATCCCCTTGCTATTCAAATAGTCCAGAGTATCAATAATCCTTCTAAAATTTTAATGTTACAGTTACCTCCAGGCTAGCTGGAAACTGGACCGCTTGGATGATCTGGATCCCAAAGGCAGAGAAGGAGGAGAGCCACGTCGGTAGTTATTTCATACGAATCCTGTAAATGTAGAGCAATCCCACTAGCTATCATACAGCTAGGATACCCTTTTCCCCACAAAACGAGTCGAGGCTTGCGATTTGAAGGTCAAGCAAGAACTGGCTTTAGTGACACACAGGGGACCGTATTTATGCAAAATCTCAGGTCCAGGGACAGCCCCCTCTGGACCTGATGGGATACAGGGACAATACAAGTGAGGGACCAATAGAAATGTAATGCATCATTTGAAATCGTCACCGCCCAGCTTAGAGATAATGAATCCAACGGTTATTTCAATACAATTATCTCTAAGCGCCCAAAACCCCACGTGTTTTTGCCACATAGAAAACAGAATAAAAATACATAACTCAAACGGTTTTATACATAATTCGTGTTTTCCATAGCCTTAGTTGAGGCGAAACAATTAACCGAAGGGCGATCAGAACCCACGAATGGTATGCAGTATTTCCTCGAACTAAAGTCTGTTCATGTCTTTGGGTTCAGAGTGTGTGATGGCGGCCATGTTTTGAGGTAGACTAATAGGCCGCGGGACTTCACTCTCAAACTTGTGGAACAGGAACCGGCTAGAAGTCTGTACGAATCCCCGCTCCGTCGCTGGAAGTCTCCGGTGTTCGGGAGGCGAATGAAGACCGCCGGGAGGGAGTACTTAACCTGCGGTTAACGGCAGAAACCAACATTCTAATTGGAGCCACACGCCAGGCTGTAGGTGGCCCTTTGTTCGGTACTTGTTCGGTAATTAGAGTATCGGGCGATGGGGCGCGAACGTGGACTCCCTGCTGTCGTCAATTAGGTTGCAGTTAACCGCAGACCGCAACTCTCTGGGCGATTAAGTGGAGACACACTCCGCTCGTAGGGTGGTCGGCCGTTTGGCTGTTCCCGGGGTTAAGTGGCGGCACACGCCAAGATCCTGGTGGTCTGCCGTTCGTATCATGAATAGCCAGCAGGCCCGTAGTTTGGGAGTTAGGTATCAAAGCTATCTTTTTAACCTTTTCTACTAGCATAAGATTACCCTGTTTTAGATCAAAGAAAACTTTGATAATTTGTCTATCTACACCTTCCAAATTGATTGATTAATGCGTGCACGCTTTCCCTAGAAGTAATTCACACCGGAGACAAAGTTTCTGATCAGTGAAAAACCCAGGAATGCTTTATTCCCCGGAGTGGGGGCTCCTTCTTAAAGCAAAAATACGTCACAGTTTAAACATACAGTATACATTCACCAATTGGTTAACAGTCTAAGGGGGGTCTTTTCTACAGACTTCTGGATACACGATGGGAGGGGGAGTGAGTAGTTTCTTTGAGTTTACTTTAACAGTGATTCTCCATTTTGTTATACGTGGCATATAGCTGTTAACTGGCACAAAGGTAGTGGGGGAGGAGTTAGTAAAGGGAGCTGTTATCACAGGAATTTTGGTTACACAAGGTTTGCTTGATTTGAAGGGGGATGCTTATCAGGATGAAGAATTTACATAGTAAACAGCAACTGAACACATTGTAGGGGGGGAAGGGAATATTTACTCTACAAGCCAGTTTTAACATAGTGAACAGAGAATAAATAGACATCAGTAAATAGCCATTTTATTTTAATTCATCTGTCCATAACAACCCCATATCATATCTATTCTTGATAGAGAGTGGTGAACCCTGGAAAGATGAGTATATTCCATTTACTCCGGATGGAACACCCTCCAAATATCGAATAGGTTATTTAGATTTAGAATATTCATTAGTGATTTTGCTTGTTTTACAGAATGTCTGCTAATAGAAGCGCCTTCTGGAACTTTTTTATCTTGTATTGGATCTATAATTGAGTTAAAATTGCCTGCTAATACAAGAGTACCCTCCTTTACCTCCTCCACGCTTTCCAGAATTTCCCTTAATAAGGTATTTGGTGCAACATTCGGGAGATATATATTTACCCAGATATACTTAATGTTGTCTACTTTAGTTACCAATATCATATATTGGCCATCTTTGTCCAGGAATTAATATAACATTTCTACCTGGATAGCACTAGAACACAATATGGCCACTCCACATTTCTTTTTATTGTCAATTCTTGAGGCATGTATCACTAAAGGGAAACCCATAGGGTTCCATTGACGTTTATCTTTCGTTCACCAATGGAGCTCCTGAAGGAAACATATATCAGCATGTACTTTTCTTAAATAGTTCAGCACCGTTATCCTCTTAACTGGTATATTAAGACCCTGCACGTTTACAGACACCAATTTAACCATAGTCCTGATCTCCTGTTTTCCACTCTATGTCGCCATTCAAATAATAATTAATACAAACATATCTAACTATGCTTTCCACCTACTCATAATGAGAACCTTCCAGGATCTCATATTCCTTTCTTACTAGACACGAATCAGGTGAGTTATTATCAAGATCTTATTTCGCATGATATTTTTCATACGAAATCTATATCTCATTAGAGACATAAAGATGACCAAGCCGCATAATTCCTTTAATTATTTTCCTTTGTTCCCTGTTCGCATCTCTCCATCCGCTTCCCTCTTTTGACATATAGAGCATCTATTCCTTTAATACTCCTCTGCTATTACTTAAAGCGGCACTGTCATGCCGAATCTCGTTTGTTTTTTTTAACCCCCTCCCGCCTCCACTACATCTAATTGACCCACTAGTCACCCCCAAATGCCCCTATGCCCCCCACATTACCTATTTTTTAATGCTTATTTTCTGCCCCGATCTTGATTCAGGGCGCCGCCATCTTTGTGTGGGTAGGTGAAGTCCCTGTGGGACACGTCATCAGCCCACACTAGACAGACACTGAGATTCCCGCACATGCCCAGTGAAACACCTGGACATGCGAACGGGAATTTCATCTATTCATTCATTCATCAGACAGACGAATGAGTGAATAGAAAGATCAGCCGAACAAACAAACACAATGTATCAGTGTATGTTTGTTCGTGCAGTTTATTACAGGGAGGGAGCTACCGGCACGCAGCTCCCTCCTTGTAATATGTAATTATAGAAGCGGCAGGGAGCAGTGCTCCCCACCACTTCATAAGCCCCCCCAGGTCCCCCTCTCACTCTATGGGGGTCAATATGACCCCCATAATAGCACAAGGGAGATTAAAATCTCCCAAATGCCCCTACTCGCTATACTGCGAGTAGGGGCATGTCTACTAAACAGTGAGCAGCCTGTGGCTGCTCACTGTTGAAAAAAATGACATAAATTACAATAAGGGGGGCGGACCTATAGTCCTCCCCCCCTCCCCCACCCTGAGCGGCGGGTGGGGGCCATGAAGATAATGAGGGGGGGACCTACTGTCCTCCCCCCGGCCCCCACCCCTGAGCGGTGGGTGGGGGCCCTAATAAAACAATAAGGGGGGGACCTACTGTCCTCCCCCCCGGCCCCCACCCCTGAGCGGTGGATGGGGGCCCCAGTAAAACAATAAGGGGGGGGACCTACTGTCCTCCCCCCCCCGGACCCCACCCCTGCGTGGTGGGTGGGAGCCCTAATAAAACAATAAGGGGGGGGACCTACTGTCCTCCCCCCCCTGGCCCCCACCCCTGAGCGGTGGGTGGGAGCCCTAAATGAAACACCCCCCCCCCAATCAAGGTGACTAGGGGTCCCAAGCCCCTAGTCACCCCCCCACCCAAAAAAACCTATCCCCTACCTATACGCTGCTCACTGCTTACTACACATGCCCCTACTCGCGATATAGCGAGTAGGGGCATTTAATTTACTAATACTAAGTAATCTTTACTTAGTATTAGTAAATGTGGCTGAAAGACCAATTTAGGTCTTTCAGCCTTTTAGTAGATAACTCCCTGATACCGTGGGAATTAGGGAGTTATCTACTAAGCGGCTGCAAGATGCAGCCACAGCAATGAATAGGATCAGAGTTTCATTCATTAGAATGAAACTCCGATCCGAATAAAGTGCCGAATTGCGTTCTAAGAGAAACGAACAGACTGTTCTCATTCAGTTAGAACGCAATTCGGCAGTTTCATGTAAAATGACAGGAAGCATCGCGGGAACACAGAGGGAAGGTAAGGATCATGGGAAAATTGCTCTGACCAGCGGAAATGAAGCACACTTTGCTCCTTCGCTGGTCAGTCCCTACTTTGTCTTATGATTTTAAAGAAAACTAAAGAAGACAGGAAGAAAAGAAGAACAGATCCTGAGAGAGGGGGAGAAGAGGAAGAGATTGAGGAAAGGTAAGTTCGGCATGACAGTGCCGCTTTAATAATATTCACGATATCATACAGATTATTATCTTCAATAGTGCTTATAAGTTGGTAGTATTTCATATTTCTCAATGGAGAGATATAAAAAAAAAAACTAAACCGGAAATGACTGCACAAAGGGGAAAAAAACGCCAAGGAAAGCAGCTTTAAAAAGGGAACTTACAGACAGAACACCAGAAGCAACTGAGGAAGCCTCCCAGCGAGGCGAAACGCGTTTTGCGCCAAGAGAAACTTACAGACACCTTATTAAAGATTTACCTTTGGACTGTAATACTTTGATTTTTATACTTGTTTTTATACATTTTAATATATTGTTTATACTAGTGCATGTTACAATAAAGCACTTTATACTACTATTAAACCACAAGGAAATATTCGATTTTTTGGAACCACCTTACCCTTCCAAAGAAGGAAATGGGGACCTCTATACTCCACAGAGCTGGATATTTGAGCCTTATATTTCGGGCTCCAACTTTGTTAGTGTATTTCCAATAATTATCCACATTCTAAGATTTAATACTGGCAATATTGCACTATTGTTTGCCTTTTTGTATTTTATCACTAGGAGGATACTTACTCAAGAAATTGTTTTAAATATTAACAAGAAGAGACTCCACCTTATTTGTATGTATGTTTATAAAAAATAAAAAAACTTGCACATTTCCATTCATCCATGCGTCTTGTTGTGCGTATACATGTCATATATTTGTAATACTATAAATCATTTATTGTCTTGGCATCTACACCTTAAAGCTCTCTTATACTATGGCCTCAATTGGTGATCTCTAATTCTAACTTATTATATTCTGTGTAAGTTAATTAAAAAATGTATTAGAATTTGAATCTTTAATAGTGCGTGAGTAATTATTTTTAAAAATTAAGTGTTTTGTATCTTTACATGTGACTATATAAATCCATCCTGTCTATCTATTACCACCAATCTTAAAAGGAGGCTATATAAGGCAAAAAAAAAATTGCTTCCTCTTACCTGCCCTTTTCTCCTTTTGTCTCCCTCACATCTAACCGTATTCCTCCAGTGTCACGTCTCAAATACCCAACCTGTTTTTCTATAGTGTTTATGAATATATATGTTCCATGTCTTTATAACAAATATTGTTTATCTTATTATCTGTGACTTAAAACCCTCTTATATCTCCTTCTATTATAATATCACCTCGTACTCGTTTATTCTAAGCATATTCTATTCTCATACATAGTAGTTAGATAGTGTATTTAATATTAATAATCATGTATATATAATTTATTTTTATTTTTTTTAAATATGTATTTTATGTGCTTCTGTGCATCTTTATATAACCATCCCTACTATCTATTATCACAGGCCTCGTAAGGAGGCCATATCAGGCAGCAATAATAGGAGAAAAGAAAGGATGAAAAAAAAGAAAAAAAAGTTCCTTTAACTTATTTTCTTCTTCCGTTCTATTCCGGGTTTGTTCTTATTATGGTGCTCTTTATGCATTTAGGATTCTTCGTTCAATCCACTGTCTGACTTCTTGGGGTGTTTTGTAGAAATTCCATCTATTATCGCCATATACACTTAGAGTCGCTGAGGAGTTCCAACGAAATTTAATGTTATGAGATTTTAATATAGTAATCTCAGCAGAGAAACTTCTTCTTTGTAATCTTGTTATATAAGAATAATCTTGGAATACGAGTATATTTCTCAGCAGAGTTTCTAGCTGATTTGGGGATCTAATTGCTTTGAAGACTTGGTCTTTTATCTTAAAGGAAGAAAAATGTACTATTACATCCCTTGGGACACTTTGTGCAATTCCCCTTGGTTTAGGGAGTCTATACCATTTATTCATTAGGAATGGATATAATGTAATGTGGACTCCCAATTTTTCAAATAATTCCTCCAAGAATGTTTTTAGTTCTTCATCCTTTACTTCTTCCTCTATATTTCGAAATCTGAGGTTCTGTCTTCTGGCACGATCTTCTATGATTCAAAAATTGCTTGTCCCTTTTTTTAATAATTGATTAGTCTCATCCTTCTCAGCAAGTCTGTGTTCCATTTGATTTAAACGTAAACTTAAATTCTCAATCTCTTGTTTAATACCCAAGGCGCTAGATTTAATTTCATCCTTAAGTGTTTCCACCATGGATGTATACACTCTTTTAAAAAAACTTGTGTTACAAATTGATCTTCAGATTCTTGGGAGGTCTCTAGTAATTTCTGGGGCACTTTTTCGGTATTGGCAATCATAGAGTTTTCTTTTGTGGCAACTGGTGAATAAAATCCCGGTGGATTCTTGTCGAGTTTATTCTCTTTTTTGTTCCTTCTTGTAGCCTGGCCTTTAGTCGCCATTCTAGCTACTCACTTTTCCTTTCTCCTTCTTTTTCCACTGGGTCTTCTTTTCCCCTTCCTTCTCTTTTCTTTTACCTTATCTGCTATGTCTCTTTAAGAGAGAGACATTTTCCAGAAGAGGTAATGACAGAGTAACTAAGAACAGGAAAGAAAAAAGGCAGAATCTCAATAGTTCTTTTGGACAGGAATAGTATGGCAGAGTCTCAAATACATTGGAATTTTTACTGCACATTTAGTCTGTCTTTACTTTTAACCTGTTATTACAATGGAGTATAGATATCGCTCTCTTTTTTATGTAAACCACGTCAGTAGTTGTTTTGGACAGGAATAGTGTGACAGAGTCCCGAAAGCAGTGAAATTGATTTTTGCTCCACATTTTGTCTGGCTTTTCTTTTAACCAGTTATTACATTGGTGTATGAATATCTTTTCCCTTCCTTTTCCTATGCACCTTGTCACAGTTGTCAGGGGTAAAATCTATTTTAATTTTCTTTATACTCATCTGCTGCTGCACTGGCCTCTTTCCAGATTAGTTGCTGTTTTCACTGATGTTTTATGCCAATCTCCGTACGCTGTCCACCTCAATACCGGCACCATGCTCCCGGCGTTCATCTGCTCCAGTTCGGCTCAGCCCCAGACATCAGCACACGCGGATAGACGTCCTCGCCCCGATCTTTGACCCCTCTAATAAGACTCTCTCCAATCCCTCCAAACAGCTGCCGCTGCCTCTCACGGAGGACTCCCAGACCAGCTTCAATAGCTGCCGATGAATAGCAGACAGCAATTGGCATTGAGACTGCAATTTCTGGCATGGCATTTAGCTCCCATTTGCTTCAGTTGCGGTCAGTCTCCTCCTTCATGAGTGCGCTCGCCCATGCGTCACGTCTCGTCATCCGTCCCACCTGATTGATAGGCTTATCAGTCATTTTAATAGAAATTAACCCTTTCAGTGACACTTTTATCTTTTTTTCTTCTTCCTCCAATGTGTGCACTGGCTAAGCCAGGACTAAGTTAGGTTGTGATGTCAATTAACTGCTAAAACTTCAAAGATATACACTAAGCACCATAAGGCATCATAAACCCCCTGGCACAGCCCAATAGTAATCTGTTAAACAGGTTTGATATTTACCTGACTCTGTGGAACTTCTATGATGTTTCTGGTCTAATCTGCTATGGCAGTGGTTCCCAACCTCTGGTACACGTACCCTCATGGATACAAACCAGTTCCCCCAGGGGTACGTGCAAAAAAATCTGTTAGGCAGCTCACAGGTTGAGGTGGCCCATTGGGTGGCCCATACACTTATGGTCACCCAATGGACATGTGCCATCAGTGTCCCAGTCATGCATCAGACTGGGCCCTTATTGATCCACATCATCTTAGAATTCCATATGATTCGTGGGTGGTACAAAATACTATTGGACTGCTTGCTAGCATCATAATAACCCAAATTCGATCGGATGAATTCAACATTCGGACCTGAATTAGTTTGCACATAAGAATATGCTGTGTGTCAGGGCACAGGCCTGTGGGTCCAGGTAAGAGACTAGTGATCCTGACAGGGAGTCAAGAAGTGATATCTTGTCACTTCCTTCTAGTTAACAAAGATTGATCTGTGTGGGACCAAGAGAAGAAGGCAGAGAGCAAGAGGTGGACAAGCAGTGCAATTCCCAAACTCTCAACAGCCCTAGCCAGAAGAAGCCACCTTCCACTTTTTGTGTGTGTCATTGTCCCGTACCCCAGGCCCTGTTGTGTCTTTCTGTCTTCTGACAGGAAGCTTTTCATTGCTTCAAGCGAGCACTTCCTATCAGACCACGTAAAGGATGAAGAATATCCTCTACCTGCTGTCCATGCAGTCACACTACCATAAGTGACTGGCAGGAGTGGGAGCACTCTGCTGTGAACTTTATTCCTGCTGGTCATCTGGAGCCTGGACATTGCACCTTCCAGGCCAGTGCGCTGGCCCTGCCTGTCACGTGTATGGAGAACCTGATAACCACTACACTACAGAAACTGTGGGAGGGTACCTCTACAAACCTGGTGTGGTAGAGTGTCGACCATAACAATTATTGAGGGGTGGACACTATTGTGCCTATGCGTGTGAGCTGGGGGACTGTCAGGGATTCTCTACTGTTTTAAACAGCAATCCTTCCTCTTGCTGTGTCTGAGCTATTCAGCTGCTTTCTAACGATCAGCCCCTTTATTACCATTTCCACAGTTACTCACCGGGTTGTCAGCACTTATGTTAATCAATGCAGCCTATTAAAGTAGCAAGTTCCAGTACCTTCTTGGCCTTGCGTGGCTTCCTGTTTCCCAGAAGACTTCCTGTTTCCTTTTTTTTCCTGTGTATTCCTGGTTCCTTACATCTGGAGATGTTCATGACTCCACTGCTCTCCGTTCTCCTGATTTCGCCTTGCTTTGGTGCCTGACCCCTCTTGTCTCCAGGAATTTGCTTTTGGTTTATTCCATTTGTTGCTATTTATTAATAAACATGTGTTGCATCTACATTCTGTCACTCAACACCCATAGATGGGGGCTGGGATCAGGGCCAGATTAACATAGAGGCTGATGGAGCTGCAGCTCCAGGCCCATGCCCATGCCCTTGCCCATAACTGTTTGACCAAATGAATGAAAAAAAACTACATTTTGTCCATGCACAATCTCCTATCTCCCCATCAAAGTTGTCAAGTGCTTCTGGCAGCAGCTGCTAACTAGATACAGCTGCAAGCTAAGCCTATGTCTCACACTAGAATCAATCCCCCAGACTACGAAAGAGGAAATTTTCTTTCCCTTGTTACTGAAAACCACAGTACCAAAAAGAAGAATTTTCTTTACTCCAAACAAGTAACAAAAAAAACAGAACAATTTTTAACAACTGAATATTGTAACCTAGTCTCACACTATGATTAATGAAAAATGCCTGTCAATCTCGTATCTCTCACTCAAAGTTATTTCACATTCTCCTGGCAGTAGCTGCTAGCTAAATACAGCAGAAAGATAAACCTTGTCTCATGCTAGAATCGATGACCCAGGCTATCTCATACTCCAACACAGGCACATCAAGGGTAACCACACAGGATCACTGCTGGTCTGCCTCCCTTAATAGCTGAAGTCAAAATGTCTGGAAGAAGTCTGCTTGGATGTATAATTGTTTAATGATTCTCCTTTTTCCATGTCTTTTGGACACTTCACTTTCTCTTTGCATAAATTCAGCATTTATTGGTTGTCTTCTACCCATCAATCACATGTTTTTCCTACCTCTTTCTTATACAGAAAATCTAGCCCACGTGATTGGGCAAACCTCTGTCCATTATGGCAAACTAAGCATTTACTTGCCCTCATAAAAAAAAAAAAATAAGAAATAACCTCTATTCCATTTCATTTAACTTTTTTGGTGTCCGGAAGACCACTCTGAAACACAGACGAAAATGTAGTAAACAAGTACAGGCTCACGTAAGTCAATTCCCCCAAGATTCTGGTTTGTGGCATCTCAGAAACTGGATTTTTGACCATCACCTGAATGGCACAAATTTGGCCAAATTGCAATTTGGTCAAAAATGAATCTCCACGTGAATTTTAAAATAAAAGATACTTTGGTGTGGTGCATGTTATCACTGCCAGAAAGAACATTATATGAAGTTAGTATGCATTCTCACAACACAGTAAGTATGCGCTGGAAAAACTAAGAAAAGAAAGGTATATAATGAACAGGAAACTGACAGTTATCCAAGGACTCTGCTACCTGTAAACATATCATTTGTATTTATCATTGATTAAACATTTGCATATTTTTCCTAATCAATTTTGAATATGGAAATGAATATGGTTATAAGTGACTCTCTGACATAAACTATTGAATGAGTTTTTAATTCCGGCTGATTGTCAGTGGACCATATAGTCTGTCATCATGGCACTTTAATTTGCATTGAAGGAAAAAAAGCTGACATGTCATTTGTCTACCTTGATATATTTGCATTAAATATAGTGATTTTAAGAGCAGACATTCATTCTTTAAGTGGGATTAAGCCAGAAGTCGTTATTCCTCACAGTGAATGAAGATGCTTACTCCATCTCTGCTGATATACTGGTCACTCACAGGAGTTATAATCACAGCAGGTATCATCATCAGCATACTTTTTCTGTTTGCTAACATTATTCAATGGTCAAACAGCAGACATTTTAAGCCATGTGATAAGCTACTGGCAACGCTGGCATTATTTCGATGCCTTCATTACATTTCAATGATTTTTACCATGGTCGAAGTGATCTATTTTTCACTAAATTTTATAAATTACCTACCTGGTTATCTCAAATTTACCATCTCAGTTGCTGTTCAGTTTTTAGACTTTTCCTCTTTTTGGATTGCAACCTGGCTCAATGTTTTGTACTTTGTCAATATTGCATTGAATCGGCATCCTCTGGCCTTGCGTCTCAGACTGTGGATCACATCAGTGGAACTACCAGCACTTCTTGGATCTACGTGTCTTTCCCTTGTGTTTGGAACTGTTCACTCTTGGAGTTTTAAAAATCCATCAACTTCCCTGAATTATCTCTCTGTAAATGTAAGTGACTCAGTCAGACTGGGATGTTGGATAGCTTCCAATACATTTGGTCGAATCCTTCCTTTCATAGTGCTCTTTGTTTTATCCTGTATATTGACATATAAACTCATGGCACACGTAATTCAAGTAAAGAACAATTTCACTGGTTCCATGAGACCGCAAGTCAGTGTCTTTTCTGCAGCTATTAGATCTATCTTGCTTTTGGGTTTATGTTCTATGTGTCAGTTGGTAGCCAGTATGGCTATAGGATTTAGCTCTAGCAAGTTACATAGGTTGGAAATACCATTAATGGTTGGCCTTTCCTGTCCTGCTATTCACACCATCATAATTATTGAGGGTAATTCCAAAATCAGAGAAACGTTTGTGAACCTTGTTCAGTGTTCTTGGAGTAAACAGAATATCAGAAGGACAAAACATCCAATTCAAACAGTTGCACATTAAATAGATGATGAAGGTTCCTACAGGGAAATTACTAAAGTGAGAATTGAAGGTAGATTCAAATTGAATTTTAAAGTTAAGCTAAAAATAGCTGCACTGGAAAAGTTCTCTAAGTCAGCTGTTCTTTCAATTGAGTTACTCTGACCTTAAATTTTAATTCACTTTGAATTCTCAAACGAGTATATAGCCCTGCTCAAATGTCAAGGTGCACCAACACAGTATCCCTGGAACCCCCATCAGTATGGCCTGCACAGTATGAAGGAGCATTCACAGAGACCAGTGTTTGCCTATATGATAAAGACTCTATTTCCCACCGACGATAGCTGGCATGTGCTATAAATTATCACTTCTCATCTCATCCACCGGCACTGGCAAAGACCTCCAGGGACATTTTTCATACCCATTGTAATCTGGCAGCCTTGTCTGTGTCTTAGTCCACTCAAAAATATCCCAGTAGGCCAGTCCAGGCATGGAGAACACTGAGGTCACAAACTACCAGCTCATGCACAAACCTGGGCTAGCAAAGGTCATTCACAATTCCTGCATGATGATTTACTTCTTCAGAACTGTGCAAACAGGCATCCCAAAACACTTCCCATTATAGTTTGAGGCTGTAACCCACAACCTGATGGCCAGCCCTCCAATGTCAGTGATCTGGGGTGCAGTGTTACCTCCTTGTCAGCACTCTGAATATTGGGCACTAATTCTAAAGTACAAAAAACTTGACACTTCTGAGCACACGGCCTTCACTTGTCAAGATAACGTCATATGCTCTGCAACATAGAAGATACTCTGCAATGACATAGATTATTGATCTAACCATACTATGTTGGTGGAAGCCACGAAACAGCCAATAGAGTGAGAGTTCAATTTTAATATTTTTTTTTAAATATTCTGGACATCGAGTTTAACAAGTGCAGTGCCACTTGTCTATTCCTTGCTACTTCTCCAGAAAGAGCTGCATGTTTTGAATTACTCGTCCTGTACTCATTGAATATTGGTTGGATCATAATAAGCATGTATTTATTTGCATATATTGACATGAAGCTGAGGTTGGTTGAACGTTTCATATATATTTTTTCAGCTTTGATTATTGG
>OW240913.1:11301568-11340340 GCA_933207985.1 Pelobates cultripes
TGTATTATATAGGGTTAATCCAACTGCCATGTTCACTTCATTTATTTGAAGTGGTCATAGTGGTAGTAGTATGTATGTGCAGTAATCCTGCCTGAAACACTGCACATACTAAGTAATTAGCAGTTTTGTGCCGGGTGCTAATTGAACCCCACTATGGGTGCCCCTTTGGAGGTGACCACAGGAAAGCTTAAATTGAAGAGTCTCTTGAAGCAGTTTATACTGCAAGTAAGTATTGCAAGTTAGCATGTAATACTCCCATGTTAAAATTAGTGTAGGACCCACTGATATTGGGGTACTGTGATGTAGTGGTGGGCTTAACACCATATGGCGGAACTGAATTCCCATATATATTTGCTAAGACAGGTCATTTTAAGTAGCCTTGTTAAATGTAAAGCTGTATTTTTGTTTGTGTGTGCACTTTTCCTTTAACTGTTATTCGAAACAAAGTTCTGGATTGCCTAATATGAATTCTGTGCATATTTTATATCTATTGTCAGCGCACTGGCGTCAGATGTAAAAATCTCTCTTGGAGGCAGAGCGCTTGCAAAGGGAAGATTGCTTTCCCATTGACTCACTTCTGAGCATTCCCACCCGCCTCCCTCCATTGAAGTAATGTTTGTTTAAAAAAAAGAAAAAATCCCTCCCTCATTGTCCCTCCTCTTCCCTCCTTGCCAGCCCAAAGCATGCGCATGCAGTCTGAGTCAGCAAATCGGTCCAATCACAAGCTTCTCTATGAGAAGCCTGTGTTTGGACCTGGTGCAGCTACTCACACGTGATGGATGGATGTGGAAAGCAGCGTTGAGAACTTTTTACTTGCTGTCAGGGGGTTTAGGATCATTGCATTTCTGTTTGGCAATTTGCTATCAGGGGTGACCGCGAGCACTCAGCCTTACCCAGAGGTACTATTACACCAATTTGATTTCATACAATCTCCTAGATATGTGCAGTACTCCTTTACTGTATTTGTCTATGATATTACTATCAGTTCACGGTTTAGGGAACCTTTCTCCCTCCAGCCTATGCTGTCATTTTTTTCAGCAGCAATTACAGGCTAAATTTAGCCGATTTAACACAGCTGTGCCTTGAAATTAATAAACCTAGGATAGGACCTAATGTGTCTATATACATAGTAACTACTTCTGCTCCCCAGTGTTTTCTCTTGTATCCGATTGTTTTCTGTTTATATAATAAAGTTTTTTATTTCACTGGATACATTTTGAATAAGCATAGCTGTGGGAAGCTTGTTTGTTGCCCTACCAAGCCTTTTGAAGGAAAGTGATTGAAGCAATACATACTTTATTTTCCTTTTTCAATATACCATCGTAGAATCCCCCCTTATTTAGGGCGTATTCATCATTTTTTTGCATTGGACGCAGCTCGTAGACTAATGCAGAAAGATAAATACTGCACTCACTCCCATCACTACTGGGCGGCAGCAATGACTACAGTACACATCAGCCCCAATATATAGTAAAATCAAAAGAAAAACAAGTTACCTGCGCTCTCTCCTTAATCCCTATGTATACAAATGGAGGTAATTTAGTTACTCCAATGGCCATTGGAGGGAATGCCCGCCTGCCAACGTCAAGGCAGACCCCCCTAAGCGGGTCCTATGCTGACCCTTCACCTTGCTTCTTTGAGCTTCTGGCAAAGATCTCTAATGAGACAGAAAGAGGTATTTTTTATATGTGTGAGAATGACTGCAGCAGCAACAGAAACAGAGGCCTAAATCGCAACCATCTCCCAGTCTTGGTCCACAGGACCTGGAGGTCCTATGATTTTGAGTGGTTACATGTGGGACTGTTGCTGTCCCAGAAAAGGGAAATCGGCTAATACTCTTTTACTCATAAAGGGTTGCCCGTTGCTCTTTGTCTTATTATAACCTATAATCCCGGTATACCCTGCTGTGTTTCCATTGGCTATGCTTATCATTTTATATCTTACTCACCTAACATCCCTAGTATGTTATTATTATTTTCTCAAACTATATGTGCCTACTTTGCATGTTATAAAAAAAAACAGTGCAGTATATTTTTAGTCATGTATCCATAAGCGTGTACGTTTTGTTTTTGCACTGCAAAAATAATGCCTGCAGGGACATACTATACACCCCAGTACAAGTACATTAAGAGGTTAAGTGGTTGTTCTGGTGACAATTATGCCCCAATAGGGCATTATACTTGAATGAGATTACAAAAAAGGGTTGGAATAACCCTTTAGAAAGACTGTAAAAACAACAACACACTATTAAATCCTTCAGTCCTGCCACATAAAATACAGTACTCCTTTGTAAACTACACCAGTTTCACACAATGTTGCCCCTTTGTTGTCCACATTGGTTTGTACTCCACAGAATTAACCCTTAACAGAATTAACCCTTAAAGTCCCAATATCCCATTGGTGTTTTTTACTGTATAACTTGGTGATTGACCTGTTCAGGTCTGGAGTGTTATTTCTCTCAAGGGTCTTTTTCCAAATGAGTAATTCTTTAAATGTTCCCTCATTCTGAAGAGGTCATAGCGAGAGAAGAGAATATGGCATCACATCTAGTGACTCCAACAGACTCTGTCTATTAAACTCATATTGCATTTGCTGCATGAATATGACTATGCACACAGAGATCTGTCAATTTCTTGCACATGAAAAGGAATGGAAATAAGCTGTACAAAAAAGATGGTTTGCATCTTTCTCAAAAGGGAACAAATGTTCTCAGTGAGCAGTTCAGAGGTTTTGCTAGGATGTATTTAAACTAGGGGGTGGTGGGGGGGGCAAAAGGGTGATAAAACATCAATCCAATTGTCCCCCAAAACAAGGACAGAAGGTGCCTGTAGCAAGTGTGTTAAAAAATGATAAGCTTAGAGTCATGTCTACAAATGCTTGCAGTTTAGGGAAAAAGATCCATGAACTTGTGGCAATAATGGCAACTGATAGTGTAGATTTAGTCGCTGTTACTGAGACATGGTATAATGAGAAAAATGACTGGGACATAGCAATACCAGGGTACTCTTTATATAGAAAAGATAGGGAAGGCAAGAAAGGGGGAGGGGTGGTCCTGTATGTGAAGGATAACATAAAATCTAGCCTAATAAAAGTTAGTGAGGCAAACATAGAGTCCGTTAGGATTACGTTAGAATTTGGTAATCACACAGTAACTCGTGTAGGTGTGATTTATAGGCCCCCAGGACAAATTGAAGAGTTAGATAATCTACTAGTTGAGGAAATAGCTAAAATGACAATGAAGAGGGAAGTTATCATCATGGGTGACTTTAATCTTCCTGATGTGAATTGGAAAACAAAAATAGCTGCTTGTGCCAGGAGCACACATATTCTAAAATCCCTATTGCGATTGTCTTTAAAACAAGTCGTTGAGGAGCCAACTCGTAAAGAGGCCATACTAGATTTAGTGTTAACAAATGGGGATTTGGTATCAGATATTACTGTAGGTGAAAGTTTAGGATCCAGTGATCATCAGTCAGTGTGGCTTAATATAAGAACAGTGACTGAGTCACACCACACAAAAACAAAAGTTTTAGACTTTAGAAAAACAGACTTTTCTAAAATTAGAATATGGGTAGAGGAGTCATTATCAGACTGGAGCAATTTAAATGGAGTCAAAGAGAAATGGGATTATTTAAAAGTTGCACTATTGAAGGCAACAGAAAATTGCATTAGGCTTGTCAGTAAAAGCAAAAAATTCAAGAAACCACTGTGGTACTCCGCAGATGTGGCCAAAATAGTTAAAAACAAAAGGAAGACAAAATGATCTATAAGATTAGGCAGAAAGAGGCTAAGCGAGTTATAAGAGCTTCCAAATCACACACAGAAGAGAAAATAGCAGTCAGTAAAAAAGGGGGACAAAACATTTTTTAGATACATAAATGAGAAAAGAAAAGTAAAGCAAGAATTAGTTAGAATAAAAACAAAAGAAGGAAGGTATGTAGAAGAGGATAAAGGTCTAGCCGACTGCCTCAATGAATATTTTTGTTCTGTATTTACAGATGAAAATTAAGGAAAAGGACCTCAGTTGAGAAAAAGGATAAATGAGTCATTTATTACACGTGAGTTTACAGAGGAAGAGGTTCCATTTCAACTGCCAAAAGTAAAGACAAATAAGTCAATGGGACCTGATGGAATACACCCAAAGCTATTAAAAGAGCTTAGTGGTGTACTAGCAAAACCATTAACAGATTTATTTAACCAATCATTGTTAACAGGAGTAGTCCCAGAAGATTGGAAGTTAGCGAATGTTGTGCCCATTTACAAGAAAGGTAATAGGGAGGAGTCGGGCAACTATAGGCCAGTAAGCCTTACTTCAGTAGTGGGGAAAGTGATGGAAACCATGTTAAAGGATAGGATTGTTGAACATCTAAAAACACATGAATTTCAAGATCAGAGACAACATGGGTTTACTTCAGGGAGATCATCCCAAACTAATCTTATTGATTTTTTTGATTGGGTAACTAAAATTATAGATCAGGGTGGTGCAGTAGACATTGCTTACCTAGATTTCAGTAAGGCTTTTGACACTGTTGCACATAGAAGGTTTATCAATAAACTGCAATATATTCAAAGCTTGGACTTGTCACCAGTGGGGTACCTCAGGGATCTGTACTTGGACCTATTCTCTTTAATATTTTTATTAGTGATATTGCAGAAGGTCTTGATGGTAAGGTACAGTTGCAAGAAAAAGTATGTGAACCCTTTGGAATGATATGGGTCTTAATCGTAGGTCTTCTGAGAGCTCTTTTGTGCGAGGCATCATTCACATCAGGCAATGCTTCTTGTGAAAAGCAAACCCAGAACTGGTGTGTGTTTTTTATAGGGCAGGGCAGCTGTAACTAACACCTCCAATCTCATCTCATTAATTGGACTCCAGTTGGCTGACATCTCACTCCAATTAGCTCTTGGAGATGTCATTAGTCTAGGGGTTCACAAACTTTTTCCACCTGCACTGTGAATGTTTACATGGTGTGTTCAATTAAAACATGGCAACATTTAATTCTTTGTGTGTTATTAGTTTAAGCAGACTGTGATTGTCTATTGTTGTGACTTAGATGATGATCAGATCACATTTTATGACCAATTTGTGGAGAAATCCATATCATTCCAAAGGGTTCACATACTTTTTCTTGCAACTGTATGTCTTTTTGCTGATGATACTAAGCAGGGCCGCCATCAGGGGGTGACAACCATAACGGTTGTCACGGGCCCGGCGGCCCTGGGGGGCCCAGCCGCCCGGGCCCCACATGTGGGGCCCATCGGGTGGCCCACACACTTAGGGCCACCCGATGGGCCCTAAATCTTCAGTGGTCCGGTCAGCGCTGTGGCCGCGACCGGGCCCCTTTAAAAAAAAAAAAAAAAAGCCGCAAGTGCTGCTGGGAGGAAGTGGTCACTTCTTCCCAGCCCACTCCGCGCGGGAGGAGCGCGCGCACCGGTGAAGAGGGAGCCGCGCCGACTCCCATCATCCCCAGCCACCCTCCTGCAAAGAAAAGGTAAGAGACAGGAGGGTGGCTGGAAAATGAGCTGTGTGTGTGTGTCTGTGTGCATGTATGTATGTATATGTATGTCTGTCTGTATGTATGTATGTATATGTATGTCTGTCTGTATGCATGTATATGTATGTATGTATATGTATGTCTGTATGCATGTATGTCTGTATGCATGTCTGTCTGTATGCATGTATGTCTGTCTGTCTGTATGCATGTATGTCTGTCTGTATGCATGTATGTCTGTCTGTATGTATGTATGTCTGTGTATGTCTGTCTGTATGTATGTCTGTCTGTATGCATGTATGTCTGTATGTATGTATGTATGTATATGTCTGTCTGTCTGTATGCATGTATGTCTGTATGCATGTATGTCTGTCTGTCTGTATGTATGTCTGTCTGTATGCATGTCTGTCTGTCTGTCTGTATGCATGTATGTCTGTCTGTATGTATGTCTGTATGTCTGTATGTCTGTATGTCTGTCTGTCTGTGTGTATGTATGTATGTCTGTGTGTATGTCTGTTTGTCTGTCTGACTGTATGCATGCATGTATGTGTATGTCTGTGGATGTATGTCTGTATGTATGTCTATGTGTGTGTATATATATATATATATATATATATATATATACACATAGACATAACCCCCTCTTGTTTTATATAACCCCCTCTTGTTTTATATATATATATATATATATATATATATATATATATATGTCTGTATGTCAGTATGAATGTATGCCTGCATTTCATTATGAACGTATGTCTGTGTGTATGTGTGTATGGATGTCTGTATGCATGTATGTCTGTCAGTATGTCTGTATATATGCATGTATGTCAGTCTGAATGTATGTATGTCTGTATGCCATTATGAATGTATGTGTGTATGGATGACAGTGTCTGTATGTCTGTCAGTATGTCTGTGTGTGTGTATGTATGTCGGTGTCTGTATGTATGTGTCTTTATGTCCTCATGCATGTATGTCTGTCTGTATGCATGTATGTCTGTCTGTCTGTCTGCATGTCTGTGTGTGTCTGTATGTATGTCTGTCTGTAGGCATGCATGTATGTCTATGTATGTATGTCTGTGTATGTATGTCTGTCTCTGTATGTATGTCTGTCTGCATGCATGTCTGTGTGTATGTGTCTGTATGCATGTATGTCTATGTATGTATGTATGTATGTCTGTCTGTGTATGTATGTCTGTCTGTATGCATGTATGTCTATGTATGTATGTATGTATGTCTATGTATTTATGTCTGTATGTCTGTGTGTATGTCTATGTTTGTCTGTCTGACTGTATGCATGTATGTGTATGTCTGTATGCATGCATGTATGTCTATGGATGTATGTATGTCTGTATGCACGTATGTCTGTCTGTATGTATGTCTATGTGTATATATATATATATATATATATATATATATATATGTATGTCTGTATGTCATTATATATGTATGTCTGTATGTCAGTATGAATGTATGCCTGCATATCATTATGAACGTATGTCTGTGTGTATGTGTGTATGGATGTCTGTATGCATGTATGTCTGTCAGTATGTCTGTATATATGCATATATGTCAGTCTGAATGTATGTATGTATGTCTGTATGCCATTATGAATGTATGTCTGTTTATGTCTATATGCCATTATGAATGTATGTGTGTATGGATGACAGTGTCTGTATGTCTGTCAGTATGTCTGTGTGTGTGTATGTATGTATGTGTCTTTATGTCCTCATGCATGTGTGTCTGTGTCTGCATGTATGTGTGTCTGCATGTATGTTAGTATGTGTCTGTCTGTCACTATGTATGCCTGTGTGTATGTCTCAGTATGTATGCCTGTATGCGTGTCTGTTTCAGTATGTGTGTCTGTTAGTATGTATCTCTGTCTTTTTGTATCAGTGTGTGTGTTTGTGTCTGTATGTGTATTCCTGTGGGCTGTATTTGGAGGCGGACCCAGTGGGCGGTATTTGGAGGAGGGCCCAGGGGGCCCAGACCCTGAGCTGAGTTAGGGGCCCCAAAATTTCTGGTGGCGGCCCTGATACTAAGATATGTAACAGGGTTGATGTTCCAGGAGGGATAATGATTTAGGTAAACTAGAAAAATGGTCAGAATTGTGGCAACTAATATTTAATGTGGATAAGTGCAAGATAATGCATCTTGGACGTAAAAACCCAAGGGCAGAGTACAGAATATTTGATAGAGTCCTAACCTCAACATTTGAGGAAAGGGATTTAGGGGTGATTATTTCTGATGAGTTAAAGGTAGGCAGACAATGTAATAGAGCAGCAGGAAATGCTAGCAGAATGCTTGGTTGTATAGGGAGAGGTATTAGCAGTAAAAAGAGGGAAGTGCTCATGCCATTGTACAGAACACTGGTGAGACCTCACTTGGAGTATTGTACACAGTACTGGAGACCGTATCTTCAGAAGGATATTGATACCTTAGAGAGGGTTCAGAGAAGGGCTACTAAACTGGTTCATGGATTGCGGGATAAAACTTACCAGGAAAGGTTAAAGGATCTTAACATGTATAGCTTGGAGGAAAGACGAGACAGGGGGGATATGATAGAAACATTTAAATACATAAAGGGAATCAACACAGTAAAAGGAGGAGACTATATTTAAAAGAAGAAAAACTACCACAACAAGAGGACATAGTCTTAAATTAGAGGGACAAAGGTTTAAAAATAATATCAGGAAGTATTACTTTACTGAGAGGGTAGTGGATGCATGGAATAGCCTTCCAGCTGAAGTGGTAGAGGTTAACACAGTAAAGGAGTTTAAGCATGTGTGGGATAGGCACAAGGCTATCCTAACTATAAGATAAGGCTAGGGACTAATGAAAGTATTTAGAAAAGTGGGCAGACTAGATGGGCCGAATGGTTCTTATCTGCCATCACATTCTATGTTTCTATGTTTCTATAAGCATGAACTGGAGGGTAAGTGATACTGCCGGCAGCATTCATAGACAATATACAGGCCAATCTTTATTACCATTTTACAAGCATTTACATACCACCAAAACATTGCTAAATCTCACAAAAAAACTATAACACTCCCCTGGCTCTCTGTTACCCCCTCCCCTCCAGCGGGACCTAGCTATGTTTCTCCTGGAACTCCAGCTTGGCCACGAGCATCACCCCTGTCCAGTAATATTTCTTTGTGGTTTTGACCCCTTTTCCAATGTCCTATGAGAGCTCTTTAGGAGTGGAGTTACAGTTTATCAAGGGGAACAATCGCTAACTATGAGCCAGGGGGATCCCCCTTTCCTTGACCCACCAGAGACCCCATTAAAACACCGGCATATTACTCTAAACCACGGGTCCTCAAACTCTGGCCCCCCAGATGTTGCTGAACTACAACTCCCATGATTCTTTGAATTACATAGATAGCCAGAGAATCATGGGAGTTGTAGTTCAGCAACATCTGGGTTGCCGGAGTTTGAGCACCCCTGCTCTAAACGCCTGGAACCGTTTTCGGACAGGACTATCCTAGGGGCCAGTCCAAACTTTACGGCGTGGCGTTTCCCCAAACCTCCACGGATCAGAGTGGATCCGTGGGCACTCCAACAAGAGCTATCAGGGAATGTATAACATGTGGGGATTCGGGGATGTTTTATGTTTGTTTTGTGGTGTTTTCTATGATGGGCTCTCTGTATCCGAGAGTTAATTAATTTAACGAGAGTTGACTCGCCAAGGGGGAAACTACTATGTAGTGAATGGAGACCCCATTGTGAATGGAGATTGTGCTGAATAAAACCAGTTATTCTTCCCAGCATTATTTATTTATTTATAAAATATTTTACCAGGATGGATACATTGAGATATCTCTCGTTTTCAAGTATGATCCACAAAACATTGCATTGTTACAATAGAATACAATTTTACAAAAGATACTATATATATATATATATATATATATATATATATATATATATATATATATATATATATACACACACACACACACACACACACATATAAATTTAAAACATAACAGATGATAAATATATTCAACCATGACAGGTGCATTCTGTGCTGAGGTATATTGCCATAGATCTCTTAAAAGATTTTAGATTGAATGAAGATTTGACTGTGTCCCTGAGGTTATTCCATAATTGTGGTGTTTTGTAGGAAAATGATGATGGAGCCACTTTATTTTTGTATTGCTGCATGCTTAATATGGTAATGGATCGGAGGTTATAGGAGGTGGGAACAGCTGGGGAGAGCATTCTACTCAGGTAGGGTGGGAGCTTCCCAGAAAAACTCTTATGCACAAGGCTGGAAAGATGAAGAGTGTGTCGGGATTCTAGCAATAGCCAGTTTAGCTCTTTTAACATGTCACAATGGTGGGTAAAGTAATTACATTCTAGTACAAAGTGGCAGAATGAATTATATAACGTATTGGGTTTATTAAGGTAAGTTTGTGATGTAGGTGCATACACCACATGCCCATAATCAATGACCAGCATTAGCATTTGTTGCACTATCTGTTTCCTTACTGTAGGGCTTAGGCAGGGTTTGTTTCTGTACAGGGCACCTAGTTTTGAGTAAAGTTTTGAAGAGATTTTTTCAATGTGAAGGCCAAAGGATAGATTGGGGTCTATTAACATACCTAGATATTTGAAAGAACAGACTGTTGTCAGTGTGCTATTTGAATTTGTTCTGATAGATAGTTGTTGATTTTGTAATTTAGGTACACTTCCAAAGATCGTTGTAACTGTTTTGTCAATGTTTAGGAAGAGTTTGGCTATCCACCTTTCTACCTCTGTGAATTGGTTTTGGAGCACAGCCTCATGCTGCAGTAGATTGGGTTTACTAGCGTACATTACAGTGTCATCTGCATACATGTGTACAGTTGAGGATTTGCAGACATCACGCAGATAATTTATAAATAATGTCAATAGCAGGGGTCCGAGTATGGAGCCTTGGGGAACACCACACGTGACTGGAAGAGGGAGGCGCTATCAGAAATGGCCACATATTGCAATCGGTCTGAAACATACGATCGAAGCCAGGTTAGCGGACGATCACCAATGCTTGAGTTTTTACGTTTTTGCAAACGAATGCCATGGTCTACTGTATCAAAGGCCTTGGCAGAATCAATGAAAATAGCTCCAGTTAAGTCTCCTTGTTCCATGCCAATTTGGATGTCATTGCAAACTTTTAAGAGGGCAATCGAAGTTGAGTGATTTGGCCAAAAGCCTGATTGATCAGAGGTCAAATAATTATGTGTTATCTGATGTCTGGGGAAAGGGTCTGTAATCATTGAAGGGCTCTTCTTCTAGCTGAGAGAGCATTATAGTTACATAGTTACATAGCTGAAAAGAGACTTGCGTCCATCAAGTTCAGCCTACCTCACATTTGTTTTTTGCTGTTGATCCAAAAGAAGGCAAAAAAAAACAGTTTGAAGCACAATTTTGCAACAAGCTAGGAAAAAAATTCCTTCTTGACCCCAGAATGGCAGTCAGATTTATCCTTGGATCAAGCAGTTATTACCCTACATTGAAAGATTATATCCTTGAATATTCTGTTCTTGCAAGTATGCATCTAGTAGCCGTTTGAACATCTGTATGGACTCTGATAAAACCACTTCCTCAGGCAGAGAATTCCACATCCTGATTGTTCTTACAGTAAAAAAACCTTTCCTTTGCCTTAGACGAAAGGTATCCATTCGGGACACAGAGACTCCACTACAACTTGGGTTTAGAGGGACTTCCTGGGTTTAGTTCTGCAAAGATTTCAGGACAAACACTCTGCATGGAGACAGTGAATGCTCACCATAGGGATGCATTGATTCAATGCATTTCTATGAGGAGAGACAGATTCTTATATCACAGCAATAGTTTCCAATTGACTCCCTGTCGGGAGGCAGATTGGCCAAGATTATCAAAATTGTTAATCTCAGCCAGGGGAGCTGAGAACAGCAAAAGGTGAAAGGTAAGAAAATATTTTTTTATTCCATGGGTGGTAGGTGAAATAGTTAATTGGACAGCATAGTGTCAGAAATACATGTTTGTATTCCGAACGCTATAGTGTTCCTTTAAGTGGAATATTAGTTTTACAATGCTGCCTCCATTTTGCCTAATTTTGCTAGAAGGAAAAGTTGCTTGCTTCCATGTCTAGAGTGTCCTCTGGCAGAGAGAGCTTTCACAGCACCCTCTCAATTCTTCACAGCACAGTCAGTAAGAGTGGCAAGAAGCTGTGATGCCATATCACATTCATTACCACAATGAACCAGGATGCTTCACAGGACTGCTAAGTAGCTGTGAAACATTTATTTGATGCCATAGTAAGTATTACAGTGTTTGAATTAAAGCAAGCAAACAGCATTGTTTACCATCCTCCTTTGAATTAATATTTGCTTTAAAAAAACAAAACCTCACCAAGACTTACGAGATCAATCTGTGAGCAAAGGAATTTTCTAGGGAATTTAAAGCAGCTCTGCCACCCTTACTTCAATCCGTCCCTCTTCTCTTCCTTACTCCTACTATGTTCTTCTTTTTCAAACTATTCCTCCTAAAATAAATAAGGCAAAGTAGGGACCAAAAACAGGACAAAAAGCAGAGCTACTTTTGTCAAGATTCATCCCCGCTAGCAACTGCAATAAGACATTGTTGCGCTCATCACTAGGTAATATCTATGGAGGCTCCCGCGGTCTCACTGGATCCTCCATAGACCTCAATGTTGCACTCTCCCACATGCACGAGAGTACAGCATTGGTGTGGGCTCCTGGCAGATTACAGAGAGCTGAGATGGATCCAATGGATGCAGTGGGAGGCGGCCCAAAAGACACAGCTTCAGATAAGTAAATCTCATCTTTTCCTGTACCCTGTGGCCACCGCACAGCAAGAGCCGAACTCGCCTTCAGGGGACTTTGCAAATTGTGCCAAGACCCAAAAAGGAGAAAGAGCCGCTTTAAACTTTCGCCCCCACAATAATAACATTTTAATTTATCCAATTATCCAGCTGTTTTCCAGTATGACTTTTTTTTTTTTTAAACTAGATAAAATTCCAAAGATAGTGAATAATCATTTATGGGCAGCCACTTGTCCATCAAAAACATTGGGATTTAAAAATTGGGACAGAAACGAGAGACACTAAATAACTATTGAGAGGTATGTAAATTAAACGTAGTGTAAGCTGGCTATTAAAACTATCACTAACTCTTATATGCAGCTACTATGTATATATTATATACCTGTGTGAATACACATTCAGGTAGGATAACATTACAGTGTTAATTAAACCTTCTAGAATGTTTGTTGTTTTCAGTTCTTTGCAATGTAGCTTTGATCAGTAAGTATAGCTATTGTTAACTCCTATTCCCATGATCCACGACAGTGGAGCTCACACCATAAACAGTGCCAAAGGTCACACTGTACATTTCCCAGCCATCCCACTAGCTGGGTATTGGACTGTGCGTGACACGGATTACGTACAGTGAGTGGAACGCTGCCTGGTAAAACGTCATCACGTACTAGCCGGGCAGAGATGGCGTCTCTGAAAGCGGCCAAACAGGCGCTTCGGGTTCAATTGAAACAGCGACTCGCTGCCTTAAGCGATGTAAACAAAGCGCAGCAATCCAAGGCTGTGACCCTGAAGGTTTGTGTTCGATTAGATGATACTTAACGGCGAGTTAGTGATAGTTCTGACGTGTAATGCGCCGCCCATTGCAACTGAGGGCCGAGAGGCGTGTGACTCCATTTTAGATGTGGGCAGGCGACGCCATTCATGTATTCTGATCTCACGTTTATGAGGGATGACTGCATGTTAGGGCTTGATTAGTCTCCAAATCCAATATGGATTCTAGCTAATTACAATGTATTCATTGTATGTTATCAGCACTGCCCCCAGGTTGGAGCCCAGCCAGTTTAATGGAACCTTCACATGTTACAAATAAAAAGTTATTTTCAACATAAGAAATAGTTACAGGCACAAATAGCTTATACTGGGGTAGTAAGGAAACCCGAAATGTTTCAAGGAGAAGCAATGCAAAATGCAGACTTTTCAGCCAAGCTGCCTTTTATCTGTATACAATTTGTGTATTAATAAAGAACTGTCTGCCTGAAACATCTACATTTTGTTTCTCCTTAGTAGATATTCAGCATCACTAGTGCACTCCAGCATAACCTATCTGCTCCTGTGGCCATTTTACATTTTTGTTGTTTTCTATAATAAAAAAAAAGTTTTTTTTAATTTTTATTATAATAAATGCTTGTTGTGGTTTACGTGGCACTATCTAACGCAAGCATTATGCCTAGCTTTATTATGACAGTTGTTTGGTGTAAATCCAATCCGATTGGGTCGTTCCAGGTGTATGGTGACATTAAGCCAAACCAAGTATTGCAGTTAACACTTTAAGAGTTGATCTTTTTTTTTAATTAATATTGCAATGTGACTCATCCAAGGTAAAATAAAATCAATATAAATGGAAGAGTGAGCCGTGCGCATTGAACAAAAACTCATATACCTACTAAATATGCAGAATTATTGATAAAAATGTATTAATCTAGTTGGTTTTAATTGATGGTTTTAGATATCAAAAATCATTTACATAACAAAGCAGATATGAAAATTAACTAAAACCAGCTAAAACAAGGCTAGAACATCACGTTATTTCAACTATTATTATTTGACCCTTGCCACATATTTTGATTCAGCATAGCATATGTGACAGGCCCATCTTCCTGGAATGAAGTTTCTTGTTCCATTGGTAGCATATCTGCTAAGAAATAGTGGAACGGAAGTTATGTATTATTACAGACGCTATTGTGAGGACTTTTTAGGGACTTTCTAAGGACCAAAAACATTTTAGCTTAAAGGGAAACTTTAGTCATCAGCACAACTACAGCTTATTGTATTTGATCTGGGGATTATAATGAGTCCCTTCAGGCTTTTTGCAGGAATTTTTTTTTTTCTCTAGAGAAAGGGCAGTGTTTACATTACAGCTTAGTAGGAATACCTCCACTGGCCACTCCTCAGATGGTTGTTAGAGGTGCTTCCTGGTGCAGTGATGTGCAGTGTGCAGCACTGCTATTCAGTGTCCCCACCCTCTGCATGGATACACTGAATTTTCCTCATAGTGGATATGTTGATTACCCATGACTGCATTTGATTTGTGCTGTCTCTGCCCCTGATCTGCCTTCTTGACATTTTCAGCCAATCCAAAGCTTTCCTATGTGGCTCAGATGATGTAGGCCAAGCAGACAGATTAGGGGCAGAGCCAGCAACATACTGGAATAAAGCAAAGATTTTATATATTTAGGGGCAGAGGGGCTTGATGGTGGTTTTAACACTACAGGGTCAAGAAATAGTGTCCCTGACCTTATAGTGTTCATTTAATAAAGGTATTGGTGGCAGAGTATTGAGCTGAAGTGGTCTGGGTGACTATAGTGTCCCTTTAAGCTGTAGTGGTTCTGATGATTATAGTGTCCCTTTAAGAATTTTATTTTATTTTTTTAAACTTTTTTAAGCTGGCTTCTAAATTCCAAGCCCTGGCATTAAAGGGACACTAATGGCATTCAAACCACTTCATCTCAATAAAGTGGTGTCGGTGCAATGGCTCAGCCGTTTTTAACATGTTTGTATTCCTAATGCTATAGTGCTCCTTTAAATCACTTTGTTTATGCATCCCCATTGTACAGCACTACAGAATCTGATGGCGCTATATAAATAATAAAATAATAATAATAATTCCTAGCTATGCCTCCCTTGGCTGAGGCACACAGCCTCCCTGCACACCTCCTGTAAAAAGAGATCCATTTTTTAAACATCCTCTATTGCTTAATGTTTGTAATGTAGATTTCTTATCTCCTACTCTGTTACTTGGCTGCTATAGTCTGAAGATGCCTCCTGTGTGCGTAAAGTTCAATTAACAGAGCAGCTGATAGGAACTTCCAAAGAAAACACACTATGTTGATGAAAAATGAAACCATTTTTTTCATGCAGGCTATGTGGATCACAGCCAAGGGAGGTGTGGCTACGGCAATATAAACAGAAACAAAATTAGTTAACTCCTAAATGGCAGTGAACAGAGCACTGAGGGGCCATGATTTGCACACCTGAACTGCTACATTAATCAACGACTATAGTCACTGAGACCACTTCATCTTAATGATGTGGCCCTGTAATTTAGGCTCTGCACTGTAAAACATTACAGCCTTTTAGAATAACTCTGCAGAAGGTGTAAGTGTTTCACCACGCATGTAAGGGTCCTCGGAACCAGGTAGGGACCTAGGTAAGAGGTGAACCATTACTAAACAGAACCATTACTGTGGAACCAGGCCAGGTTACTCGTAGCATCATAACCACTACAGCAAATGGTTGAGATGCTTGGAGCAGTTTTTTAAAGGAACACTCCAATCACCATAACAACTATGGTCCACTGTAGCAATTATGGTGCCAGGATTCCCTTTGTACCTTCCCAGATTAATGCTTTAAACTGTTTTAGAATGGTTTGACAACATACCTGGCTCTTGCCAGACCCCCAGAGCTGCATCCTTGCTTCTGGATTTTCCTTGCAGGGACTCTGCTGGTTTCAATGAAGCAAGGAAGCAAGGTTGCACACATTGTCTAAATCATCAGCACTCTTAACCAATGACCATGGTCCTGTACTAGACTTGCTTAGCTCAATGAAAACCTCAAGCTTCCCCTCAAGTAGAAGACTGGATGAACCCAGGAATTATAACTACTAAAGCCTGCTTTAGTGGCTGAAGTGTCAAGCGCAGTTGAAACCATTTGCTAATAGTTTGTCACTTATTTGTATCCCACTGGGCTCCAGCACTGCTTTCAATTCATTGGCTGAGAGTGTCAGTGGGCTATAGTGGCTTAGGTTGCTTACATTGGTGACAGTACCCCCTTTAAGATCATATGCGGTTATGGCCCAATACATGCAATGTTTTTCTTTTAAAATGGAGGTAAAAAGTTTGCTATTTTCTGAAACATAAACTCATCCTCACAGTCATTTTCCTTTGATAGTAAACTATGGTGTGTTGCTCAGGCAATGAGAGATTAGTGTGAGCTGACAGCTGATGTGGCTTTGCCCCACAGCCAGTCACTGGCCCATATATCTGTAAAGCATTTAAATGTCATGGAGTCATGTCAGCAGGGCTATCAGAATTTTTGGGGCCCCTTACACAGTTCAAGGCCTGTGGACTGTCCACAGGGAACACCCCCTAGTCCAGGGACCACACCCACAAGGATACAGTGTATGTTTGTGTGTTAGTAAAGCGGATGCAGTGTGTGTTTGTGTAAACTGAACAGAACAGTGGGTTTGTGTATAGATGCTGAATGTGTGTGAGTAAAGTGTATGTAGTGTGGATGCAATGTGTGTGTGTTTAAATCTGTGGGGTTACATAGAGGTTGTGGGGGTGAACAGTTGCTTTTAAATTTATAATGAAGGTTTGGGAGGGGGGATGTTATTCTTTATTTTTGATGTGCAAATACACCAAGGATACAGCAGAATAGTTATCAGTATTCCGTCAAATAACAGAGGGATATTGTGCTCCTTCTCCTTTTAACTCTGGCATCTGCTGTTGTTGGCTTAATTTTCTCCAGACAGCCGCAAACAGCATGTCTAGCCAAGCCAGTGTTGGTATATGGCAGATCTGTAATTGTAGAAGATGTGGCATCCACCATCTTAAAGGGATACTGTAGTGCCAGGAATACAAAGCTGCATTCCTGGCACTACCGATCCCCCTGCCATCCCCCTCCCTCACGCCCCCTCCTCCCTGGTAAATAAAGGGTTAAAAAGCCTTTATTTTATTACCTGATTCCAGCGCCGATCAGGGTTGAAGCTCCGCTTCCGCCTCATGACGATCTCTGCCTAATGCGCATGCGCGGCATAAAGCAGCGCTCGCATAAGAATCAATGCTTTCCTAAGGGAAAAAATCTGACGCTGGAGGTCCTCATGCAGAGCGTGAGGACGTCCAGCGTCAAATAATGGACCAAAAGTCTGTTACGATTCCGAAAGCTCCCCAAGTGGCTGTCTGGTAGACAACCACCGAGGGCAGACTTAGTGCTGCAATATAAACATTGCAGTTCTCTGGAATTGCAATGTTTAACATTGCAGCACTAGGTGCAAAAGGGACACTGCATCCAGACCACTTCAATAAGCTGAAGTGGTCTGGGTGCCTACAGCCAGGGCCGGATTAACATAGGGGCTGATGGAGCTGCAGCTCCAGGCCCGTGGAATAGGCCCATTGATTTAAAAAAAAAAAATATATATATATATATATATATATATATATTTTTTTTTTTACTATTTTTTTTTCACACACTACTCTTAGGGATTCCACCTGGCTTTTATTTTATTGGAACAGCCAATATTTGAGACTGCCTGGCTGGTTCCAATTGCAGTGATACTGGCAATACAAATGCTGGTATTTTTATCAGTATAAACAAGATATTAGTATGCAATACCAGCACTGGCCAGTAGGGGTCGCTGTGTGTGGAGACAGGCAGGGATAGGAAGTTCCAGCATATCCCTCCCTGCCTATCTATAGGGGAGCAGCTACGGAGAGTCCAGAAAGCAACTCCCATCCTGCAGAGGCAGCCTACAGCTCAGTGAAGTGAGGGATGGGGGAAAGGCTGCAAGGAGACATGGGGACACTGAGACACTAAGGGACATTGGGAGACATTATGGCCGACACTGGGACACTAAGGGACATTGGGAGACATTATGGCAGACACTGAGACACTAAGGGACATTGGGAGACATTATGGCAGACACTGAGACACATATTGTCACTGGGAGACATTATGGCAGACACTGAGACACTAAGGCTCCCAGTGCCCCCAGTCTGCCAGTGTCTCACTGTCCCCAAGTCTCCTAGTGCCTCCATGTCTCTCATTGCCTCAAGTGTCACAATGTCTCCATGTCTCCAAGCTAGTGTCCCTAGTGTCTGTGGCCCTGGTGTCTCTGTGTCCCCATATCTCCCAGTGCCCCCATATCTCAATGTCCCCATGTCCCCCAGCCAGTGTCTCTAGTGTCTTTGTCCCTGGTGTCTGTGTCCCCATGTCTTCAAGTGTCCCCTATTTTCCCATTGTCCCCATGTCCCAGCCAGAGTCCCCTAGTCTCCCAGTGTCACTGGTGTCTCCGTGTCCCTAGGTCTCCCCGTGTCCCCAGGTCTCCCCGTCTTCCTAGGCACTGAGTCATGAGGGCACTGGGAGACATGGAGGCACTGAGAGGAATCCATCTATACAGCAGAATCAAACTAAGTAGTTTTTTGGTGATTTTACAGCATTTTCTCTTATGTCACTCCTTGTGATTTACATCATGTGATGTCACCCATAAATATTTAATTATGCAAATTAGTAAGGCCGGTATGTTTTTCCAAGAAAGGTGGCAACCCTAACTACATTTCACATACTCTTACTTAAGTATGGAAACTTAAGTGGGATGTATGGGAACAAAACTTGTGTGGACTGGCTGACAATGAATATAGTTAAAGGGACACTATAGTCACCAGAACAACTACAGCTTATTGAATTTGTTCTGGTGAGTAGAATCGTTACCGTCAGGCTTTTTTGCTGAGAAAATGCAGTCTTTACATTACATCCTAGTGATAACTTCACTGGCCACTCCTTAGATGACTGTTAGAGATCCTTCCTGGGTCATGGCGACCAAAATTGCATCCAAACATTCAGTGTCTCCTCCCTCTGCATGCAGACACTGAATGTTCCTCATAGAGATTCATTAATTAAATTCATCTATAGAAGGAGATGCTGATTGGCCAGGGCTGTGTTTGAATCATGCTGGCTCTGACCCTGATCTGCCTCTTTGTCAGTCTCAGCCAATCCTGTGGGGAAGCACTGTGATTGGATCAGGCCACCACGTCTGATGATGTCAGCAGACTGCTTGTTTTTATGAGTCTAACAGCATGCAGAGTTACAGCTTCAGGCTTGAGTATAGTAAGATTTTGCTATATTTATGGAGGCATGAGGGGCCCAGGGGGGCTCGATGGTGGTGTTAACACTGTAGGGTCATGAAGTCATGTTTGTGTTCCTGACCCTATAGTAATGCTGACTTTGGTCTCTCTAACACTGTGGCATGTTCCCTTTCTTCTACACTCACTACATACAGCTTTTCTCTGTCCCAGACCATATACCAGGAGCTTCTGTCTGCCAGTAAGAAGGTAAGGAGACAAGTGGACTAGCGAGTGCTAGGGGACAGTCCTTAGAAAGCATTGAGTGAGCGCATCATTAGATGCATTTATGCGAAGCTCAGGGTGCTGTCTGCATAGTATGCCCTTAGTTGGCCAGCTGCATGATTGGCAGGCAGCCTGACATGCATTCATGCCAGGCTGGCCTTCTAATTCTTTGAGCAGATATGTCCTCTTTTTGGGCATGTTCGCCCCTTTTGGCAGGTTACGTGATTTGTGTCAGTGGCACACCCTTTTACCATGCCCATTGACTTCCTGCTTAACTGGACACTGCTGTTAGGGGTTATGGATTTACTTGAAAGATGAAAACATAAATTAGAGAGCGATTAGCCTAGGGTATGTGTTTTCTTATAGCTGCTGTTTTCTTTCTCTCCAGCACCATCTCCATCAGGTACATGATGCTTGGGAGTGTTTTTGGTCGATATGATTCTGTAATTAGGCCCATCATAATTGTCAGCACCAGGCCCACTGGGCTCTTAATCTGGCCCTGGCTGTTGTCACTGAAGTGCATGAAATGTAGAATTATTTCATACCCCTTCCTCGACATACAGTGGGAGTAAATGGGGGTAGAGCAGATGGGGCTACTGCTCAGGTAGGAGCATATGGCTGGCTTCTTTATAATGCCCATCAGCAAAGTCAATGACCAGAATAGGGGGCTTAATAGATTAAAAAAAAAAAAAAAAAAATCTGTATTATCTTCACGGGTTGCCTCAACACACTCAGCAGAGACAGAGCATCGGAAGCCTGCCTGATGGCTTCCGATGCTCTGCTTTACTGCCGGATACACGTGGAGCAACCTGGAAGTGATCGCTCCAGGGGGAGCGATTACCCGGCAGTAAGGTAATGTTGAGACATCGCTGCAATACCATCAGAGCGGCTGGAAGCGATCATGATCGCTTCTAGCACTTTAATTAGCCGTGGACGTATCACCTGATACAAATACAAAAAAACAAGTCTTGCGCTCAAACTCCCATTACTCCGGGGCGGCAGAAATGACCATAGTACACATCAGCCCAAATACATACAGTAAAAACCAAAGGAAAAAAGTTACCTGCGCTCTTTCCACATCCCTATGTATTTTTAAACAAATGGAGGTTTTTAGTTACCTCCAATGGCCATGAGAGGGTATGTCCACCTGCCTCGTCAAGGCAGACCTCTTAGGTGGGTCCTAACTCTAACATTCCCCTTGCTTCCTTGAGCTTCTGGAAGGGGTATTTTTTATATACATCCCCACATGCTTATTAACCCCCTAATAAGGAACACATGGGATGGGCAGCAGCAAGGTAACATAGCTGTGCGATGCAAAAGTAAATACAAATAAAAAAAAATAAAAAAAAAAAGGCCCGTGCTCAAACTCCCATTACTCCTGGGCGGCAGCAACGACCATAGTGCACATCAGCCCAAATACATACAGCAAAAACCAAATCATCTGATACGTCCGCGGTCCTTAAGGACTGTTTTTTGTCAGACGTACCTGATACGTCTGCGGTCGGGAATGGGTTAATTATATATATATTTTTTTTTTAAATATGGAGGATTATTATTATTTTTTTGTCCCAATTTAGGCAATAACATGTGTAATATGTCCCGCTTAGGAAAAGTCATTCAAAATAAATTCATTTGTGTCTTGATTTATAGAGTACAAAATATGTATAGTATTTCACTGTGAAACTATATTAAAAGTTGGTATGTTTGCCTTGGAAGTTTAGTAGCCATCACAAAAAACAAAATTGCCACACAAAAGTATATATTTATATAAAGTAGACATCACAGGTTATTTTGACACTTTTTACGTAGCCATTTCATTGTCAATCATTGCTAACTATTGGAGTAAAATTGTTTTTTTTTTCTCTATTTTGACATTTACACATATAACAAGGTTTTTGTAATGTGTACTTCGTAAAACTGGTGTGTGCTATTCCTGCACAGAACCCCATATTGTGTTCAGCTACGTATGCCGAGTATAACAATACCCCCATTGTATGCCTTTGGTACTATTCTGTGAAGCTGCAATGCCATATAAGAGACAAGGCTATTTCAGTTTCTATAGTTAGAATTTTTATAGATGGATATGATGGGCCTATGTCTCATTTTGTGGCATTATAGCAGTTTGACTGTTCAAATAACCCCAAAGTGATTCCATTTGAGAAAGTAGACACTCCAGGGCATCTTATATGGTGTATATTGTGCTTCAGCTTGTCACCATTTTTTCACCAATTTATGTCGATTTGTGGTTGTGACGAAGTGCCCTTTGCCACTTGTGCCTGCAGAGGACTAATGGCTAGCCTTTTACCATGTGACTATGGCCCCTGGGAGTTATTGCCATTTAAAAGCCTTTATTTATGGCTATTGTACTTTGGAGACTGTTTCTGGCCCTTTAAATGGTATTACTACAATTCTGCACTTGTGAAGTGGCACTTCGGATACAGCCGAAGTAGTCGGAATGGTCGCCATTTGACAAACGAACACGTGGTGGCGGCGGCCATTTTAATTGATTCGAACGCGTTCAGCGGTGTTTGGTTGTCGAATTCATGGAACTGAAATCAAATACGCGACGACACGAACACCGCTGAACTTCTACCTTCTATGTGACTTTGACATGAGTCAAACAGCGTTCAACTATACAAACGCCACATTAAGATGACCTATTTGCACGAACGGCCGCCGTTTTGGGCATGAAAATGTGTGTGCGTGCATTCGGTCAAATGAGACTTCCAGCTAACTCCCGACCGGCTGAACGGATTCGCATGAATTTTGGATATGTTGATCCCATAATTATGCTGTTTCTGAAAATATAAGTTTATGCGAATGTGATGTATAATTTTGGAGTTATAGAAATTGTGTAAAAACTGTATATTTTCTGCCTTTGATAATTAAGTTAGCCCATTAGGTTTAGTAATTATATCACAGGCAGAGGGGAGGGTTTGTGTGCCTTGGCTGGGAGTGTCTGACCGTACTATACTGTATTGATTGGCTGTTGTAACTTTGTGTCCTGTTTACCACAAGGTCCACATGGGTGGTAACCTTGTGGGAAAAGGTGTATAGAAGAAACAATAAAGCCTCAGTTCATTCCGTTCCTGTTTGACCCTCAACACATAGTTGTTTTGTGATTGGAGGGGAACTTCTATAATCACACTGGGGATTGCTATACTTTGTATACTCCCTTGAGCTCTAATCACTTAGCTCTTTTAAGAGCTGTTCCTGATACGCACTCCTGGCAGAGAGGTCTTTTCCCCACGGTCCTGGAGGACAGAAGCTGATCCAGGGTGGAAGGACGACAGCGAGACTCCAGTTAAGCTACGGCGGTTGTGGTGTCCGGTGCAGTGCTTGTGATCCTCGCCGCAAGCTAGGAAGCGTCCATCAACAGAAGGTACTCGGTCGGAGTACAGGTGATCCATTACAGTGGTGAAGATTTTTTTTTTTTTTTTTACATACATGTTGCATATTTGCTGGGTATTTCTTACACATAATATGTGCCACTGTCATAAAATCCCCTAAATTATTCTTAGTTACATCCTCTGAGTAAAACAATATGTTTACTTTTGTGACTTAAAAACCTGAACTTCTCACATCTCTTTTACAGCACTAACGTCACTCAGAAGATGTAACGAAGTGTGAATTTTCAAAGATGGTGTTGATGGGTTAGTGTTTCATTTTGGAGCACTTTAACGGGTTACATATTCCAATTACACACAAAAGGCATACCATTTCTTAAATAAGACATTCCTAGGGTATTTCAAAAAGCATACTTTGGACCTTTGCATGGGATCAATTTTCCGCTATCTTGTAACCAGTGTAGTGATAACAAGCATTTTTCTGCCTTTTTGACACACAAAGCAAGTTTGCACTGTATATTTTGCAAAACTTATGTGTGCTTTGGCTGTATAATGTGTCATATGTTGCTCAGCTGTCATCTGAGTACAGCAATACCCCTGTAAGTATCTTTGCCAGGTATATGTGGACATTGAAGGGCACAATTGAGACAGCCGTTCCATTTTTTTTTTTCTCTTCAAACTGTGAATTTTTAGTGTCCATGTCCCATTTTTGAGTAGTTGAGGACTTCCAGCGTTGTCAGAATCCCCATAGGAAAGCATAAAAATGCATTCCTATGGTGAGATCCTAAGGCGAGCATGGCTGTTGCTGCGCATGCGCATTAGTTCTCCCCCCGCCAATGTGGGTGGAGCTGAGCCAGCTCTGAGGGACATCTGCGCTGGACACAGGTATGTGACAGAAAGGTGTTATTAACCCCTTCTGCACCACGGATGGGGGGCAGCTATAGTTTACTTTAACCCCTTAAGGACCAAACTTCTGGAATAAAAGGGAATCATGACATGTCACACGTCATGTGTCCCTAAGGGGTTAAATAAATGTAACCCATGAGGGTTAAAAAAAATCAAAAAAAAAAATCATCACAGTAAAATACTGTGATCTGTATTTTGATCACTGTAGTCAGTGATGTGGTGGCAGGGAAGGTGTTAATTTATTTAAAACTGGTAAAGGCCGAAAGGTTGCACTTTTTTGTTCCAACAAACCTGCCTTTCTGCAGCAATCTTGAGTGCCTGGACCAAATTTATTTTATTACCCCATTTAGTCTGATTTCACTATAATTTCATTCTTTATAGAAAAAGGAAAGTTAAGCAGAACAAATAAAATAGCTGTAAAAAAAAAAAAAAAAAAAAAAAAAAAAAAAAAAAAAAAAAAAAAAAAAAAAAAAAAAAAAAAAAAAAAAAAAAAAAAAAGTGCAAATCAGGAAGAGTTTAATTAAAACAAAAAAACAAACAAAAAAAACATTAACTCTTCATGAAGTCTCTCCAGCAAGTGCAGCACTTTGTACATACCTAGCACACTCTAAATCTATTTTTACAGGAAGGTAACTATAGGCAATCTCTTGCTTATCTCCAGAACTTTGCTAATTACACAAAATGGTTAAGGGCTCTCTAAACATAAAAAACGCTACATTAAAAGTGGCAGATAATTGCGTAGTGAGACTGCAGGGGCATGATCTATACCCCAAAACTGCTTAATTAATCTAAAGTTGTTTTGATGCCTATAGTTATCCTTTAAGAGGTGGTTTTGGCGCTCTTTTACTATATCAAAGGAGAATCATTGCCACAGCAATACTGACATTTTTCACAGAACATGCCTCAAGCTGATACTACATGAGCTTTCTCCTTAATATAGTCAAGTTTTGAAAGGTCTTTACACATTTTGCACAGCATGATGACAACAAAGAACTGACTAGTTTGAAAATAGGGCTTTTATGCATTCTGTGCACAACCCCAGGCCTATCTGGGGACGGATGGGCGAAGTTCGTTAGAATGCATCTTCCAGTATCACACAAATCAACCCTAGCAAATTTACTTTCACCCTTAATTAGCACTGGGATCCCTACTAGCTCCAGCTTTTGTATGAATGGAGCTATGTTTGAGAAGCTTGCACTCTAGATTGTCCCCTAATTCTCAGCCACACTTAATGGAAAATGTTCCAAAAGTTACACTAAATGCAAACAAACTGAAATCAGTGGGATGCTGCTGGGCAGAGCTCATGGAACACAGAAAACATACCATATCCTGGAGAGACTTTAATACAACATAAACATATTCACAATCTGAATGAATATATATATTACATACACACGCACACATATTTACAGAGGAAGAAACTCAAGGGTCAAACTAGAACACAATTTTATTTTACAATATGGAACGAAAATTGATATAAACTCTCATGGGGCCTAAAATAAGGATAGCATACATGCACATGGATCAGCTCTTACTATCAATATACTTTACTGCACCTCTAAATGAATGGATCCATTGTCCACATGTATAACAATCAGGCTCTTTTCATGTATGGGACAAAACTGGCAAGAAATTGCCAAACAAGGTGTAGCTTTGGAGATATTATCTGACTGCCCATAACAAACATGCTAAAGCATTTTAGAACTCCAAAGTCTCCTAAAGCTGTATTTTATAGTACATAATTTCTTAAATATATGTATATGAAAAAATAAACATGTCACAAGAGATAACAGATATGCCAAGCAGCAGCCAGAAGAAACAACTGGTAAAAAGAAACAAAAAAAGTGCAACAGTCGCTAACATCCTAAATGGTTTACTATGTCAATGAAAAAAAAAAAAAAAAAGCTAACAAGTAAAACTGGTGTCCTAGCTGACAAAATTGTATACGAGGAAATCTGGGATTTCGCAGTAGCTGCTGGCAAACTGTTTGCCGTCCGGGGTTGGGTCTGAGAAGGCAATTTCATCTGTCGTGAGGTACGATCCATAAATAAAGGAACTCCTGAAACAGAAAGAAGGCAAGTCAGAATAGCCTACAATCTTCTTTGGAAAAAAAAAAGTTTTACTCAATTTCAACTCTAGCACAAGCCATTGGCTAGTGAAATTTAGCCTGGTGTGTATGCTATAGCAAGTAGCAATTTTAAACCCTGAAAATGACCATATGCTCGGTAAGACTTCACGCGTACATGACATCATAAATGAGGGATTATTATTTAATGTTCAATTATTCAACTCACTTAAACTAGAATTGGCATTCTACCAGTAACACAAGCAAACAATTAAATTTTCAGGCTTTTGTAGTGTAAATAAATCCATCTTTGTAGCTACATGCTGTTGTACAGTGACTTTACTCCTCCCAGGACTTGTCAGTTAGCAGTGTCTGTCACGAACATGTAACAAATTAAAGGAACACGCCATGCACCATTCCCACTATAACACGCTGTAGTGGTTATGGTGCATGGAGAGTTCTTTTGCGTGACCATCACTCACTTAAAATAATCACATGCTGCACTCAGACTCCACCCATGACTCATTCTATTATGTTCAATGTGTACAGTGTTCACTACATCTTTAAGGCATGAAGCTCCCATAACGCATTTAAGGAGCACTATAGGGTCAGATACACAAACTTGTCCCTATAGTAATAAAACCACCATCTAGCCCCCCTATACCCCTTTGCCTCTCTAAATATAGTAAAATCTTACTTGTATTCATCTGCAGCTCCTGGCTCTGCCCCTGTCTGCAGATATGCCCCTGTCTGCAGAAGTGCTGGTCTGAGCCAATCACCATGCTTCCCCATAGGATTCACTGAGACTGTGAAGGAGGCAGATCAGGGGCAGAGCCAGCACAAGCCAAACACAGCCCTGACCAATCAGCATCTCCTTATATAGATGAATTTAATCAATGCATCTCTATGAGGAAAATACAGTGTCTGCATGCAGAGTGTGGAGACACTTTGTAGCACTGACCCAGGAAGCACCTCTAGCAGCGGAGATGTGGCCAATTGAGTTATCACTAGGCTGTAATGTAAACAAAGCATTTTCTCTGAAAAGAATGTTTACAACAAAAAGCCTGAAGGGAATGATTCTACTCACCAGAACAAATGCAATAAGCTGTAGTTGTTTTGGTGACTATAGTGTCCCTTTAAGTATGAATAAGAATCATAATGTTGGCCGAACAAAGTCTGCCTTATGCTGCACAGCTGTAATAGTCTCGCAGTGCAGCCTGCCATCCAAAGCTATAATTTATCAACTGGCAACCACATGCAAAGTAAATCCAGGGATCTACGACAGCGCTATACAGTTACCTGCACAATAATATCCAACAAGCAATTTCTAAGCTCCAGGGAGGCACTGAGCTCAGGGTATTTCCTGCCTCACATTAGTAGGAAACGGGAAGCAAAAATCTTTAGAAAAACAGAAACCATAGCTTAAACCATAGAGTTACCAATAAACCTGTTGTTTGTTCTATCCCCAACCTTTATGAAGTGAAACTCATTCCTTATTACAGCCAAAATGTTCTACTTATTAAATTAAAAATAAATAAATAATAATTTGAGGTTAACTCACTTCACTGCATCCAACAGTCTCCTGGCAATGCCTTTTCTGCGCATTAAAGCGAAGACCCAGATTCTGCTGATCCCACATATGGCTTCTTGTGGAGTGGTGGAGCATCTCCAGGCTCGGTGTCTGTCCAAAGTATCTCTACTAACGGACTGTGGAGAGATGGGTTCAGCAATGACTCTATATGCCTGCAAAGAAGTTTTAAATTCAGAATAGAATGGTAGATGTATTTGTGCACTCTATTCCAGAAAATCCTTCAGCTCACCTGTTTGATTGGTTCTGCAATCACGCATCCAACTATTTTCTTCTCATTGGAGATGAACAGGTAGGTTTTAGTCTTTTTTGGGCACACCAGGGTACTCTGTTGAAACCCTAGCTCTGTGTCAACAAGCTCCCGAACCTCTTCTGCCTGAACAAAATACACATTTCAAAACTTTATTTACAAACACTCACTAATATTCCCTACAAACATATAAGAATATGTATGTGCATGGAGGTGTTTTTTTGTTTGTTTTTTTAAATCAATATAAAATGCAAGTGCTTATTGAATAATACAATTACATTTTATCAAACTCAAACCGAACTTCATTTTTTTCTCCCCCTATATAAAAGCTGAAAAACAAAATGCTATCACACAGAATATGTACAATTATAATACTTAATGTGGAAATAATAGCTTCGTTATTCAGGAGATTCAAGAAGGATTTTGTTCCCATTTTTATGACATAATTCCTTGAAGATTTTCAGAAGTTCCTTGCTTTTGTAGGACTATTAGCATCAATTCAAACGTGCGAAACATGGGACTTTATGATTTTCATTAGGCTCGATTAACAGCGTTGTTCGAAATACCTTTTAGTGATAAAACAGGTTTAGAAAATAACCATTATGAAAGTAAGAAAAAAAATATATATTCATTTTCCCTCCATACCTTTTTTAGTGCATACTTGGGATCATCCGGGGATATTGATAAGATTTTTCCATCCCAATATTTAGCCACCACTCTCTCTTTCTTCCAACCCTGCGATACAATGAAAAAGGCAATTAACGGGATGCTTAAAGAGTGTGATTAATTTTATCAGATTGTGCATTACTTCTTCTAAATCCCAAAGGTTATACATTTCTGTAATGTATCCAGTTTCAAGTAATTGTGTACGTTAAAAGATAGTTTACTGCATGAATTTCCCTTTCTGGTATAATTTGCTATGAACACGATGGTTGGAATCAGCCGACAGTAAAGCTAGATAAAATGTCACTTCTCTGTTAACAGTTCCTGGTCCCTTAAAATAGTAAGCTTTACTGGGATGAGCAGTGCTGCAGAACCAAATAAAATGGGGTAAAAAAAACAAACAAATAAAAGAATCCCACAACTATATATCCCAGAATTGTATTATTAGCTACAGGATTGTACAGAAATCTCATCTGTCAAGTAGTCCACATATTTCCGCAATTACATAGAATGCCTTTACCACATTAAAGGGACACTATGGTCACCAGAATTGCTACAGCTTATTTCTGGTGTCTATAGAGAGTCTCTGCCCGCTTTTTAATGTAAACAGTGCCTTTTCAGAGAGGTTGAAGAGGTGAGTAAAATGTATTTTTCACTGCAATTTGAGGGGAGGCAGACACCTAACCAACCACTCCAGCACTATATACATGTTTATATTCCTAACACTATAGTGTTTCTTTAAGACGACATACATGGGGTATGTTTAGTTTTTGCCCTAAGTTTATCTGGACTTGATTGTGTTATGTGATTACTTGATTCACACACTTCAGCACAGAGCACATATAAATCTGTCCACAAAAATGCAAAGCCACAACGTGACCTAAAACGGATCTTCCTAAACAAACCATCTATACACCACAAAACATATTACTCCTTATAGATTAGTCCTCTGTGTTTTGCACATCAGATTTAGTTTGTATGTTTTAACATGATCTATTCTATATTCCAGTTCAGAACACTGGACTCACCATGTATCGAATGCCCTCCATCAGCCGCCGGTGGTACTGTACGTGCTGTGCTTCGTCTTCCAGACTTGCAGCAGAGTAAATCATCCCACATGTGCTGCAAGCCACTGGACCAAAGTGTTTCTGTCCTGCATCCTGTCAAGAAACCATGAATCAATGAATTACTCTCCTCATTGGGTGACCTGTACACACAGTCACATAGAATGTAAAGCGAATACAAGATCACATTAAGAATATGACTCCGTCCATCCTACTTTGGTTTACTGCTAGACTTTTAAGCTGTGAGAGGATGCTAGCCCCTGCTTGGTGACACCCAATCTCATTTAAATCCTGTCTTTACATGAACAAGAAGCATCAATACCTGTAACAGTGTTACCTTCACAATGGGAAGAACTGTTTCAATTACTTCACAGCACCTGTCTCCCACACACAATGTGACAAAGGAGCCATCTTTATCTCAGACAGTAATTATAAAAGAGAAATTATAGTCACCAAAACAACTTTAGCTTAATGAAGCAGTTTTGGTGTATAGAACATGCCCCTGCAGCCTCACTGCTCAATCCTCTGCCATTTAGGAGTTAAATCCCTTTGTTTAGGAACCCTAGTCACACCTCCCTGCATGTGACTTGCACAGCCTTCCATAAACACTTCCTGTAAAGAGAGCCCTTTTTAGGCTTTCTTTATTGCAAGTTCTGTTTAATTAAGATTTTCTTATCCCCGGCTATGTTAATAGCTTGCTAGACCATGCAAGAGCCTCATGTATGTGATTAAAGTTCAATTTACAGTGAAAGAGATAAAATAGTTTAAGGTAAATTACATCTGATTGAAAGTGAAACCATTTTTTTTTTCCATATAGGCTGTGAGCCAAGGGAGGTGTGACAAGAGCTGCATAAAACAGAAACAAAGTGATTTAACTCCTAACTGGCAGAGAATTGAGCAGTGAAACCTGAGAAGCATGATCTATACACTAAACTGCTTCATTAAGCTAAAGTTGTTTAGGTAACTATATAGTGTTCCTTTAACCTTGTCCAAAAAGGATTGGGATATATTTCTCCCAAGCTCTGCTAGCACAAGTGGGAAATGTATCTCATATAAACCACTACATAACCAAGGTTAGTCCACTTATAAAACCTGGATCGAATTCTGTAATTATGTGTAAAGTTAGGTTAAAAATAACATTAAACTTAAAGCGGCACTGTCATGGCTGAATTCCGTTTTTTTTTAACCCCCCCCGCCTCTACTACATCTGACTACCTAGTCACCCCCAAATGCCCCTAAGCCTCCCAGATTACCTATTTTTAATCTTTATTTTCTGCCCCGATCTATATTCAGGGCGCCGCCATCTTTGTGTGGCTAGATGAAGTCCCTGTGGGACACGTCATCTGCCCACACTAGATAGCACTGAGATTCCCGCACACGCCCAGTGAAACACTTGGGCATGCGAACAGGAATTTCATCTATTCATTCGTCAGAAAGCTGAATGAATAGAAATGTCAGACAAACTAACACTGAATAACAGTGTACGTTCCGTTTATTACCGACACGCAGCTCCCTCCTTGTAATATGTAAAGATAGAAGCGGCAGGCAGCACTTCCTACGCCCCCCATTTCCCCCTCACTCTATGGGGGTCAATATACACACACACACACTTCCTATATATGTATATTATAAAATAAAGCATTTTATAATATATTATACATATAATATTGCATTATAAGTGTATTTTGCGATATATGTTTATATATCTCAAAGTACACTTATAATGCAATCATATATATATGCATAACCCATTATAAAATGCTTTATTTTAGAAAATATTATACATATTTAATTTTTTTTTATTTATTTATCTTTTACACTTTTAGCTGGCTGGGGGACTGCCTGACAGCTCAGGCAGTCCCCCTGCTGGCAGCTCCATAGACTCCTATTGTGGCCATGTGATCATGGTGATCACAAGGCCCTGGAGGGCCTGAGCTGCGCAGGTGGACTGTTAGGGTTTCGGCCAGTCCCATCCCCCAGACTGGGATCGCCGGTCCAGGTAAGCAAATGGGTCCTATTTGCCGCGGAGGTACCTGGAAGGGGTTAACTAGCCAAGTAAACCTTCCAACTTTGTCACAAGCAATCAATATACAAAGTAACAGAAGGTAAGTAATAAAAAGACTCACTATAATGAGCTGGTCTTCAGACTCCTTGTTTGCCTCTTTCTTCCTCTTGCTTGGTTTGTGGATTAGGTTTAAACCAATGGGAGTGGCAGATGGAGTGCTGGAGCAAACGGGGGACGACAAATCTCCATGGAAATCAAAAGGCCTGGGAGGATGACAAACTAACTGAAAGCAAATTCTGCCATGTGGTTGACATGCACACTAGACTACACAATTCTAGACACGAATGATATAAAACAAATAAAACAAATACGTACCTCTTTTTACCTGCAGTAGGGGTGCTGAAAATTGGATAAATTGTGGAGGCTAAAGACATAAAGGTAACAGAGAACGGTTTAGAGAGGAAAATAACGATCATATGATAAATACTGAACGGAATGTAGTTTGTATTAGAGAAAATAAATCTATACGCTTTTTCCGGGCTGGCTAATAAAGCCTCAATGACACTGCCGGAGATAGTCAAATCACGGATATGATCTTGGTACTTTGAGCAACCCTTTAACTCATATTGGCACTAGAAGCCAGTTTGTGTTAAATACAAATTCCTATCGAATAGGCAATAACCAGAGCCGCACACCTTTTTTGTCAGATGATTTCAATATCGGTTCATCCATGTCAAACTGTGAATCAGGAACCACCTGCTGGTAAAAAAAAAAAAGAAGATCTATTATGGTCAGGACTCCCCATTACCTCATCATGTAGAATGCAACAACAAATTAATCTGCATAGTACACTTATTCTGGATAAGGAATACCTTGGCCTAGTGTTAAAATTCATATAATGTGCAAGTCTATTCTGGCACAGGCTGGTATACAATGCAAATTCCAAATGTTCCACAACCATGCGGCCACAGATTGCTATTAGAACATGATTTCCACTACGCACCTCACCGTATTTCACACAAAAATTAACAGTCAGCCTAGGCACCAGAGTCTCTTTGTGCTGCTGGTGGGAAAGCTACAAATGCTGTCCCCAAAATCATCAGTTCCCTGAATCCTCTTCCAGTGACCTTTTCAATGAATGGATTTGAAATATGGCCAACATTGATATTGTCAATTAATAAATAAAGCTTCTCCATTATCAATAGTCAAGCAGGGGGTCAGGTAGCATAATTATTTACTTTTCAAGCCTTCTGCATTATTACATATACTCCTCCACAAGGAATAACATTGATGAAAGCGGCTATATACCGGTATATTTGTTATATAATTTTGTTTCTATGAACCAAATCCCTGTGTAATAGATGAGGCACAATATGCTCACCATGTAATGCCAGATCTGAATGAAGTTGCAATCCGTGCCCTATTGGTCACATGATGCATGGACTGACACCTGATAGCACTGCAGCCAATCAGACAAGGACATGGTGATTTGTCAGTTCTAATGGTAAATAAAATACTTATTTTTTTAAAAAAAACAAAAAAAAAAAACAAAACAGTTGAATCCCTCTAATCTGGCATTTTACTTCTGCCACAGTTATCCAATAAACTGATAACTAATTGGAAAAGTTCTAGAACTATTTATTCTATTTTTTTTTTATTTTTATTTTTTACATATACAAATTGTAATTTTCTTTTGAATGTAAAAGGATTGAGAAAAGGAATTCTGTTAGCTCATGGTTTTACAACTGATTGGCTTTAACCCCTTAAGGACCAAGCTTCTGGAATAAAATGAAATCATGACATGTCACACATGTCATGCGTCCTTAAGGGGTTAAAGGATCACTATAGTGTCATGAAAACAAATCGGTTTTCCTGACACTGTAGTACCCTGAGGGTGCCCCCACCCTCAGGGTCCCCCTCCCGTGGTGCTGAAGGGGATAAAAAAAACCTTCAGTTACTCACCTTCTTCCAACACCGGGCTCCCTTACCTCTCCTCCCCCACCGACGTCAGCGGAGCAGAATGTGCATGCACGGCAGTGCCGCGCGCGCATTCAAAGTGTCCACAGGAAAGCATTTTTCAATGCTTTCCTATGGACGCTCTGCGTGATGGAGGTATTAAATGCCTTCAGTGTCGCAGATGCCCCTCTAGTGGCTGTCCGGAAGACAGCCACTAGAGGCTGGCTTAACCCCAAATGTAAACAGTTTCTCTGAAACTGCTATGTTTACAGCAGGCAGGGTTAACCCTAGAGGGACCTGGCACCCAGACACTTCATTGAGCTGAAGTGGTCTGGGTGACTATAGTGTCCCATTAAATGTGAACTTCAGTTTGATCTCACACTTTAGTTTAGGGAACAACTTTGTTGGGAATTCAAAGTTAAGGCCAAAGTAGCCAAACTGGAAGCACAGCTGGCTTGGAGATTATTTTCTAGTTCAGCTATTATAGCCTTAAATTTGGAATTTTACTTTGAATGGAAGACAATTCCCACTTTAGAAATTAACCCTGTTAGCACCATTAATATATTCAGATGTATTACACACATGACCATTATCAGGGTTATTTATTACACACATGACCATTATCAGGGTTATTTACCAACGTCAGAATTCAAAGAAAATTTTATATTTATGGTCAGAGAAACTATTCTGGAAGCATAGCGGACTTTGGGAATTTATCCAATTCATCTATGTTGACGTTAAATTTGAAATTCACTTTGAATTCTTACTTCAGTGAATAAACCCGTATATTTACCCCTTAAAGCGGCACGTTCACTGCCCGGGGACTTTGCAGAATTTGACTTTGATTAGCTGGATTGGCTGCGGGGGTACTGCCCTGGTCACGGTCTGAAGGTATTTAGGCAGGAGGGAGAGCCAGATCATTAGTGCGTGCTATGCCACCCTAAACGGTGTTAAAGCCTTCCTTTTGTACAACAACATAGCACGCCCTAACTTCAGGATGGGGTTAAAGAGGTATTTTACATCAAAGAGGAATAGCTAAATTCATACAGACATTTTCAGTAGTCCTCTAGCTATTAAGGAAGGAAAAAAAAAAAAAAAAGAGAACCTGAAGAGGTTAATGATATCGCTTATATTCATAAAAAAGCACCCAAAAATTCCACAGCAGAAACAAAGTGAGTAAGCAAAACAAAACCGACCCACTCAGATTTGTGACATTGTCCTGGTGCTCTCATTTTAGTCTTTGTGGCTTGATCTTAGAAGCCCTGTCCAGCTGAGGTTTATGGGATAAGCAGTTCATCTCCCAAGAGCAGTTCCAATTGCGTGCATGCCACTGCAAATACACGCAACTTGGGAAAATGCAAACATTCACGTAAGAAGAGGATTCCGACCCCCCTGACAGAGCTCTGGAGGGCTGTCTCACAGCTATGTGATTTCATTACATGAAATATTATACTATAAGGGCACAGAGCACCCCTAGAACCATAACCACTAAAGCAGGGTACAGTGCTTGGACTAGTCATCCTTTAATTAAATCCTGCAATTATCTTCCAATAAACACCAATATCAATCTCGTTTGGACAGCTTGCGTGCCTATACTTTACGCAAGTTAAAACTTATTTTATTTTAAATAACTGTTCCACCACATTCAGCATGTAACTGTTTTATCAAGTTTTAAGCCCTGAGTTACTCTTCACTATGACAAACAACACATTATAAAAAATTATTTACCAATTCTCTTGTCCTTAAGGTAAGAGCAACAACGGACTTTATGTCTGACACCAATGATTTGACCAGAGTTCACACTAGTATAGGCTATTCGCATCTAAATTGGATTCAGCTAAGAGAAGTGAATAAAAATTGCCATGGTTTAAAAATACCAAAACACACAACTTACCGACACCACTGCGCCCTGCTGTTTTGGGGAATTAGATGGACTCTTTGGCTTGTTGTGGTGATCATCACTAATGCAACTTTTCATTTTCGCTTCGGTTATTTGGTCCCCCGCCCGTTTGTTTATGTTGACTTCATTCTTTTCTTCTGATAAAGACTTATGCACAAGAATTCCCTCCCTGTGGACTTCCTTCACGCATCTCTCTCTGATATTATCCCTAGAGTGAACCACATTGAGAACGTTTCCTAGCTTTGCTGTAGATTTTGAGGTTGGAAGAAATTTAATATTTGAAGAAGTCCTCTTGGGAGCAGAATGTGGCCTCTTGCTTGTAGCAAAAAAGGCAGCTCCAACGGTAAGCTTTAGCCTTGGTTTCATTTTAAACCCTAAAACCCCCACTTTAGGATTATCCACGGGGTCTTCCACTGGCACAGCTGGCTTGACAGGTGGAGGACTTTTTGGTATTGATTTTCCATTCTTTGGAGATACCTTCCCTCGCTTACGGTTTGCCTTTTGCTTAGTTGGTTGTTTTCTAGTTTGGGTGAATTTATAGACATCTTTAAGTTCTGGGCTTTTGGTGGGTTTATCAGGAGAACAAAACGAATCTTCATCTAGCCTTGTCATGGAAGACTTGGTCTCCTTTATTCGCTTCCTATCAAGAGGAGTGACATAAAACGTATCCTTTTTATAAAAAGATACTGTTGGCACAGTCGGCTTAAACTCTGAGCCAAGCCTTGGGGACCTTTTTAGAGGTGATGAACCATACGTGTGGTTTGGCACAGCAACATTTTGGGTTGGAGAGATGACAAGTTTCCTCACTGCATTGGATTTTATGGGAGAGTCTCCAAAATTCTCTTTATCTGTGAGAAGCTCCATATCCATGTAACCAGGTAAAGAGGAGGGTTTCTTTGAGGGAAACCTGTTGGTGTTCCGAGTCGCTAGAGGAGACACTGCATTACTGTAATCAACCATTAATTTCTTAATAGGAGTTCCAAATGATGACTGGCACCTAATGGAGGAAATAGAAGTAAATTGGTTTACTTATAGCTAAAGGTAATGAAAGAAACCTGAAACAAGAAGAAAGAACTTGAAATTGGTGTAAAAATGTAGGGGTAATGTCAGATAATATTTATATATAATATATTAAAGCAACCAAGAAGGGTGCACTCACAGGTTTTTCATCCAATTCCAGTTTATTGCTGGGGTCAAAACATTGATCGCTGTAGAGTAATTTTGGTATCACATGGATATAAAGCATTCTTTCATTTAATACATATCTATACCGAATACAGAGATGGAATTTCAAAATGCTTGAGTCTTAAAGGCATGAAGAAGCTCATAAAGAACTCACACAATATGTAACTGTGACAAAACTCAATTTTCCCTGTGTTCAAGAAGTTTCCTTGCCAAGTTAAGTGTATTAGGTTCCCAAACCCCATGCACGTTTCCCCAGTTCGGGAGCTGCAATCTATTGAACACCGACCACCCCCTGGCTCATTAAATTTCAAAGAAACCACAAACTCAAGTGCTCTGTGTGGCCGCCGTTCCTATAACAAACAACACGTGCGCTGGAAAATGGCAGCCATCTTTTTGCACGAACGCAAGCAGCGGGACCTGGTCGCCGAGTGTCTGGAACTATAAGTCAGACACTCGACTTAGCGAACACCGGTGATTTCATACAAACGCCTGCTTCTTCCCATGACAAGCCGGGAGAGCGCTGTTCGGTAGGATTGTTCGTATGAACAAGGCAAACAATCGCTACCTACGAGCCAGGGGAACCGATCGTCTTTTTGTTCGGAACTCCCGAAAACGACAGACCGCTACCGCCGATTCTCTGGAATTGATTTGAGCAGACCCACGTTTGCGGTCATTCAAAACTTTACCCCGGTGGCGATTTGGCTGTGTTTGTGCAATCTGAGCGCTATTTGGTTATGTTGGGCGCTCAGATCCAGGCTATCCGGGGATATATTTGTGGGGGTTCCTGTACGTGTTCTATGTATTTTAAACATCTAGTGCCTCGGAGATTAGTTTAAGCAAAGTACACTCAATTAATCTCCCAGACACAGAGACTTTGGGTGTCTTGTGGGAGTGTTTTGCTATGTACCTGCTTGAGACCCCATGCTGGGGTGGGAGTCTGTGTATATAAGTGGGGCATCTGGCCATAATAAACAGTTCATTTGTACCCTTCATCAAGTCTAGGCAAAGTTATAATCATTACGTCACTTTGGGAGATATACAACACTCAGTAGGAGTATAGGGGACCTAGACGTTTTCATTATCTTGGTATCCCACAATGCATTTCAGCAGATGCTGCACAAAGTCTTGGCTAAAGCCGCAGAGTAGGGAGTATCCATTTAAGGAACATTCTACATTTTAAAATAGATATTCGTGTTTAAAGGAACATTATGCGGTCAGGAACAAACATGTATTTCTGACTGTATAGTGTTAAAGACACCATCTGCTCCCCTAAGTAAAGTAAAATGTTACCTTATTGAATGTGCTGCTGCTGGCTCTGCCTGGCTGACATCATCAGAAGTGGTGTTCTGAGCCAATCACAATGCTTTACCATAGGAAAGCATTAGATTGGCTGAGCTTGTCAAGAAGGTAGATCAGGGGCGGAGCCAGCACAAGCCAAACAACCCTGGCCAATCAGCATCTCCTCAGAGATGCATTGCTGGTCCCTTCTAACTATATAGCATGCTATTTCAGCTGTTTGGAACCACAGTTAACTACCTTCTCACTCCCTTCACAAGTTATCAATAACTGCAATTATTACGATTAATTCTCTCTGCCACAACCTTCAATTTACACTGCTACCTCGTCTCACCTGCCCATTTGAACCTTTAGATTGTAAGCTTACAGGCCCTCTACCTTTTGTATTGGTCTGTTTATACTGTGTTGTCTTTTTCCCAAATTGCACAGCACTGTAAATCTAAATGCCAGTAATAAATAGATGTGCATTCTTTGCTAAATGAATGACAATCAGGGCGACAGGGGGGCGGTAAGGGAACCATCGGGGTGACAGGGGCCGGGGAGTATAGAATATTGTACAATCTATGTTTCTAAGTCACAAGGCTTTCTTTGTCTGAGAACTCTGGAATGTGGCTAGGGTCAGTGATAGGAGTCAGCGCATGGAGTGATAGGAGTTAGTGCATGGAAAGCTGGGAGTGATGGGAGTCGGCGCTGGGCGTGATGGGCGTCGGCGCTGGGCGTGATGGGCGTCGGCGCTGGGCGTGATGGGCGTCGGCGCTGGGAATGCAGGGAGTGATAGGAGTCAGTGCTGGGAGTGCTGGGAGTGATAGGAGTCAGTGCTGGGAGTGCTAGGAGTCAGTGCTGGGAGTGCTAGGAGTCAGTGCTGGGAGTGCTAGGAGTCAGTGCTGGGAGTGCTAGGAGTCAGTGC
>OW240913.1:11340924-11374045 GCA_933207985.1 Pelobates cultripes
TGTCTGCCATAATGTCTCCCATTGTCCCTTAGTGTCTCAGTGTCTGCCATGTCTCCCAGTGTCCCTTAGTGTCTCAGTGTCTGCCATAATGTCTCCCAGTGTCCCTTAGTGTCTCAGTGTCTGCCATGTCTCCCAATGTCCCTTAGTGTCTCAGTGTCTGCCATAATGTCTCCCAGTGTCCCTTAGTGTCTCTGTGTCTGCCATAATTTCTCTCAGTGTCCCTTAGTGTCTCAGTGTCTGCCATAATGTCTCCCAGTGTCCCTTAGTGTCTCAGTGTCTGCCATAATGTCTCCCAATGTCCCTTAGTGTCTCAATGTCTGCCATAATGTCTCCCAGTGTCCCTTAGTGTCTCAGTGTCTGCCATAATGTCTCCCAATGTCCCTTAGTGTCTCAGTGTACCCATGTCTCCTTGCAGCCTTTCCCCCATCCCTTACTTCCCTGAGCTGTAGGCTGTCTCTGCAGGGTGGGAGTTGCTGTCTGGACTCTCTGTAGCTGCACCCCTGCAGATCAGTGAGTATAGATAGGCAGGGAGGGATATGCTGGAACTTCCTATCCCTGCCTGTCTCCACACACAGCGACCCCTACTGGCCAGTGCTGGTATTGCGGAGTAATCTCTTGTTTATACTGATAAAAATACCAGCATTTGTATTGCCAGTATCACTGCAATATTGGCACCAGCCAGGCAGCCTCAAATATTGGCTGTTCCAATAAAATAAAAGCCAGGTGGAATCCCTAAGAGTAGTGTGTGAAAAAAAAAATAAAAAAAAAAATATATATATATTTTGTTTTAAATCGATGGGCTGCAGCTCCATCAGCCCCTATGTTAATCCGGCCCTGACAACAGCCTGTGCCCCCCTAGGAAGCCTCCCCAGTTTGACAGACTGTATAAAATCTGCCCCCTGATTACCCACTTCGCTGCCAGGTTTGCAGAGGCTTCTACACCTGGAAGGAATATATGTTTGGATGAATCCCTGATGAAGTATAAGGGAAGGCTGGGATTCAAGGAGTATATTTCTTTCAAGAGCTCCAGGTATGGTGTAAAGATGTATAAGCTCTGTGATAGCGAGACCGGGTATACGAGGGAAAGGATACCCACCTTGTTGCCCAGAACATATGGGAACCAGTGGCAAGATTGTCTGGGACCTGATATTCCCCCTGATAAACAAAGGGTACCACTTGTATACAGACAATTTTATACAAGTGTCCCTTTGTTCAAGCTACTGTATTGTTTGATACAGTAGCTTGCGGTACAATAAAAAAGAACCGCGCAGGTTACCCAGGACAACTTGCGCGCACCTGGCTACGAAGGGGGGAGACCTCAGCTCTGCGCCAAGATGAGCTGTTGGCAGTTAAGTACAGAGACAAGCAGGATGTGTACCTTACCATTACATTCTACTGCACAAACTCAAAACCTCAGGTATTGGTGATTGTTCGCTAACCTGGTTTCGATCGTATGTATCGGATTGCTCGCAATGTGTCCATTTCTGACAGTGACTCCCTCCCTCTCCCAGTCACGTGTGGTGTTCCCCAAGGTTCCATTCTCGGCCCCCTACGATTTACATTATTTATAAATGATCTGCCTAATGTCTGCAAATCCTCAAATGTACACATGTACGCAGATGACACAGTAATCTATGCGAGCAAATCCGATCTACCGCAGCTTGAGGCTGTGCTCCAAGACCAGTTTACAGAGGTAGAAAAGTGAATCGCAAAAAACAAACTCTTCCTGAACACTGACAAAACTGTCACAATGATCTTTGGACCAGTATCTAAATTACACAAATTACACAATTCCCACCTATCCATCAAAACAAATTAAACTGGCACACTGACCGCAGTCCACTCTTTCAAATACTTGGGTATGATATTAGGCCCCAATCTATCTTTTGGCCTCCACATAGAAAAGCTTGCATCTAAACTTTATCCAAAACTAGGTTCCCTGTACAGAAACAAATCCTGCCCAAGCCCTACAGTAAAGGAAAAGATTGTACAGCAATGCTGATTATTATTATTATTATTATTGCCATTTATATAGCGCCAACAGATTCCGTAGCGCTTTACAATATTATGAAAGGGGATTTAACTATAAATAGGACAATTACAAATAAACTTACAGGAACAATAGGTTGAAGAGGACCCTGCTCAATTGAGCTTACATTCTATAGGAGGTGGGGAGTAAAACATATTAGGACAGGAATGTGCAATCAAATAAGGTGGGCTGCCCTTTAGGAGAGGGCAAGAGACGGGTATGTGAGGTAGGGGTTAGTCTTGGAGGCCATAAGCTTTCCTAAAGAGATGGGTTTTAAGGCACTTCTTAAAAGATGCAAGACTAGGGGATAGTCGGATGGCGGTAGGCAGGCTATTCCATAGGAAGGGAGCCGCCCGCGAGAAGTCCTGCAAGCGCGAGTTGGCCGTACGGGTGCGGATTATGGGGATGTAGTATATGCATCTGCATCGCAATCCCACCTTAATAAACTCAACACATTGTATAACTCGTTCTGCCGATTTGTGCTACAATGTAATTACAGGACCCATCATTGTGACATGCTAAAAGAACTAAACTGGCTGTCGCTGGAATCCAGACGCACCCTTCATCTTTCCAGCCTTGTGTTTAAGAGCTTTTCTGGAAAACTCCCACCCTACCTGAACAAAATGCTTTCTCCAGCTGTTCCCACTTCCTATAACCTCCGATCCAGTACCAACACTTTACTTAGTCTACCTCAATACAAAATAAAAGCAGCCCGATCCTCCTTCTCCTACAGAGCACCGCAATTGTGGAACAACCTCCCGCACAATTTAAAATATTCCCTAAGCCTAAAGTCCTTTAAGAGATTCCTCTCTACATACCTCAAAACAGAATGCACCTGTTATGGTTAATTATATATGTCCTACCTGTTCTAATGTTAAATTTTGTATTTATTGTGTATTAATATTGTTTTTGCATTTTATTGTATCCTTATGTTTACAATGTAATGATTTGTGGACCCAGGACATACTTGAAAACGAGATAAATCTCAATGTATCTTTTATAAATATTTTATAAATAATAAATAAATAATCCACACTGAGAGGACTGTGGAGGTCTCTGTACATGGCAGAGCTGAGAGCACAAGGAAGCCAGTGTGCATTAAGGTCTATAACCGGCATATGGGTGGGGTTGATCTGGCAGATCAGCTGCTGCAGCCCTACCCAATTATACAGAAGATAAGGGCCTGGTAAAAAAAAAAAAGGTTGCAATCTACCTAATGCAGATTTCAACCCACAACACTTTTTGTTGTGCAAAAAAGCAAACCCCAGAATGTAACTTTTTTAGTTTCAGCTCCAGATCATTTCGGGGATTTTGTACCAAGATGCACTGGCTCCCCGGGCGGTGATGGGAGAGAGCAGAGTTGGGGCTACACGTTTTATTTTCAAAACACCCCCTACTGCGGCAAAGCAGAATCCCTAAAAAAGATGCAGTCTGTTTTAAGAGGGGGACGAGAAAAGATACTGTATATTACTGTCCTGACTGCCCTGGGCAGCTTGGGACTGCTTCAAACGATACCACACACTGGTCCATTTAAAAAAATTTTTTTTACATTTGCTGATTAGTAGTTTTTGTTTTGTTTACGTTTACCCTATGTATGGGGGGGCATGGGTGCACTCAGGAGTCCTTGCAGGAAACAACCTGGAGTGTTTTCTTGCAATAACCAACAACAGGCTCTCCTAAATCACAGTCAAAAATAAATGTATGTTTAAAAATGAAAATTGAAAAATTTCCACCACATACTTTCTCCAATTTTTTGGGCTAAAACGGTTGCATCAAAGCACTCCATATACAATACCTCAGGGTGTCTACGTTTCAAATATATACACTTTAATGGCAATAAATAAAACTGGGGTACATGATAAGCCCCAAACTAAAGATAGACCTATTAGAAGAAATACTCAACTCAATTACAAGTCATACAATTGTAACTGAACTTTCCCAAATTCCAGACAAACCTATGCATGGGGGTATGGGTGTACTCAGGAGGCTTTGCAGAAAACAACCTGGAGTGTCTTCTTGCAATAACAAACAATAGGCTCTCCTAAATCACACAAATGTGTGTTGAAATTGAAAAATTACCACCACACATTTTCTCAATTTTTTTGACTAAAACTATTGCATCAAAACAATCCATATACAATACCTTGGGGTGTCAACCTCTCAAATATATGCACGCTTATGGCAAGAAAATAAATTGGGATATCAATATGTCAGATTTCAAAAACACGTCAGAAGTTTGGCTTTGCATCCCCAAACAACCAAACAAACCTATGCATAGGTGGTATCACTGCACTCAGGAGATGTTGCTGAACACATATTGGGGTGTTCTTTGGCAGAAGAACCTAACAGAAGCTGAGAATCCATGCCTAAAGTAGAATGTGTGTGAAAAACAACACAATAAATGACTACCCAAAAGATTGACAAAGACTGGTGGTAGAATTAATGCATGGAAAATTTTAAAATACCACCATTTGAAATACCCTAGGGAGTCAACGTTTCAAAAATATATGGTTTGATAGGGGTAAATTACATTTGCCGGCTTCAAAAATGTCCCAAATAGGAAATGGGTGCATGATGACCAGCTGAGAAAATTCCAAGTTGGAAAACTGGAATGCACACCCTCCAAATAAGGTCTTTTAGCCCCCAGAGAACCTGACACACCTATAAATGGGTGGTATCACTGTACTCAGGAGATGTTGCTGAACACATATTGGGGTGTTCTTTGGCAGTAAAAGTTCTCAATACATGTATTCTTAAATTGCTATGTATCAAAAAAAATCACCAATTTGTTTTTTGTTTTGTTTTTATTTGGCATAGATTGGTGGTAAAATGGTTGCATGAAAAGAGTCAAAATACCTTAGGTTGTCTTCTTTTAAAAAAATATATATACATGTGAAGGGTTATTCAGGGATTCCTGACAGATATCAGTGTTACAATGTAACCTGCGATCATTTTGAAAAATTATTATTTGGGAAATAGCAAAGTGCTACTTGTACTTATAGCCCTATAACTTGCAAAAAAAAAAAAAAAAGCTAAAAACATGTTAACATTGGGTATTTCTAAACTCAGGACAAAATTTAGAAACTATTTAGCACGAGTGTTTTTTGGCGATTCTAGATGCATAACAGATTTTGGGGGTCAAAGTTAGAAAAAGTGTGTTTTTTAAAATGTTATATTTTATAGATTTTTTTTATAGTAAAATATATGATATGATGCAAATAAAGGAAAATGTATTCCTACTTACTGTCATTTTCTTTTCCTGGTCATAGGCCATGGCAGCACAACAATGGGTAGCTCCTCCCTATCCCTAACCAGACAGGAACCTAATTAAAACAGAAGGTATAATTAACCCCTCCTACCCCTCCCACCCTCAGTCTTCTCTCCAGCAATATCCCAGGGCAGGATCTTTGTGCTGCCATGGCCTATGACCAGGAAAATAAAATTACGGTAAGTAGGAATAAATTTAGCTTTTTCCTGGCAATATCCATGGCAGCACAACAATGGGTAATACCCAAGAAATAACCAAGGGAGGGAAAGAAGTACACAAGACTTCCAAAATATGAATGCAAATTGACAACACACACACACACACACCTCATAAGGACATTGGAAATGAAAAACTGATTGCCCACTAATGGCACATTATCAAATTGACCAACTCAAATGTACCAAAAAAAAATGTCTGAAAATTGATTGAGGACCAAGCAGCCATTTACCTACAAGTTCCAGGGAAGCTTGGCCACCAATGCTCAAGAGGGAGAAATGGCTCTAGAGCAAAACGACCTTTAAGTAGTATAATCCCTAGGGCTTAGTAGCTAAAAAACAGCCAAGACTATCCATCTACTGATGGCTTATATAGAGGCTTGAAGATCTTTATGGTCTATTAGTAAAGATAAACAGAAGAAATCCAGAAAGCAGATCTATAAAAATAGATCTTAAGACATCTATCTAGGACAGGAGGAGAAAGTTTTATTATGGACTCTACATTCTAATTAATAGGCTTTATTGTTGAAGGCAGTAAAGGGTTCTATGTTCTATTAAGCTAACTTAATTTAAAGCAATTGTGGAGAGATATACTCTCATGGTTAAAAAGGGTGAAGATTTCCGAGCCCTAAAAAAAAACAGGGAAGAATTCCACAGAGAGCAATAGATCATATAAATACAACCAACAGAAATTTAGATACTTCCATATTAAAACCCTTTCACGAAAAGAGAGATCAGAGAGTGCTGAGGCATATATCTCTGAGGTGATGTGGCTTATTCCTGGTATAATTAATTTGAATGAAAACCCAATTATAAATAGACCAGGAAAAAAGGCATCTCAACTCTGTAAAGGTAGCCAAGGATATACGTTTTCCATGGCCATCAGACGGGTATAAATTACTGTAGTTCAAAAACTCTTATATTTAAGCCTTTCTACATTATTGAAACCTTCAGAATGAGAAACGTAGCACTGGACCTAATGGAAGAGGGAAGAACTATTTTGGGAGATCCCATGGAGGTACCGAAGAAGATAAAAAGAAGTGGAAACCATGGACTGGGTATTAATATAGAACTGTCAGGATGATTGATATTGACTCTTGCAACCTATGCAGAAGAGAAATGTTGGATGTTAATGGTGTCCCTTTCCTGAACATATTTGATTTTGTAGAAAAGTTCCTCAACCCCAGTGGATGGTATTCATAGTTATTACTGTCCAAAGGATTTCCATAGGTAAGTTAACCTCTGCCCTTGTGACATCTTATCAGATCTAAGGTGGAGGACCTAGTTTAAAACTCTCTCTAATATGCTAGTCTGAAAAGAGCTGTACCGTGCCTTGGACCATGTCGAACTTTATTCCCTGCTATACCCTGAACTAGGAGGGAGCAAGGTGACTGCAGCAGACATTCATCTTTCACCATGAAGATGTAAAAATAAAAGTGATGTGAGGCAAAGGATACATGGCAATAAGCATCCTGCAAATCTATAGACATCATCCAATGTACTAGGAATACTACCTTTATAAAGAAGAATGTTCAAGAATCCTTTAATTAGAATGGATCTCCAATACCTGTTAGAAACAGATTCTTTGTGTTCTAGTTGCTTTTTAAAAATTATCACAATAGCTTCCTCTAATTGAAGGGAAGCCATGAGATTTACAAAGCATCTCTTTTGACCTTTTCTCTTCCTCTGGTAGAATAATGACCACTTACATCAAGGTTGAGATCTACCACACTCGCTTCCTAGTGTGAAATACCTTGGTCTGAGATGGACGTTAATGAGAATCTTTGGATCAAAAGGGTCTCCTGAACCTTAGGTCTTGAAGTAGACAAGCTTGCCTGCCCTCTGCTGTTCTCTTGATCCATTAATATAGGAGGATGCATCTGTGGACCAGGTACTAAGCCAAAGAGCCCAGCTAATAGACACAAAGAAAGTCATATTTCTGGCTAGAATATAATGCAACCTACGTGGGCTTCTTAGCTGAAGACTATTCCCGGATTAATGACTTGTAAATTGTCAAGAAACAAAGGAAATTGATCTCTGATATGCTCCTCCAAATTATCCATACCAATCTTAGATCCTTAGAGATTGAGGTAAAACCTTACAGCAAGATGAAAGCCTGTGCCAGCTGCCACATAGTCTTTAGAGAGGAGCAGGACCATGTATACTTCATGGAGTTTCAGAGAGATCCGGCATTGTTTACAGGCAGAGAGGAACATTTAGCCAGTCTAAGGACTGCATATACTACTTAGGAGCAGAGTCCCAGGTATTAGTGTCTGAAATTCCAATGGATGAAGACTCAGATACTCCCTTGGTTTAAAAACATCTCTCAGTGTAGAACCATTCCTCCATTAAGGATCTTAAGGGGACCGGGAACTGGAAAAGATACTCTACACCCTCTGACATCCGAAAAGAAAGGCTAGAGGTAAAAGGACTCTGGAAATCAAATGAGCGGATTCTGGAACTACTGAAATAGGCTGAATATCCTCATCCGATGATTTCATATCTCTGAATGGATCCATCTCCCAGGATTCCTAATAGTATTCATTCTGGGAATTGTCCAGAGGATCCAAGCTTTAACCGCTTCTATGACGTCTTGAGATACCTCCTGTTAATATTGTGTAATACACAGGGCATGAGTAGATGGGCCTGTAGCCACTTTCAGACAGTCTGTGCAGAGACTTTACTTTTACAAGGATCTCTTATCATATGCCTCACAAACAATTCTTTAGTGTGTGTAGCGGATGGCACTGGGCTGTCCTGCAAATGTCTTTGAAATAATTGCATTCGTGTGATCTGCTAGTTTTCTATGTGTTTTAAAGCCTTGTATTCCTTTGATTGTTCGGTAGTTTCATTCCCTTAGTTTATTCGAATGAAAATACCGAACAACCAGACCTCCCCTGTGTAAAGTGTGTCCTCAATTACCCGTTGCAACATTGTTGCGAACGGGTAATTGACTAGGAAGTAGCCGTCCTTTGTTCTCGGGGGTGGCCGCCATTCGACAAACGAACACGTGGCGGCGGCCATTTTAAAACTCCCGAACAGCGGTGTTTTGCCGTCGAGTGTCTGGAACTAAAATCGGACACTCGAGTAGGCGAACACCGCTGAGACCTCCACAGCCCTGGTCCGTTCGGTTCCAAACTACCGAACGGCCCCTCGTTCGGTAGATAGAAAATACCGAACGAGGGGATTCAGGCGAACCCTTCCTAGCCTCTATAGCTAGAGGTTTTCGTGTATTTTATTCCCTTATGCCAGGACCGACCGCAGGGCCCATTCACATGGAACCGGATTCGGCTATCTCAGTTCGTGCGGTCGGTCATTTTATTCCCTCCATATTTTTCCCGAACCCCTGGTCTGATCTGGGTGATTTTTGGATATGTTGTTCACCCAGATCAGGGGTATCCGGGGATGTAGGATTTAAAGTGGTACCCCTACGTTTAGGGGTACATCCAGAAACGGGGGGAATTGGTGTGCTGGATAAGGGGATTATGATGCTGGCTGAGGGGAGGAGAGGTGTGGGAGGTTACCAGGACAGGATTGGCTACTGTCATAATTACTGTAAATCCCTCCCTTGCATGGGAGCATGCTTTATAAGGAGACTGTGATTAAAGGCTTGTCAGTTCTGCTCCTGAAACTGTGTGTCGTCCAGTTATTGGGATTGCTGTGGGGATATTGCTGCTATTTTACCTGCTGGAAACTTTGCCTATGGATTTATTATTTACTTGTTCCTGAGCCTCACTTGGATTATAAGCGGAGATAACCTGGGGAATATTGCATCTCCGCTACAGTGTGACTTCCCTTGTATGATCCGGATTATTTTCTTCCCGTAGAGCTATCATCATAGGGAATTCCAATTATTGATAGGCACTCTTTTGTTTAGTAATGACAGAAAAAATAGAATGGCTTACCTATGTCTCTTAGAGTGTGACCTTTTTTCCGGGAGCAGAGGGATCTGAATCCATAACTGAATCCATAAATAAGATTTATTTTTATCCTTAACAAAGAAAATCTCTGCTAAACAAGTAGAGATTGACAGATACAGAAAAATAAGTAATATACCTTCAATAAAGAAAAACTTACCAAAACCAAAAAGAAAAATTCCAATTAAGATGAAAACTGCACACAAATCTAATTACTTAATATAGGAAAAAACCTATATGAAAACATTGTGCTGAAAAGGGGAAGCCAATATGATCATGCAACCATGACTTACATTTTAGAATACGCAGGAGCGAATCAGATTTTCACGCATGCGCGGTAATGGCATGGCGCGACCTTTAGACTAGCACCTGCGAATTCGCGGGGATTAAACACAGAGGAAAAAACCTGAATGGGCCCAAAAGTAAGAATGGAAACTTAGGGACTTCTAATAAAACAGGTCGAAAGGCTGATATAGAGGAACAGAACAGCGAAAAGCCTATTACCAAGTACAGAGACATAGAAATAGGATAATACAGGGAGTGCAGAATTATTAGGCAAGTTGTATTTTTGAGGATTAATTTTATTATTGAACAACAACCATGTTCTCAATGAACCCAAAAACTCATTAATATCAAAGCTGAATATTTTTGGAAGTAGTTTTTAGTTTGTTTTTAGTTATAGCTATGTTAGGGGGATATCTGTGTGTGCAGGTGACTATTACTGTGCATAATTATTAGGCAACTTAACAAAAAACAAATATATACCCATTTCAATTATTTATTATTACCAGTGAAACCAATATAACATCTCAACATTCACAAATATACATTTCTGACATTCAAAAACAAAACAAAAACAAATCAGTGACCAATATAGCCACCTTTCTTTGCAAGGACACTCAAAAGCCTGCCATCCATGGATTCTGTCAGTGTTTTGATCTGTTCACCATCAACATTGCGTGCAGCAGCAACCACAGCCTCCCAGACACTGTTCAGAGAGGTGTACTGTTTTCCCTCCTTGTAAATCTCACATTTGATGATGGACCACAGGTTCTCAATGGGGTTCAGATCAGGTGAACAAGGAGGCCATGTCATTAGATTTTTCTTCTTTTATACCCTTTCTTGCCAGCCACGCTGTGGAGTACTTGGACGCGTGTGATGGAGCATTGTCCTGCATGAAAATCATGTTTTTCTTGAAGGATGCAGACTTCTTCCTGTACCACTGCTTGAAGAAGGTGTCTTCCAGGAACTGGCAGTAGGACTGGGAGTTGAGCTTGACTCCATCCTCAACCCGAAAAGGCCCCACAAGCTCATCTTTGATGATACCAGCCCAAACCAGTACTCCACCTCCACCTTGCTGGCGTCTGAGTCGGACTGGAGCTCTCTGCCCTTTACCAATCCAGCCACGGGCCCATCCATCTGGCCCATCAAGACTCACTCTCATTTCATCAGTCCATAAAACCTTAGAAAAAATCAGTCTTGAGATATTTCTTGGCCCAGTCTTGACGTTTCAGCTTGTGTGTCTTGTTCAGTGGTGGTCGTCTTTCAGCCTTTCTTACCTTGGCCATGTCTCTGAGTATTGCACACCTTGTGCTTTTGGGCACTCCAGTGATGTTGCAGCTCTGAAATATGGCCAAACTGGTGGCAAGTGGCATCGTGGCAGCTGCACGCTTGACTTTTCACAGTTCATGGGCAGTTATTTTGCGCCTTGGTTTTTCCACACGCTTCTTGCGACCCTGTTGACTATTTTGAATGAAACGCTTGATTGTTCGATGATCACGCTTCAGAAGCTTTGCAATTTTAAGAGTGCTGCATCCCTCTGCAAGATATCTCACTATTTTTGACTTTTCTGAGCCTGTCAAGTCCTTCTTTTGACCCATTTTGCCAAAGGAAAGGAAGTTGCCTAATAATTATGCACACCTGATATAGGGTGTTGATGTCATTAGACCACACCCCTTCTCATTACAGAGATGCACATCACCTAATATGCTTAATTGGTAGTAGGCTTTCGAGCCTATACAGCTTGGAGTAAGACAACATGCATAAAGAGGATGATGTGGTCAAAATACTCATTTGCCTAATAATTCTGCACTCCCTGTACATTTAGTGAAGGGTACAAGGTGTTATATCCATATATATGCTCTGTATGTGCCTGCCCAGCCTGCTACTCCTTGGTCACTGCAGGAAATAGGCCGATGACAAAATCTTGCTACCTCTAGGGTCACAGCAAGTAAATCCATGGGAAAGTACAAGATAGTGAGTTGTACTTTAACCCTTTCAACGATGGAATGCTAGTCCGTCTCACATGAACTCTTTCAGGGATAAAATGTTAGTTAATCTCATAGAATCTTTGCAATCTATTTGCTCTGTATATGCATGTCCGGCCTGCCACTCGTTGGTCACTGCAGGAAATAAGCTGATGACAAAATCTTGCTACCCCTGGGTTCACAGCAAGTAAATCCATGTCAAAGTACAAGATAGTGAGTTGTACTTTAACCCTTTCAGCGATGGAATGCTAGTCTGTCTCACATTAACTCTTTCAGCGATGGAATGTTAGTCAATATTAATCCTTGCAATCCATGTGCTCTGTATGTGCATGTCTGGCCTGCTACCCCTTGGTCATTGCAGGAGACAGGATGATGGCATAATCTTGCTACCCCTAGGGATAACGCAAGTATATCCATATGCTCTGTATGTGCATGCCCAGCCTCTTACCTCTTGGTCACTGCAGGAATCATGGAGATGGCATGATCTTGCTACCCCTAGGGTCACAGCAAGTTAGAGCCCGAGGTCACTAAAAGGGTCTCCTTTGCACAGGGCCGTGTACTGGAGACTCCCCAAGGGAGAGAGGCTGAACTCGCTTGACAGAGAAGGTAACAACCCTCAGGTAAGCCCCAAAAAATAAAAATTCTATAGTCCTAGAATGACTAAGTCTGCCTAGGGATAGGACATGAACAAAAAAAGACTGAGGGTGTGAGGGGGTTACTTATACCTTCTGTTTTAATTAGGTTCCTGTCTGGTTAGGGATAGGGAGGAGCTACCCATTGTTGTGCTGCCATGGATATGGCAAGGAAAATGGTATCTTTAGAAAGACCATTTAATGGCGAGAAAAAACGGTATACAATATGCACGGCTACAGTAAATGAGTAAGAGGAAAATTACAGCTAAACACAAACACTGCAGAAATGTAAAAAGAGCCCTGGTCCTTAACAGTAAGAAAATAGAAAAACGGTCTTGTCACTAAGGAGTTAATGAGAATTTATATATGTATACGTGACATCGAATTAAAGCTTTTTGTCCTCAAAAAAACAAAAAACAGTATATACAATGTGTTGGTGCAATAAATAAGAGATGCAAATTGAGGTTGAACACAAACTGCAAAAAATTGGTTGTGTCCTTAAAGGGAAACTCCAGTGCCAGGCAAACAGTCCCCCTGCCACCTCCCAATCCCCGGTTGCTGAAGGGGTGAAAACCCCGTTAAAATGACTTACCAGAGGCAGCGACATGTCCCACGTCGCTGCTTCTTCCTCTGCATTACGTCGGACGCTGGGCGAGACGGATCCCACCCACCGGCCAGGGAGACCTAATGCGCATGTGCAGCAATGCCGCGCATGCGCATTAGAGCTCCCCATAGGTAAGCATTAAAAATGCTTTCCTATGGGGAATTGAGCGACGCTGGAGGTCCTCACACAGCGTGGTGACGTTCTAGCACAGGTTTTCTGTGTTATAATCCAGGAAGTGCCCTCTAGTGGCTGTCTAGCAGACAGCCACTAGAGGTGGAGTTAACCCTGCAAGGTAATTATTGCAGTTTATAAAAAAAAAAAACATATATATATATATATATAAACTGCAATAATTACACTTTCAGGGTTAAGAGTAGTGGGAGTTGGCACCCAGACCACTCCAAAGGGCATAAGTGGTCTGGGTGCCTGGAGTGTCCCTTTAAGGATAAGACAAGCTGCTGAAGCAGTGTCCTTAAGGGGTTAAGCTGTGGTTCTGGTACTATAGTGTCCTTTTTCACAACACACTATACTTGTGAGCTGCATTTACATTTGATTCAAAGTGTTACTTAGATATTAGATATAAAAACATTGCTAATTAAAAAAAATAAAAAAATAAAATGAAAAGGAGTGTATATAAAGAAAAGAAAAGTGGAATTAAGCCCATATGCCTTATTTAAATACAAAAATCTAAATGTATTTTCACAATAAATATGCGCTTCACTTTATAATTATTTTTTTATTACGATTTTTTGGTGCATATAGGAATGATTTTTACATAGGTGTTTTTATAGCATCGCAACTTTTTTTCCCCCCTTACATTGATTTCTAACTCTGAAGGGTTCCTTTCTTAGTTTACATTCATGGGACCGACCCACACAGGGTCATAATATAGTAATGTGTCTCTAATCTGTCTGGTGGTGAGACTTTTCCTCCATTGAATGTTGATATTCTGGTTCAAATCAAATACTTCTCATATTGCAACATTGAGGTTCTATGGAGTGTGTGGCAATCCCCATAGTCTGCCAGTAGAATGCTTTTTATAGAGAAGCAGTGAATCCACTGATCGCCTCAGTTTTGGGTGAGCACACTTCATTCATCACACCTGAGAATACCAGATGACAGAGCAAGGCAAAGCTTTTATTTTATAGGCAATGTAAAAACTAAAAAAAAAAAAAAAAAATTGCATTGTAGTTGTGGTGCCTGCAATAGTCTATTAAAGTACCAAAAAGTAAGAAAGCTTGATAGGTCTTATAATAAATATGCAGACTCCATGTGAACAAGAACCCAACCCGGTGATTGCTTACCATACAGTAGTGGGCCAGTGATATTTTAGTGACATCCCATTAAACATGCACATCAAATACATCAGGACTCTTGCAATGTACAGCAAAATGTTTACATAGAGCAAAGTCTGTTAATAGATGGAGAACAGCATTCATTGACCGCTAAAATATATAATAGTAATAACAGACACAAAACATTTTAGTGAGAAAATAAGAGCAGTTCAAAAAGATTGTCTAGTCAACCCATCCTGTTTAAATATATACGGACAGCATTCACTTTCACCCACATTTTTTTGCACCTTTTGCATTAACAGCTTTTTATACCAATTCACAACTCATGTTCTAAACAAACCAATCCCCAATTGTCAACTTGATCAACCACATCACCAGAAGTAAACCATGAAATAAGTAACTTCAACAATTTAATCGATAACAAAAACATGAACACACTTATAGGAGACACAGGCAGAGAGTCATAAAGAAGGTCAGTGACAAATATAAAGAAAATGTCCAACAAGGATACAAAGATAAAAACAAGTTATAAAAAACTCTATTCAACGAAGGCTCGACTATATATTTCCCGAGACTATTTCTTTGTCTTCTAGAAACTCAAGAATTTGTGCAGCAGAAGGTCGTTCCTTTGGATCTTCACTAGTGCATACGAGAAACAACTCTATGACCTTTTGATAAGAATCATTAAGTTCCTCCATATTCAATGGAGGTCTGGTCCCCAGTGATTCATAATAGGCATCCTCATCAAAATCATCTTCATCAAATGAATCTGTACAAACATGAGAGATTCCATTAGACGTATATACATAATAGAGGGGAAGCAGGGGTAGTTCTCTAGCAGCTAGCGTAGGGGTAGGCAACCTTTGGCCCTCCAGATGTCCTGACACTTTTCCAGCATTATAGTTGTAAGAGCATTTAGGGAGATGTAGTCCACAAAATTTGAAGTGCCGAAGCTCACCTACCCCTGAGGGAGAATAAGGTTTACATAATAGTGAAGCTTGAAAGGCCCCCAATTTCACCATCTGTAAACTTTTCATGAGCAAAAGCATGATTTCATTTCATCTACCTCTGTCATTTCAAGATGACTGATTTAAATGGGATCATTAGAGGAAAAGGTATGCGGGTAGGTGAGGTTATTTGGAGTAATTTATTCATTTACATACTGGACATAATTAAATAGATAAAAAAAGTTTAATCTGTTCATATGTAGACGTGCACAACTTGGCAATAGGTAGGGACCAAAATTAAATAGGCTAAGCTTCTTCAGGCTGCAGACAGGTTTTAAGCACCTATCACACACACGGACATACAGATGCATACACAACACACTGACAGACATACAGATGCACAGGCCAAAATATAAACTTTTATAGCCACCCTCCAGTTTACCTTTCGGGTGCTGGAGGGTGGCTTCCCTTGTCTCCAGGCGGAGGATGATGGCTCTTCTAGCCTGCACCCCATCCTCTCCCGTCTTCTCTTTGCTCCCTCTGTGCAGCTCCAGTCTCTCCAGGCCTGGCCCCCTCCTCACAACCCCTCCTGCTCAGCTCCAGTCTCTAGGAGTAAGTAACTCTCAGCACTCACTTCCTCCCAGTCTGCCGATAAGCAAGAGGCCTGTCGTGCTGTTAAAGCACCACAGCACCCAGCCGTGCCCCTGCTGACACATGCCCATCAGGTGGCCCTAAGTGCATGGGCCACCTGATGGGACTCCTAATTGAACCCTCCCCGGCACAACGCAGTGGCTGCACTGGCGGTAGTTCCTCGCGGGTCACCTGAAATCCTTTGGCAGGCCGCAAGTTGTGCAGGTCTGCGTTACGGCATGCTATGCTTTCCTACAAAACAAGGAGTTTAATGCTGTTAAGACAGGCCCATCCCTTCAGACCACAATCAATCAGAGGACCTGCCTGACAACAGGCAGTCCCTCAGCAGCCAATCATGCCATCCAGCCATTCGGAGTCATGTGATTGGGATAATACCGCAAATCACATAACACTGATCGGTTGCAGGGGGACTGCCTTGGTTGTCAGGCAAATCTCCCAATATATAATTAACATCACAATATTTATATACAAAATCATATATTTTCCACCTAGACTGTAATTATATAAAATGTATTTCTAAGTGCATTTATATATTATTAATATAAAATGATATGATTTTATTAATTATATATTGGAGGACCAGCATGACAACCCAGGCTGAAATTTAATTTGAAAGCCCTATACTTAACCCTGCACCATTCCAAAACCTTATTAAACCTGTTCATAGGGGGTACTGTTTTAGAGGAATAAAATGTGTAATGAGGATGATACAAGTTAAAGTACATTTTTGTATAAAATATATAAAATAAATATGAACACTAACGTTGGCAAGGGTTTAGGACTACTAGAGAGACTGGATATTATGAATACCCTAAATGTCTACTTTTGCAAATGGAATGTCATAACGGGGATAGTTCCCATTTCTGGGCTACCATATGGTCTCAAACGCAAAATAGGCTTAGCAAACCAATCCGGCAAATTTCAACGTGTAAAAGCAAGCTCTTTAAGTAAACCTGTAACTTTTCAAACTATCATGAAACCTGTACATGGGTGGCACCATTGTACTCGTGGGATATCACAGCATGCAAATAAGTGTTTAATAAAAAATAAAAGCTAATAGTATTATGACATTCAGAACTTGGAAAATAACAAAATTCCTTAATTTTAATATTATTTAAATTTTATTCATATTAAATTAAGCGTCATGTATAAATATTTGATGTGACATGAAAGCCCTATTTCTCCTACATATAATATTTGTAGGTGCACTTAATATGAAAGATGTAAATTATGGTTGAACAACCATGTAGCTGAAATTCTTGGTTTTGGTTCAGAACTTGGACAATTTTCTCCATCCTTAAGGGGGATAAAACATGTTTCGGAACAGGTCAATACACATCATCTGAAGTGTGAAATGCACTCTATGTTTGAGGTGTTTCACACCAAGCCTTCACCTTCATCATCGCCCTCTGGTGGCAAGTTCACATGAGGTATTGACAGAGTCATCATTTCCCAAAGAGTTAGGCCATAAGCAAATATATCAGACTTGTCTGTTATAATCCCATCATCTTCTAAAGCTTCCCTTGGTTTCCAGGACTCTGTGCCAATATAATAGGCGTTAAGGTCACTCACTAAAAATACAGAAAGGAAAATTTAGGTAGGTAGAAAGCTTCACATAACTTAGAAGAAGGTACACTAACAGGGAGAATGTAATAGGAAGCTGGGTGTGCTACACTAACATCACTTACTGGTCATGTTTTCATCCAGGGGCAGAGACACTCCTACATCACAGATTTTAATGGACTCAAAGTCTCCATTAACAACAACATTTGATGACTTGATATCACCGTGAAGTATCTTTTTCTCATTATGTAGATACTAAAGGACAAAGAAAGGCAGGGAATGAGCAGAATATAATATCTTTAAAAAAGAGAAAGAGTTATGAATATGACAACTATGCACAATGAATAAAACTGAATAACACTTATACTAACAGAAGAAGATGAATAAAATAAAGTTAGAAAATGGTCCAAATACTGTAAATCAGAAGAGAGAAAAAAAAAGAAAAGAAAAATAAAGCATGTGTGTTTACGTGGAACTGATTTTGCATCCCATTAAATTATTCAATCTCTCCGCCCATCTATATCATCAAGGACTACCCTCACAAGCACAATGTCTTCATTTTTATCTGAGCATCAAATAATCTTCTTTCTGGAAATGTTCGAATGAAAAAAAAACAAAAAAAAACCATCATGGATCAGTATTGCTCTAAATCACAACCACCTGCTTAATATCATGTTTGTGCTGCCAAAACAGCTCTGATGCATGGACTCCTCAAGACCTCTGAACTTGTCCTGTGGTATCTGGCACCAAGACATTAGCAGCAGATCCTTTAACTCCTGCAAGTTGTGAGGTGGGGCCTCAATGGCTTGGATGTGTTTGTCCAGCACATCCCACAGACGCTCCATAATCCAGTACAGGCGCTCACGCCTGCAGTTACACAGCAAACTGATGCATTGTGTGTTCTGAAACTTTTCCATTGTGGTCAGCATTACGTTTTTAAGCAATTTGAGCTACAGTAGCTCTTCTGTGTGATTGAACCAGGTGGGCTAGCCTTTACCCACCACGTGCATCAGTGAGCCTTGGGTGCCAATGACCCCAACACTGGTTCTATGGTTGTCCTTCATTGCACCACGTTTGGAAGGTACTAAATCACTCCATACGGTGAACATAGTTACATAGCTAAAAAGAGACTTGCGTCCATCAAGTTCAGCCTCACATATGTTTTTTTGCTGTTGATACAAAAGAAAGCAAAAAAATCCCAGTTTAAAGCACTTGCAACAAACTAGGAAAAAAAATTCCTTCTTGACCCCAGAATGGCAGTCAGATTAATCCTTGGATCAAACAGCTATTACCCGACATTGAAAAATTATATCCTTGAATATTCTGTTTTTTTGCAAGTATGCATCTAGTTGCCATTTGAACATATTTATGGACTCTGATAAAACCACTTCTTCAGGCAGAGAATTCCACATCCTTATTGTTCTTACAGTTAACCCCCCCACCCCAAACACACAAAAAACCACTTTTCTTTGCCTTAGACGAAATCTTCATTCTTCCAGTCTAAACGCATGACCTTGTGTCCTATGTAAAGTCCGGTTTGTATTGGCCCCAAATATATTTGTATAATGTTATCATATCCCTCTGAGGCGATGCTTTTCTAAACTAAAGAGGTTTACATTTGTTAACCTTTCTTCATAGCGGATATGTTCCATTCCGGTTATTAATTTTGTAGCCCACCTCTGCACTTTTTCTAGTGCCATAATATCCTCCTTTAGAACAGGTGCCCAAAATTGCACAGCATATTCAATATGTGGTCTTACCAGTGATTTATAAAGAGGCAAAATGATATTCTCATCCCGAGAGTGAATGCACTTTTTCATGCATGACAATAACTTACTGGCCTTAGCCACTACGGATTGACATTGCACATTGTTGCATAGTTTGTTGTCGATAACAATTTCCAAGTCCTTTTTGTGTGTTATCCCGAATTTGCTTCCATTAAGAGTATACATTGCTTGTGCATTCTTTACGCTGAAGTGCATAACTTCGCATCAACATTAAATTTCATCTGCCATTTGCGTTCCCAGTCCCCGAGTCTATCTAAATCCCTCTGCAGCAAGGTAATATCTTGCTCACATAGTATTAATTTACAGAGTTGTGTGTCATCGGCAAAAACTGAAACATGACTTTCAAATACTTTTTAAGATCATTTATAAATATGTTAAATAAAAGGGGTCCCAGAACAGAACCCTGAGGGACACCACTTGCCACCTCTGTCCAGCTTGAAAATTTACCATTAATGACAACTCTTTGTACTCTGTTTTTAAGCCAATGTTCTACCCAAGAACAAGCATTTTCATCTAGACCGATTTCTTTGAGTGTGAACACTTATTTGTTGTGTGGAACTGTATCAAATGCCTTGGCAAAATCCAAATAGATCACATCCACTGCAACACCCTGATCTATATTTCTACTTCTTCATAGAATGCAATCTAGTTAGTTTGACATGACCTGTGCTTCATAAAACCATGCTGATTTTTGCCGATAACCAAAACAAGACTTGTCATTTTGGAGACAAGCTGATCCAGTCGTCTAGCCATGACTTTGTCAAAATCACTCTGATCTTTTCACTTGCCCATTTTTCCTGCTTTCAACACATGAGATTCAAGAACTGGATTGTTCACTTATGCCCAATATATCCCACCCCATGACTGGTGCAAGTGGGTGTGTATATATGTGATAGATAGAGATTACATATAAACACACACACACTATATATTATATACACACATACATATATACACACACACACACGAGCGTGTAGTTATGGGAGTGGCTTGATTTACCTTCTTAAGGACGCCAGACCGCTCCCCATTATCATTCAGTCTGGCAATTTGCACACTGTGACTTCCGGTCTGTGCAAAGAGCCATTTTACTTACCTTCAACTCATGGGTACGCTTATCTGGTCCTGCACCCCTGGTACATTGTTTTGCGGTCTTCCAACTCTCCAGAACCTCGACAGGACTCCCATACCTGCTCTAAATCACTTCGTTGACTGAATCGTAAAAACTGTGAGTCAAGCCGCCTGTCGCACCTCAGTTGCGGGCGCTCTTCGTCATTCTGGTCAGCTCTATGCTTTAATCTCTTTTCGCATCTGTTTGTTTTTCTGTATTTCTTGAGACTATGCAAACAATTAGGCTATAGTACTGTCGTTCGGCTATTTCCAGCCTGTTCCTATCTTACTTTGGTTTAGCGGGCTTTTGGGAGCATGTGCACGAACACCAAATTGCTGTATTTCTTAAACTATTATTTTGTGCAGTTTGCGCTTATCTTACGAACAACCCTTGTGGTCGGTTAACTTTCATATATTTATAACCGAACGCCCTATTTGAGCAGTAGGATTCACATGATTTCATACGAATTGTTTTACTTCACTGTTTCAGTTAATTACTGTAGGTTTTAAATGTCAACCTCTAATGGTCAATTTTGATATTGCACGGGCTATATTTGAAGTTTGATATTTTTAAGGGATTAATTCAGGTCTAACAAGCGCTTGCTTGTTAATTTTTCATGCCTCATCAGTATATTCTGATGTTATGCATGTTTCTCTTTGTAGGGGACTCAATTGTGTTATTCAGGTTAATTGCCAGTTCTTATTGTTCAAACCATAGGGAGGTTATCTACCTCAGTTACATTACGGCCATTGATCTTTCGGGCACGACTCTAAAGTTTTGCTCCCCAGAAGCAATCAGGTGAGTTTATAAGTGTATAGATTATATTCATATCCTAGCGATCGGATGCGGTATTACATGTATTCTATTTGTTTCAGATCCACAGAGCACTCTGCATTGGAGCTCCATCACTGCTGCTATTCACAATTCACTGTGCGTTTGGTTAGTGGTTACACTTATTCCGGTCCACACATGGCCCTCATTAGTTTGTCTAGTCCTTAATTTTAATTTTCTACACAATCTTACAGAATGTTTATAAGTTCTTTGTTCATTTAATACTGAGTGTTAAATATCGGCCTATATTGGTCAGTTTTGAGATTTTGTTGAAGATAGTATTTAATTTAGGTAAAGCAAACGCATTGCTTGTTTATCGTTTTTCATGCTTTGTCAGTAGATGCTGACGATACACTGGTTTGCTTCAACAAACACTATTTGGTTTTCACTCAACTAAGCCTCTAAATGCTCCCCCGGTGCATTCCTATACTCCTGTGACTAAGGCTCAATTTCATAACCTATGTCCAACATCAACACTGTATAACCTGCACCTATGCTACTACTATACAATATTGGACTTATGACTAAGATTTCTTGTTTCTATAGTCAAGGGAGACCGGGTCTTTGACACTTAACTGGGGATTAGATGTTATAACTAGTTCTGTATAGAACGTTACCTTAAAGGAGCACTATAGGGTCAGGAACACAAACATATTTCTGACCCTATAGTGTTAAAACCACCATCTAGTCCCCCTGGCACCCTCTTGCCTCCGAAACATAGTAAATTCTTACTTGTATTCAAGCCTGAAGCTGCTGGTTTTGTTCCTGTTTGCCTCAGAACAGCAAGCTGCCTACTGCCATCATCAGAAGTGCTGTTCTGAGCCAATCACAATGCTTCCCCACAGGACTGGCTGAGACTGTGAAGGAGGCATATGAGGGGCAAAGCCAGCACAAGTCAAACACAGCCCTGTCCTAATCAGCATCTCCTCATAGAGATGAATATCTATGATGAAAGTTCAGTGTCTGCATGCAGAGGGAATAGATACTGAATGTTGTGAACTAGGCAAGACTGAGACAGGAAGCAGCTCTAGCAGCCATCTAAGGAGTGGTCAGTGAAGCCTGTGTCCTCCATCTGGCCTGCTCTGACAGTGTTTTTCTATGCCGGCGCTTACTCACGCCTAGACCCCTTACGGCTGCTGGCCTAGAATATGATACAGGAGTTTTTATACTGGGGTCCTCTATAACACTTGTGTCTGTATACATTACTCCCGTATAACTGGGTGAAGCGTGTCATTTCTACCCCCAGGGTCACACTAATGTCAGGATGGACGCTCCTACCCAAGAGAGCCTACAGGCTATGATTAATGCAGCCGTTGCCGCTTCAGTGGAGAAAGCGTTTTCACACGCACTGCCGCGGCCGTCCCAAGATAGGGATTATCGGAGACTCAGCGTGCACGAATAGAATCCGATCCCGACTCTCCGGGCAGAGAACAGGCACGCCCCCTCAAACGCTACTGGAAGGGTGAAGGCCCTGAGCAGAGTTCCCAGAAGGGTAAGGCTCCTGCAAAGAGGCCTAAGCGGGCGACTGCCTCACCTCCAACGCACTAACGATACCTGCCCGAAGAGGAGGAAGAGTTCACCCTGCCCGCACCCCTGTCCCTACTGGATGAATGGCGGGCAGATCAATCCCCCTCAGGAGGACGAAGGGGGTTGGGGCGAGGAAGATCCGGAGGAATCGGTGTACCGGCAGGACGCTGATGAAGATGCCTCGCTACAACTAGACTCCTCCCTTGGGGAGGACGTCTTCCTGGACTCATCAGGCGAACCTTTATTTGACCCGCGCACCATCCGGCACCCCAGGTCTCCTGAGTTGTCCCTACCCGAACACCTGGCCCAGTTCGTCCATTATTGGGTTCGCAGACTCCTCGACTGGGCAGTGCGGAAGAGGCTCAGGGCTGAGTGCCCTAGACCCACCTTGCCAGACAAGGTCGCTATGACTCCTGAGTTCGACACGATGGTCTCCACCTATTTGACCCGTACCGGGCGCGATCCCAAGAAGGAGATCGAACGCAATCTCCGCCTGGCACAAGATAAGGCGCTTGACATCTTGGGGCCGCTGACACGGATCCTTACCATGGCGGACGAGGCTGTTTCCCAGGGCTCCCCCCCTGGACGCTGCAGCCGTAAGAGATTGGGCATTACGCTCAGTTTGCCTGCTGGGCAACTCTAACGTAGCATTGTGCAGAGCGGAGGAAGGCGGTCCTCATGCGCATGGACGCCAAATTAATCAGAGTTGGGTTCCAAGGAACTGGTACAGTTAGCCAAAGGGCTACTTTTTGGAGAACCCTTCATCAAGGAGCTCCAGAGGCACGTCAACCTCTATGCCACCCAAAATAAAGCCCAATCTTCAATGAGGAGGGTGTTCCGCACTAACACCTCGTGTTTTTGGCAGGGCTGGAAGGCAGCGGGTTGTGCCTCCAGCTGTTTCTGGCCATCGAGCCACCGAGGATCCTGACCACCATCTTTCTTCCCCAGCTACCACTCTGGATCCTTCAACTCCCAAAGGTGGTACCGTGGCAGAGGGAACCGGACACGCGATAGAGGCAGAATGCCCACAGGTGAGACAAGTTGCACCTCATGTTTCCCCCAGTCTGTTACATGCCGGCAGGTTACTTTTTGTCTCGACAGGTGGCGGGACATCTCTTCGGATGCTTGGATACTCCAAACTGTCTGAGGTTACGTTATAGACTTCCATTCACTCTCAATCCCGGAGGTGGTCCCCTCGGCTCCAGTATCGTCAAGTGCACTGCAAGTCCCGATAGACGCCGAAATACAGGCCCTGTTCGACGAGGGGGCAGTTCAGTGGGCGCCGGACGACGGAGGCTTCTTCAGCTCGATTTTCCTAGTCAGGAAAAAGACGGGAGATTTCCGCCCGGTCATAAATCTGAGGAACCTAAACGCCTTTGTTTCCTATCAACACTTCAAGATGGAGGGCATCAATTTTCTAAGAGACTTACTACACCCAGGAGATTGGTTCATTCGTCTAGACCTGAAAGACACATACCTCTTCGTACCGGTGGAACCTGATTGCCGACGATTCTTATGTTTCATCTGGAAAGGGAGGCCATGCCAATTCACATGCCTACCCTTCGGCCTCAGCTCGGCACCTTGGTCTTTCACCAAACTACTGAAACTGATTACAGCATGCCTGCGCTCCAGGGGCATTCGGTGCCTGATAACCTGGACGATTTGCTTCTCTTCTGCGAGGGCTCCTCCAGACTGAAATCTCAGATGCTCTTCGAGGTCTCCTTGTTCGAATCCCTGGGGTTTGTGGTCAACCGAGAGAAGTCGGTCCTCACACCGACGCAGGTAGTTCAATTTTTGGGGTTTGAGATAGATGCGACTCAGTGCATCCTACGTCTCCCTGAAGCAAAAATCTTGGCAATTCGGAAAGAGATCTGAGGGATTTTCCGTCAGGAGAGGAGCCCACTCAGTGTCTTGGCACGGGTGGTAGGCCTATTGTCCGCTTCAATCCAAGCCATTTACCCAGGTCCCCTTCACTACAGGGCCATGCAACGCCTGAAGGCATGTTTCCTCCGCAGGAAGCCCTCATACGACCAACTGATCACCATCACACAGGAAGTCAAGACCAAACTTTGTTGGTGGCTGTTGCATGTGTCAGCCTGGAACGGCAAGGCGATTTTTGGTCCGACCCCGGACATTGTCCTGGAATCAGATGCAAGCCTATGGGGCTGGGAAGCGACCTGCGCCACTGCCTCCACGGGAGGTCCCTGGTAGAGCACGGAAACAGGGTACCATATCAACTGTCTGGAAATGATTGCGGGCTCATTCGCGATATGGAGCCTGGCGGGTCATCTGTCGGATTGCTGCATCGTGCTGAGAATGGATAACGTGTCAGCAGTGCAGTATATCAACCGCCTGCGAGGAGCACTTTCACGGGCACTGACGGTAGTGACGAAGGAGATTTACAATTTCTGCCTTCAGCGCAATATTACTTTACAGGCGGAATATCTCCCAGGTGTGTTGAACCTGACAGCAGACTGGTTTTCCAGGCACTGGAGGGATGCCAGCGATTGGCGTCTCCATCGACCAGTATTTCTCGAAGTGGCGCGACGGAGGGGCCCATTCACGGTGGATCTGTTCACTTCCAGATCTCGAATTACTTCAGCTGGCTCCCGGATCAGATGTGCGCAGCAGTGGATGCTTTTCTTCAGGTCTGGCCGGCACAGGGAGCCTATGCATTTCCACCGTTCACTATGATCTCCAGGATCCTTCTCCAAGTATGACGTCAACAGACATCGTTGGTGTTACTGACACCTCTTTGGCAAGGCCAGTCTTGGTTCCCAGAACTGCTAGAGCTGTCATATCGAGACCCGCTCCTTCACCCGTCTCCGCAATTTCTCCTGTCGGACTCTCGGGGCAACCATCACCCCCTCGTGCTGGAGGGCCATCTTCACTTGGACTCTTTCCGGGGTACCTGGAATGTCGATGAGCTATCGGGAACGGCTAGAAGCCTCCTCTGGGACTCATGGGCCCCGGGAACGAGGAGATGTTATCAGTCCGCATGGAACATATGGTGTCGTTGGTGCATGGAACGGAGTATCGATCCCTTTACAGCACCTGTATCCAGGGTACTGAATTTCCTTTCCTACCTCTTTGACCAAGGGAGGTCATATCGCTCGGTTAACGTTGCCACATTGGCCATTTCAGCGGCTCATGTTCCTCTTCGGGGACGCCCATTGGTTTGTAGACTGTTGCGAGGAATCAGACTGTCACGTCCACCAGCTTCTAAGTGTACATCACTCTGGGATGTGCACAGAGTTTTGGATTTCATTCAGGCGTGGCCGGAGAATCAGGACCTTTCTCTACGACAGTTATCGGCCAGGTTCACACTTCTTTTATGATTGGTATCGTTTCGTCGGGTCTCCGACGTCCGGGCTTTTGATATTAACGCATTCACCTTTTCTCCGGATGGGGTGACCTTTGCGGTGTCGAGACGTACCAAATCCGACTCCTCTGCCATTTTCTACCCCTTTTTTGGAGAGGCTCCTAAGCTCTGTGTGGTTTCTGCTCTGTCTCGTTATGTGGAAGTTACTACCCCACTTCGAAGTTCCCTATCAAGACAACTGTTGATATCTTACGTACGACCGCATAAACCGGTGTCTACCAATTCCCTGGCTTGTTGGATCAGATAGCCTTTGTCGTTGGACGGCGTGGACTCCTCTTTTGGCGCTCATTCGGTAAGGGGCGCGGCAGCGTCAGGAGCCCTGGTAGCAGGTGCTTCCCTGGCCGATATTTTACGTTCAGCAGACTGGTCTCGAGAAGACACATTTCAACAGTTTTATTTCAGGCCTACAGAACATGCAGCCTTTGCCCTACTGGCTGAGCGTTGAAACTGCAAATATGAAGCCTCCTGTCATGTTATAAAATTGTAGATTATGCTAGCTTTAGTGTACCTATAATCTTAATTTTATTAATGACAGGAGGCGAATATTTCCCACCCTTTGTTTTTCCCGACCCTTGTGTGTTGTATTATCTGGCAGGTTTTATATTTATAAAGAATTATGTTTCTGGTCAGTGTTCGTTATGGTTATTTCCTTCGATAGGTTTCCTTTTCTGCCTGGGCCAGGATCTGTTCACTTGGTGGTGTTCACTATAATTTGCTCTGGGTGGCTGCATGCTTTTATATATACTTTTCATTGTCTAATCACAATTTTCGATTCTGTTTATCTCGTTTCAGTGTAAAGGGCCCAGGATAGGCTCACATCCAAGTTTCGACTCGGTTGAAGATTCCTAGGAGAGTCGTTTCTATCAAGAGTTGTTTCCTTTTCTGCCTTCTTTTTTTTCATATCTTTATCTAGGGTGGGCCCTCTTTATTACAGGCCCACCGCATCTGACTTTTTCATGTTACTATAGGTCTCATATAGGGACCTTACATACCTACTTCTAAAATGCTCATTACGGCTTTTGATGCCACGACCATTGAGAATATTGTGTGTGTGTATAATAAATATATAATAGTGAGCATTACCTTCAGACCTCTTGCCATGTTTAGTGCAACTTTAAGAATAATTTCAGCAGAAAAAGGGCCTAGGTGTTTCTCATTCCTTTCCTCTATAAGGTCATTTAGCGACTTTTTCCCACCGTATTCCATCGCTAAACAGAGGCTGCCATCCTTTGATTTAGTAAATGCACGATAACCTAAGGAAAATAGATAAACAAGATCAAATCTCTCTCATGGCGAGGAATAACCAATGCTTAACTTGAAGGGAAACAATCTGAACTTCACCAATAGGAGAATAAAAGATTTGTTAGCAATCTAAAACCTGATCAGGAAAAGTCCACATTGGATTTAAAAAATATATTCAGAATCAATTTGTCTGTATTTTCTGAAGCAGATAGAAATCCAGTAGAAAGCCAACCTAGTTAACTATTCAATAGAGCATTTGTGTTAATATTGATAACTATGTGTGTTTCTCAGGAACTAAAAAGAAAAATAATTAGGGGTATGCTTGGTACTTTCTCTCTGTGCAGCCCTCCCCTCAATGAATCAGGGTGGTGGTACTAGGTCCACAAAAGGGCTTGGACCCTAAAATGCAATACGTACAAACAGAAGGAGAGTATACCCCGAAGTAAGGGGGAGAAACTCTATACTGGTATATTAAAGTAAAAAGAAAAGAAAAAAAAAAAAGTCATATTGTCAGCTAAATAAACTTAGAGATAAGTCTGGTGCGGTAAATAAATAAACCTACAAACCACAGCTAGATTATACAAAATGTATCCAATATATAAGTACTTTATTAGTTAAATTAAGAACAATGTGATACAAATTGAGGTAAAGCGGGGGAGTCAGAGTAGTTGTGGTATACAGGTAGTTCCCAAGCCTAGTTCATAAAGTGAGAACTAATTTCCCATAGACACAATGTAATAAACACGGGTTCCGTTCCTGACCGACACACTTTACCATTGAAAACCTAAATTATTAATTACAAATACAAAATGAAAGCATAGTAGGAATTTTAAAGGCATGCAGGAATTTTAAAAGGCATGCATACCATATTGAAATCTTCATCAAATCATCAATCCTCCTACTATTCAAAGAGGAGACATGCTGCACTTGTTGAATGGGGGCACCTCTCTTGCCCTCCTACTTATTCATTTTCTTCATTATCAGCTTCCCCCTCTCCTTTATCACTTTTCTGTTACTCCTCTTATTTTTACAGCTCTCAAACTTTCTTCCTTCTCCCCTTTTCCAGCCCTCCTCTTGCTCCTTACTACTGCTGCCTGCCAAAACATGGCATAATAATAATAATAATAATAAATCAGTAATTTATGCCCATGAAAGCACAAACAGAATACAGTACAATCTAAACCTGTTTTTTTAGTCTTCCCTTTATCTTCAGGAACTGTGTTCCTGATTCTCATATTTCTTCTTGTCTACTCCTGACCACAAATTCTTCTTCTACTCTTCTTGTTTGTGCTCCAAAGCACTCTCCTCGGTCCTAATCAGTGGACCATTGGCAAAAAAATAAAATAAAATAATAAAATAAATAAATAAATAAATAAATAATAAAAAAAAAAAGTGGACCACTGACATCCAGAAAAATGTTCATAAAGGCGGGAGTTCATAAAGTGAGAAATGCCTGTAGATAGCAAAAACCAATCCCAACCTTGTATATTGGTCTCAAAAGGCAGCTTAATGAAATGGGAGAAAATCCCCTATAGTTCCTGCTGAGATCAAATAACAGGATGAATTACTAGGAGGAAGTTCACTAAACAGTGAGCTAAGCAGCTATATCTTAAAACAACTATAGATGCAAAAAACAGGAGGGTCAGGTAGTTGGGTATACCTTTATACCTAGGTGTACCTTTAGGAGGAAATTATTAGTTGAATATAAAAAAACCTATGACCATTTGCGAACTCACATTCACACTAAATTGTCAAATGGATCAGTGAAGATATATCAACTACAAACATTACAGCCCAAAATCTAGAGTGAATTCTTCATTAGATCTAGCTCCTCCCCACATTGGAGCACACCAAGTGCCGACCGGAAGGAGGAGATCTAACGATCCCCACAGATCAAGCTCTTAGGAACTGTAAAAGGCAAATTAAATATATAGTTACAAAGCATAGATTGTCACTCCAACACCGTTCTTTGTGGCTCTGCCCAAACCCCTAGCTCAATGAAGATAGCAAATGCACTTCGGGAGGATTTTTTCATAATAGGCGGTCTAGTGGATGACGCTTTGACATGCCCACAGATGACGGAACATTTTGGGAATGAGAGTCTACTAGAGCTGTGACGTGGATGGGTGGAGTACTGGGTCTGTCTGTCAGAGCACGCCACTCCCCCATACCGTCTACACACCTGATAATAGTGTGAATTACAGACATGTCACGTGGAGTCTCACGTAATGATAGCCGATTGGTCCTTAATGCATTTAAAAACTGTCCACACGGAAAGAAGGTTAGCCGCTGACGAAGGTGCAGTCTTATACACTGAAATGCGCGTTGGGTTTACTTGGCACTCGAATCACCAATGAACTAACTGGGTGTTTAGCCCACTTTTTTTTTTTTTTTTAAACCTAGAACACCCATGAAGGTGTTTTTTTAGGAGATTTAGGGATTAGCAGTAAAGTATTTCAGTATCTATGAGATGGATTCTCTCTGCATGAGTGTTTGCTCCTTTTTGCTTCCCCATTATAGTAACCAAAGAGATTTTCATTGTCCATTGGTAGAGAATAGACACCCTTTCAGTACGTAGGGGCAATCACTGCACTAATTTAACCTGAACTGCTACCCAATATGACCAAATTTATTATTTCTATTTAGTATATAGTAACTATAGGTGATTTTCTCCCATTTCATTAAGCTGCCTTTTGAGACCAATATACAAGGTTGGGATTGGTTTTTGCTATATATACCACAACTACTCTGACTCCCCAGCTTTACCTCAATTTGTATCACATTGTTCTTAATTTAATTAATAAAGTATTTATAGATCGGATACATTTTGTATAATCTAGCTGTGGTTTGTAGGTTTATTTACCACACCAGACTTATCCCTAAGTAAATTATTTAGCCAACAATATATTTCTTTCCTTTAATATACCAGTATAGAGTTTCTCCCCCTTGCTTCGGGGTATACTCTTCTTCTGTTTACGACGTTATAAAACAAAATGTTAATATAAAAATAGTTTGGAGTAACCCTTTAACGTACCTACAATATTGGGGTGTTTCAGAGTCTTCAAAACTTTTGCTTCTTCATTTAGTCTCTGTTCATACAGATTCTTGCTTGACTTGTCACACTGTTTACTAATCTTCTTTACAGCCCAGGGGGAACGAGACAGACCCTTTGGAGACCTTGATATTAAAGCACAATGAAGTTTCTGTATATCGGTTATATTATAAAACGACTCCAAACAACCAAAAAGTGCAAATATAGCTACCTATTCAAATAGTTCATTACTTACTAAAAACTTTGCTTCCACATTTTAAGAGGATATAACACCCAATAAGCAAATGAAACAGCCACTTCAATAATATATGAACAAAGAAGGATTCAGTTAAACTGTCCATTAGCACACAGACTGAAATCTACTAAAGTGAATTTCCAATTGAAGGCCAGAGTAGTTGCTGAGCTGAAACAATAGTTGACTTTTTCCAGTTTAGCTATTTTGTCCCTTAATGTGAAATTCCCTTTGAATTCTGAATTTGGTAATTAATCCTAAGCGTTTTAACGATTTACTGACATACTTTTTAAAAAGTTTATAAAACAATATAGGATATCAATTTATCAGAACAAAAAAAATGTCAAACTGCTCCTTTGAGTCAATTAATTTGTACACAGTCGGAAAAGCTATTCGCTATCATTACTGCAGAAAGTGGAACTGCAACTTTAGTAATAGCACAGAAAAGGGAAATTACAGGTAAGTATCAAACCATTTAAAAAATAAGTGGGACAGCATTAGGGGAGTCTTAGCACCATAACCACCACAACTGTCTAACTGTTTACTTTACTAACCCAAGATTTTATTCTTACCTTTTCATGAGGTACACGCTGACTCCAGTGCCATACCCAAACTTCTGCATAAATGGAGAAGCGGGAATTGTAACAGATGGTGAAGGTACACTTACTCCTGCAAAAACAGAGTTTTAAGTGGCTATACATCTTAACGGAACAGCAACATTCAAACATGTATTCCTGACCCAATAGTGTTAAAATCACTATCTGGCACCCCTGGCTCCCCCTTGCCCTCCTAAATATAGTGAAATCTCACCATATTTCCAGTCTGACGGCACTGGCTCCACCCTGATTCGACTCCTTGGCAGACATCACCAGAAGTCTGGATCTCAGCCAATCACAATGCTTTCCCATATGGGAGCCAAAGGCCGCACTGACCTGGAAAGCACTTCTAGTAGCAATCTGAGGAGTGGCCACTGGAGGTGTCCCTAGGGAGCAATGCAAACACTTTTTTTTCTCTGAAAAGACAGTGCTTACAACAAAAAGCTTGCATGGACATAGTATAGCTACCAGAACAAATCCATTAAGTTGTAGTTGTTCTGGTGACTATAGTGTCTTTTTAATGCTGCAGTGTTGTCGTCGTCCCCTTTGTAAATGAAAAGCAAAAAACGACTAAACGTACACCAAGACAGTTTAAAAAAAAAAAACTGAATGTCTTAAGGAGGAACACATTCTATATGTGTTTTTGGTCAAATGTAAACATTGTCATTTCTTAGAAAAGATGTTTCACATTGTTTGGGGGTAAAAAAAAACAAAACAGCATTTATGTACCAAAAACGCTACATTAAAATGTAGTGGTTTTGGTGTTTGAAGTGTCTTTTTTTTTTTTTTAGGAGCCGTAGAGATGATACAACAATAGACTGTAGATGGTCTTACAGTGCTTTTCAATTCTAAATCTTGCCATATTTAGAGCCCGAACACAGCTATCCTTAAAACTATTACTAGCAGAACGGCTTTTAAAATCAGCTGCCTATCACTGGTTTACAGAAGATTAGGTGGTGCTGGGTGCTCTTTTATGGCGAGGTTCTGTTCGCCACAATGACATCATATCGTCGCCCGGTAGCAATATGTGCAGCTAGCCACCTGCCTCCACGCCCCCCAGCATGCCGCCCGGCTCCATAACCCCCCAACTTGCCACCCACCTCCATAATTCACCAGCCGGCCTCATGCCTGCCAGGCTCACAAATCCCATGCGCCAAGGCAAAATTCCTAGGAGCCATGTATTCGTCAAGCCCTACTTTAGTGTATCCCCCAAAACATACATCACCACTGCAAACAAGCCAGGTGTATAAACAATTACATTAAAAAACATAAAATTTAGTGTGTACAGTGTTTCCTAACCAATTCTGACACCCAATGAATATTAATGAAAAGCTTATACAATATATTCATTGGTTTTGAAAATAGCACTCTACACCTTCATTTTATGGTTGTTTTAATTCTAATAACTATCAAGGTTTGTGGACATTTTCTAACTTACCTGGAGACTTCCTTCTGTTCACTTTACACGGAGTCTTAAACCCACTTCCTACTACCTCCATGTTTGCACTTTGTGGCTCCTGGAAAATAGATAATGAATTATAGCAACAGATCTTGAATTTGAGAAATGTGTATTTACACTACATTCATCTATTGCTACAATTTTCATTCATTTAAAGGGACACTATAGTCACCTGAACAACTTTAGCTTAATGAAGCAGTTTTGGTGTATAGAACATGCCCCTGCAGCCTCACTGCTCAATCCTCTGCCATTTAGGAGTTAAATCCCTTTGTTTATGAACCCTAGTCACACCTCCCTGCATGTGAATTGCACAGCCTTCCATAAACACTTCCTGTAAAGAGAGCATTATTTAGGCTTTCTTTATTGCAAGTTCTGTCTAATTTAGATTTTCTTATCCACTGCTATGTTAATAGCTTGCTAGACCCTGCAAGAGCCTTCTGTATGTGATTAAAGTTCAATTTAGAGATTGAGATACAATTATTTAAGGTAAATTACATCTGTTTGAAAGTGAAACCAG
>OW240913.1:11374606-11384759 GCA_933207985.1 Pelobates cultripes
CTAATTAGTGGCACTGGTCAGCGTATCCACTGTTAGCGTAACACACCCGCTTTAAGGACACTGACTGCTATTCAATCTATAACAGTGAAAAAAAGTTTTTTGTTTTTTAAATCAAAACTATTGTGACAGCAGATCTAATTAGTGGCACTTGTCAGCGTATCCACTGTTAGCGTAATAACACACCGCTTTAAGGACACTGACTGCTATTCAATCTATAACAGTAAAAAAGTTTTTGTTTTTAAATCAAGCTATTGTGACACCAGATGTAATTGGTGGCACTGACTGGGGAAATGGGCACAGTATGCACTGTAAGCATGACACAGAAGCTGGCAGCAGTGGCAGACAACTGACTGCTATTCAATCTATAACAGTGAAAAAAGTTTTTTGTTTTTAAATCCAAGCTATTGTGACACCAGATGTAATTGGTGGCACTGACTGGGGAAATGGGCACAGTATGCACTGTGAGCCTGACACAGAAGCTGGCAACAGTGGCAGACAACTGACTGCTATTCAATCTATAACAGTGAAAAAAGTTTTTTGTTTTTAAATCCAAGCTATTGTGACACCAGATGTAATTGGTGGCACTGACTGGGGAAATGGGCACTGTGAGCCTGACACAGAAGCTGGTAGCAGTGGCAGACAACTAAGTGCATTTACATTACATAGAAAAAAAAAATCCAAAAAAAGCATACCCTTATCCCTAACCTAGCTATGCTTTTCCCTATCTCATGAACAGCAGCTACACTTTCCCTCCTCTTACTAAGCATGCAGCTTGAGAATGAATCTAAAATGGATGCTGTCCAGTAGGTGGGAGCGTCTGCTAGGGAGCCTGTGCTGCTAATTGGCTGGAATGTGTCTGCTGACTGTGAGGTACAGGGTCAAAGTTTACTCAATGATGACGAATAGGGGGCGGGTCGAACCGCGCATATGTTCGCCCGCCGTGGCGAACGCGAACATGCTATGTTCGCCAGGAACCGTTCGCCTGCGAACCGTTCGGTACATCACTACTGCTAATATCTCTCCCTATACAACCAAGCATTCTGCTAGCATTTCCTGCTGCTCTATTACATTGTCTGCCTACCTTTAAGCCATCAGAAATAATCACCCCTAAATTCCTTGTAACGGATCACCTGGCACCCCGACTGGGTACCTCCGTTGAAGGATGCTCCTAGTGCTTCATGAGGGCTCCAAGCACTACAGCCGACACCATAACCACCATAGACTCCTTCAGAGAGCAAGACAGGAACAAGCTCTTACAAGAGCTCAGTGATTATAGCAAGGGAATATGCAGAGCATAGCAATCCTTTGTAGCAGATTTCCCCAATAAGAGACAGGAATCAGATTGAGGGTGAAGTAGAACTGAAGCTTTTAATCAAACACTCTGCTTTTATGCACATTTTACACACTTAGTACTGCCCACAGGGTTTTGCAGAACAACCAATCAATACGTGCAATACACTCAGACACTCCCACACAAAATCCTCCCCTCTGCCTGTGATAAAATTACTGAACACAATGGTATAACTTAATTATCACAGGCAGCAAAATACAGTTTTACACAATATTCACAACTCTAAAAGTATACATCACATTCACATAAACATTTTCAGAATCAACATACTCCAAATACAAACATACGTCAAAATCATACAAATTGGTCCAGTGGTTCAAAAGTTAGTTGAAAGTCCCTTTGTGACCATCTGCAAGCATGGCTTGGGTGTGGTAAGCCAATTACCTCCAGCATACAGAAAATGTCTCTATTCACAACAACAGTATTTTTTTTAGTATATTTCTGATTCATTTTTAAACAGTGTCAATGATTTTGGATTTTATATTTTTTATTCCCATAGAATATTTTTAATTCCCATAAACATTTTTGTAAATTTTTATTCTTATTTTTATTTTCATTCTTATTCTTATCTTTATTTTTATTTTATTTTTCATATATATTTTTTTACTTATATATTTTTTTATTATTATTATTTTTTTCCACAAATTTTTTTACCTTTTTATTTTTTACCTATTTTTATACTTATTTTTATTTTCATATATTTCTCTACATACGTTACAGATTCTATGTTCAGATCTATTTGATTAGTCTTACTCCCATATATGAATACACCCATAGTACTTTTGCCCATTTTGTTTTCCATATGAATACACCTACATTGGTACTTTGTATCCCATTTTATCTACTGTGCTGTTTTTTTACTGGTACTCCCATATTTAACATATTTTTATCTTTATTTTTATACTTTTTTACATATTCATTTTTATGCATTTTACTTCCACACTCTTAGAAATATATCCCTAGTCTATATATCTACATTTTTATTCACACGTATTTACACCCTTAAGTTCCATAAGATACTATTGATTGATGGATATACTAATGTATGTGCTCTTTCCTAGAATGGACCACCCACGAAATCATCAACCCACATGAATAATATTAATGATTCTTTCACTTGTTTTGGTACCAAGTATTAAACTATGTGTTAGTTCATGTCTATGTGTATATCACTTTAAGAATGCGAACAACTTTAATGAATTACATTCGACCCGATATCGTTCTATTTGGTTAGAATACTATTATATTTTATTTATAAAAAAAGTCTTATGTTCACCTCAGAAATATCTGCAACATATATTTACATTCTTCTTCTGAAGAACTAACCATATTTGTTTTAACCATTTATCATCATCAGAATACTCTAGTAGATGTGTGCCAATAATTGTGAATTGTTCAGATATTAGGATTAGTCAGATGTATGTACTTATCTACTAAACATCCATTTATTTGTTCTGTATTTGTAATTTATTGATGTTGAACATTACTAATTTATGCAGTGATATGTATGCATTTTTATCTGAGATTATTTTACATTGAATACTTGTATCACCATGACATATTGAAATACTTTTATTAGTAAACTAAAGGACTTGTATCAGCAATTAAAACATCTGTATATAAGGATAGACTGAAGCACCAGACCATATCCCGTCTCTGAAGAAGTAGGGCTCCACCTACGAAACGCGTTAGACAGACCAACAAGGCAGGATACAGATTGATTATACCAGCAGAAAGATCACTTTGCACAAAGATCCCTTGGAGAATACGTCCACCGAAATTGTCTTCTCTGTCTGTTACCCGGAGTGAGGTCTTGCTGGGACGCACATCCAGACGCACGCTGTCCTCACCGGCAGTTGCATTCAGGAGACGAATCGGCTTAACACAATCCACATCCATCCTAAGCCGGTCCGAGGGTTCACATTACCATCTGACTTTCAAAAGACTGGTAACATTATTACTAACTGTTCCTGACCTGTAGTTTTTGTTTTTATACATATTTAATTTTTATATTTAATAAACTGGTTTCTTTTACTTGATCCAGTTTTTTTGCAGTTTACTTCAGTCTACAGCGATACATCTATTGCTTTAAGCAAACAGTTCTATATACTGTGTTGCTATTTTGTTATTTTTCTAATACTGTTATCTTTGTTGATACTAAGTTTATCACTCAGTGGAAGTATCATTTACCCTGCACCTTCCAGGGAGAGAGACACCAACACAGTACAGTAATCCATTGCCAATCGATGTTACTCCATGCAATCTTTACTGATCCTTAACAAGGGGTAGGGTAATCACAATAAACATCAATCAATCATAGCATATATATATATTTAGTAGATTGGATTAGCCGTATTAGTCCAGTAGACATGATGCCAAAATATCAGAGTATTGCAGCATGCAATGCCAACGTTTTTAATGGACTAACATATTATTTCAAAGACATCTCTCTCTCTCTTTTTTATGCAATATATATATCGTTTTCTATATATATGATGCCAAAATATCAGAGTATTGCAGCATGCAATGCCAACGTTTTTAATGGACTAACATTATTTCAAAGACATCTCTCTCTCTCTTTTTTATGCAATATATATATCGTTTCTATTTTTTTCTTCATGGGCATATCTTATTGCATTTCTATTTTTACTTTGACATACATCAGCTGTATTTTTATGTCATTTAGTTTCTAAATCTCCACTCCTGTTTTACATTTCTTAAAGGCATAGTACCTAATTTTTATATTTTTATATTCATTCTTTTTTATAGATATACATATTTTAAGATTTTGCAGATCACATACATATCATATAAGCCATTTCATTATCCTATTCTAAGCCATTATCACGAGTCAGCTCCTGGTACCCATGCACTATCCTTTATAGTGTTTTTTTTTTTGCAACTATTTAAAGGTTTTTGTGAATCTCAATTTTTTCCAGTGTGAGCGACCCAGTGTCAGTTAGACTCCCTCTCCTCTGTGTACACAATAGGTATACCAGAACCCTCTACCTCATTGTTTTTGTAGTAACTAAGAATTTATCTCTTACAGGCCAAAAAAATTGGAATAAGAAAAAACCCCAAACAATTAAAAAACAAACTTCTGCTTTGTAAATTAGCTCTGTAACCCTTGGACACAATATGTAAATCTGATAAACTGTGCGACACAGACACAATTTAATCATTTTAGAATTCCACAGTATCCATTGCAACGTTACATTAAAAGTTCCCTAATATGTAATCCGACCATGTTACTCCATGCAATCTTTACTGATCCTTAACAAGGGGTAGGGTAATCACAATAAACATCAATCAATCATAGCATATCTATATATTTAGTAGATTGGATTAGCCGTATTAGTCCAGTAGACATGATGCCAAAATATCAGAGTATTGCAGCATGCAATGATACCGTTTTTATTGGACTAACATATTATTTCAAAGACAAGCTTTCGAGAATGTTCCTTGAGGTCTGAAGCAATACACATTATTATTGCTTCAGCCTTTAGGAAGAGAGGAACACTCTGAAAAGCTTGTATAGATAAAACTTTCCTCAAACAAGGCTCTCAAGTAACAGCCTCGGTGCTTACACACGCTCCTATAATATTCCAATACATGGTAGTACTCACAGGGCAAGGTCTTGATAATGATCTTATAGGGTCGAAACGTTGCACTGATCAATTGTTATTAGGAGTTATATAAGAGTTGTTGTCATTAGCTTGGCTAACATAGCTTGGTGCTACTTCTAAGTGCTGTTTCTAAGTGTGTGGTTGGAGATATTCTGGAGATAACCTGGAGGTAATCTGAGGAATTCAGGAGGATAAAGAAAAAGTTAAGATTTGTTTGAGTTAAATTATTCTCCTCATTGGAATGGCAGACTTAGTTCAGTGTAATAACTGCTATGCATTTGTTTCACGTTCCACTTTTTGGAGATTTGGATGCTGTCTAATCTGTAGACAGTTCTCTATATTGTGTCAGGAGATTGTATTTTTGAAGTCTGAGATTTGTAAATTATCTGGTGAACAAACTCAGACTGGAACTGCTGCAAGGCCACTGACGCAGAGACATACTAGGAATGGCAGATGGATTACTGTAGGATCTGGTAGACTTAGAGTTGTGGATAAAAGGCATTTTGCACAGTCTGTTGCTCTTCATAATTTATTTTCTGCACTTTCAGAGTGTAATGGAGTTGTGGATAGAGGCACTGAGGCTAGTGGTGTTGTGGAGAGAGGCACTGAGGCTAGTGGTGTTGTGGTGAGAGGCACTAAGGCTAGTGGTGTTGTGGTGAGAGGCACTGAGGCTAGTGGTGTTGTGGAGAGAGGCACTGAGGCTAGTGGTGTTGTGGAGAGAGGCACTGAGGCTAGTGGTGTTGTGGAGTATATTTCACAACACCACTAGGCTAGTGGTGTTGTGGAGAGGGGCACTGAGGCTAGTGGTGTTGTGGAGAGAGGCACTGAGGCTAGTGGTGTTGTGGAGAGAGGCACTGAGGCTAGTGGTTTGTGGAGAGAGGCACTGAGGCTAGTGGTGTTGTGGAGAGAGGCACTGAGGCTAGTGGTGTTGTGGAGAGAGGCACTGAGGCTAGTGGTGTTGTGGAGAGAGGCACTGAGGCTAGTGGTGTTGTGGAGAGAGGCACTGAGGCTAGTGGTGTTGTGGAGAGAGGCACTGAGGCTAGTGGTGTTGTGGAGAGAGGCACTGAGGCTAGTGGTTTTGTGGTGAGAGGCACTGAGGCTAGTGGTATTGTGGTGAGAGGCACTGAGGCTAGTGGTGTTGTGGAGAGAGGCACTGAGGCTAGTGGTGTTGTGGAGAGAGGCACTGAGGCTAGTGGTGTTGTGGAGAGAGGCACTGAGGCTAGTGGTGTTGTGGAGAGAGGCACTGAGGCTAGTGGTGTTGTGAGGAGAGGCACTGAGGCTAGTGGTGTTGTGGAGAGAGGCACTGAGGCTAGTGGTTTTGTGGAGAGAGGCACGGAGGCTAGTGGTGTGGTGGGTGGAGAGAGGCACTGAGGCTGAGGCTAGTGGTATTGTGAGAGAGGCACTGAGGCTAGTGGTATTGTGGAGAGAGCACTGAGGCTAGTGGTGAGGCTAGTGGTGGAGAGAGGCACTGAGGCTAGTGTGTTGTGGAGAGAGGCACTGAGGCTAGTGGTGTTGTGGAGAGAGGCACTGAGGCTAGTGGTGTTGTGGGGAGAGGCACTGAGGCTAGTGGTGTTGTGGAGAGAGGCACTGAGGCTAGTGGTGTTGTGGAGAGAGGCACTTGTGGAGAGAGGCACTAAGACTAGTGGTATTGTGGAGAGAGGCACTGAGGCTAGTGGTATTGTGGAGAGAGGCACTGAGGCTAGTGGTGTTGTGGAGAGAGGCACTGAGGCTAGTGGTGTTGTGGTGAGAGGCACTGAGGCTAGTGGTGTTGTGGAGAGAGGCACTGAGGCTAGTGATATTGTGGTGAGAGGCACTGAGGCTAGTGGTGTTGTGGTGAGAGGCACTGAGGCTAGTGGTATTGTGGAGAGAGGCACTGAGGCTAGTGGTATTGTGGTGAGAGGCACTGAGGCTAGTGGTATTGTGGTGAGAGGCACTGAGGCTAGTGGTATTGTGGTGAGAGGCACATATTAGAACATAATTTGTTTACTCTGTTCGTGATATGTCTACATGAATATGTATTTCTTTATAATTGTACTCACTTGCTCATCCCCCATCCCTGTCTTACCTTCTGTATCCCAATGTTACTTTATATAAAAATAAATTAATTTAATAAAAAAATAAATTAAAATTAAAATTAATTAATTAATTAATACAAATTAGACATGGAAAAAAAAAAAGAATCCTCATCGTCTATTTAATATGCAACTGTTTGTGTTGGATGTCAATTCCTTCTGAAATCCTGTTCAATGCAAGAACACTGCAGAGAGTTCACAGAAGTTCTTTTGATTTTGGACTTACATTACATAGTTAGAACTGCTTGAATAGCAAGAGAGACCAGGCCAATCAGTCTTGTTATCCACACCATACATAACATATATTGGTAAATGCTACAGTTATATTATCCACCAACTGACACAGAGAGCATAAAACCAACAGCATGATGGCATCTAGTAGATGTAGAAAGTACACTGACTTTTTGGTTCATGTATTAAGTGAAATTATGCTTTATTTGAATTAAATGGTGCATGAGTTTATATCGTAAAAGAACACTGTAGGGGGGGCTAACTATCATGGCAGAGAGTCGGGTTTCTCACAGGCTCCTGCACAATCTTGGCAATTTGAGCGAGCTACAGCTGTTTCCAGCGAAGTGGGTGTCGCTCCCGCATACCCATTTGCCCCCCACAACAGGGGGATTGCAGTGGGGTATTATGAGACCTTATCGAGACCTGCTGGCACCATGATTAACATTGTGGCCTAGACGGGGGAGGCAGTGGCTCCCACGACCAGGAGTTGTCTCGAAGTCGCATACAGCATGAGCAAGCCCCGCTACCCCTCTCGGACCGGTGGGGGTGATCCCGGTTCACCCAAGAGAAGTTACCCAAAGCATGCTGACATGTGTGGTGCCGCTACAGAGGCAGGGAAAGAAAATGTAAGCTCACCCAAAATGGTGGACACAGCCTGTGTCGATGGTCCCAGCTACGCTGTACACAACATCCTGACAAAATTGCAGAAACACTTTGATGAGTTTTGGAGGAAGCTGGAGCACAAACTCCAATAACAACACCAAGTGAACGACTTGCTGACACCCTCCCAATCGGCACATTGTACCATAGGAACCACTCCATGTGTCCATACATCTACACGGAGGCCGGGTCACCTCAGCAATAGATACACCGCCATACCACAACGTGCCCTCGCTTCCAAATGATGCAGAAGCCAGAGGAGGATCAAACCAGTGCTATTGCCAGCCATCTGGGGACCCTACAGACACAGACCACTCACCCAGAGAAAGGGGCCAAATCCAAGAAGGAGACCGGAAGCTCCCGTTTGCAGCTGCAATGCAGGGCCCTGCACCCTAGTGAGCAACCTTGGATACTGGTTTTACCACGGGACTTTGTCTCACCTAGAACTGGCGAGGGTTAAGCAGGTGTAATAATTGGTCTGTGTTTTCTCAGTTGAATAAGTCTTTTATGTATATTTCTATCTTCTTTGGTTAAAGGCACGCCAGGTTAATATACATCTATATTAACCAAAAAGTACTAATACACAATCTGACATTCTTTAGAAAAAAATATTCATTTATGCTACTTCAAAAGCAAATAATAATATACTTAACAGATGGTATTTCTTAACAACGTTACAGAGAGTGAAAGAGTTTAAGTAGTCGTCTTTGTATCAGCAAGTCAGGGACACACCTGGAGAGGAGAGCGGACCATAGGAGAAATAGAGAGAATGTGGTTTATAGGCAAAATTACGTCATAACCTTTTAATTTAGACTCTCCCCATATAAGGACTCTACCCCCAATCTTCCTATACAGCACATTCCAGAGTCCTCATGGTCATGGGCGTCCGCAGGAATTTTTCCAGGGGGGGGCATAATTGTAATGACATCCATGCTTGGTACCTTTTTGACAGTGTCATGAAAGGGAAGGGGCATAGCCATTATCACATAAAACCAGGGTGAATAGCGTTTTCACAACTATGGTGTCAGGAATATATGTTTGTGTTCCTGACACTATAGTGTTCATTTAACCAAATTAAAGGACATTTCTGGTCACCATAACAACTTCACCTAAATGAAAATGCTAGGATGCCAGAAAGCCCCTGCGTGCTCGCTGTCCTTTAAGGGGTTAAATCGCTCTCAAATGGTTTAACCCCAAAGGCTTCCTCCAGCTCCAGGTCGCTCAGTGGTATTTGGCTTCTGAAACAGAGTGTCAGGAAGTGCAGATTGACGCCAGGCATGGGTGCCGCTGATTGGCTAGAGTGGTCAGTTGACGCTCTAAGCCAATCGCTAGTTCCCGGTTCATAAAATATTTTTACTTTTTTATGAATGGGGAGCTACTGATTGGCTTAGAGTGCCAGCTGACCGCTCTAGCCAATCAGCAACACCCCTACCTAACGGCACTCTGTGCTTGCTGACACTCAGTAAATAAAAGTGAACACATTAACACCGATATTTTTTTACCTTTGGAGATGAGAAGGTCCAGTGTTTCCCTGCCAGGCCCAGGTACCAAAGCCTTATGATGTGGTGTCCAGAATAAAGTGGAGGGTTCAATTCATTTGTCCTTCCTGCTCCAATCTCCTTTTCCTCTCCTTCATTTGACAGTCTTTTTTTTTTCTTCTGGCACTGTTTTCTATCCTTGGCCCCTACTGCTCTTTTACCTTTCTGCTACTTTCTGCTTATTTTGTGCCCTTCTGCTCCTTTCTCATTCTGATCCCTTTCTGCTCCCTTTTCTACTTTACCTTTGTGCTCCTTGCTGTCCCTTTCTGCTTTTTCTCCTACTTTACCTTTGTGCTCCTTCTGATTCTTTCTGCTCCTTTACCTTTGTGCTCCTTGCTATCCCTTTGTGCTCCTTCCTGCTCCTTGCAGGCCCTTCCTGCTCATTCTCCTACTTTATGTTTGTGCTCCTTCTGCCCCTTCCAGCTCATTTCTGACCCTTTCTGCTCCTTCTACTTTACCTTTGTGCTGCTTTACCTTCAAGCTCCTTGCTGACCCTTCCTGTTCATTTCTATATATCTATAGGCTGCTGCCCCCCCAAATCTATGGGCTGCTGCCCCCCAAAATCTATAGGCTGCTACCCCCAAAAAAAATCTATGGGCTGCTGCCCCCCTCCCCAAATCTATGGGCTGCTGCCCCCAAATCTAAAGGCTGCTGCCCTCCCCCAAATCTATGGGC
>OW240913.1:11384859-11420620 GCA_933207985.1 Pelobates cultripes
TAATCTATAGGCTGCTGCCCCCCAAATCTATAGGCTGCTGCCCCCCCAGCCTCACTCCCTAATCTATAGGCTGCTGCCCCCCAAAAAAAAATTCTATAGGCTATCTCAAACCCTCTCCCCCACTTACACCTGATCTGTAGGCTGTCTCTGGCCCCCCATCCCTCACTCCCCTGATCTGTAGGCTGTCTCTGCCCCCCATCCCTCACTTAATGTGTATTTGAATAGGAACATATAGAATATGTAATATTCTACAGCAGGCTTGTATCTCCAGCAATTAACCATCACATCTTGGTGATTGCAACCTCTCTCTGTTAGGCAACAACACAGCAGCCACAGTACTTTAACCCCTTAAGGACCAAACTTCTGGAATAAAAGGGAATCATGACGTGTCACACATGTCATGTGTCCTTAAGGGGTTAAAAGGGCCAACCAAGCAGTTAATATTTCCTACTCTTCTGTTTGTAATAATTTGTTTGACCTCTACTCATCTTTATCTCATTATACAGCCATAGCTAGCATGTGTAAGGTCTCTGTTCTATTTTTTTACCACTATCTACCACGCATTGTCATCTCTCTATAGATTTTTTTTTAAATGCTTTAGTATGCAATGTCTTTGTTACTCTGTGATTTACACAAGGCACAACAAAAATAAAGAATTATAAAAAAACAAACCAAAAAAAAACATGGATGAGGCTTTTCACACCTCTAGAAAGATTGCATGTAGTTAAGCAGCCAGCCATTCCTGTTTAATATTTTGCCTTCTACAGCCTTTGTTGTTACCTAATTGCCAATGTTATGTCTTTCTAATGCTTATACCATTCAATGTATTGCTGCCTCAATAAAAAAAGAGATTGACAACAAATAGAGCACACATACACACACACAAAAAAGAACACCGTAGAAGGAAGGATATGGCCAATTTTATAGGAAACTATCTGCTATCCCAGTCTAAGTGACTGTCTGACATCAACAGGGAGAAACCTAATTGCAGTTTGACAGATTACACTGGGACAATGCACTTTTTTTTTGTTTTACTTTAATTTATTTTTCAAAACAAAATGTAATCCATAAAGTCTCACCCACCTCCATATATAATCTAGTAATTATTACTAGCCTGTAGAAGTATGAATTTATCTGCCAGTAACCCATTACACTCATTTAATGTCTGCAGATATCTTAAACATGACAGTAAGGGAGGTTTCCATGGGTCATATTATATTAGGATGGGAAGAAGAATGAATGAGTTACATTAGCTTTAACATTTTTTTATTTTTGCTAACATTTTAGACCCTGTGTGAAATATTGGAAGATACTTTATAATATCTAAATATTTTAATTCCTCAAAAATCTCTATAAAAGATGAACAAAAAAAAGATTTAAAAAAAAAAGGAAAAATAGTGTAAACAATTTTAACTTTTCAGTTGGTCCAATAACAGTCTATACACACAATCACTATTTTATTATACATTTATGAGCTTCCTATGCATCCTATGTTTTAAATAAATGTAATGCTAATATTTTTTCACACAAAAAGTGCTTGGAATTGAGAAGGTTAACATCAATTATTGGATTTTTTAAATTTTCAATAAAACAAGACAGACTTAAATAGTAACAAAATGCATTTGTTGTCTAAATATTAGATGTCGATAAGGCTCTTGATGTGCATTGTATTTTATTATCACTAATGTAATAATCTTCTTGAACTTTTTGTTATGTAAATGTTTGTACGATACATTGTTTCCTTCTGAGATCCTGTTTGATCCACTTACATTGAAGAATATTCACAAACGTTTTCCTGATTTTGGAATTACCCTGAATAATAATAATTGTGTGAATGACTGGACAGGCAAACCAGACCAAAAATAATATATCCACAACATGTAACTTAAAAGGGTAAAGAGTTATAGTCACGTTGGCCACCAATTGACAGAGACATGTAAAAAAAAACAGCATGATCGATCTAACAGCTGCATAGAGGATATTGACTTGGGGTTTTGTGTAACCGGGAAGGTTGTGTTTTAATTGATTCATATGTGCCAAAAGAGTATATGTTAAAATACAGGATAAAACAGAGAGTAATACAAAAGGAAGGAAACTTCCGACTGCAAATAAAGCGATTGTGCATCCATTTCTGAATGTGTCACTGATATTTGCAGAGAAAAAGTTGAGCGAAGTTGATATATCTTTTACGTTCCAAGAGATAATAGTTCCCAAAACAAAAGATAAAGAAGTAGAACTAAGAACCACTGGTAGCACCAGTGATGGTATGCGGAGTCTGAGACGCAGGGCCAGAGGATGCCGGAAAGTGACAATATTGACAAAGTACAAAACACTGAGCCATGTCGCAACCCAGAGAGACGAAAAATCCATGAATAGGAAGGCAACAGAAATAGCAAATTTTAGAGGACCTGAGAAGATATCATGAAAACGCCAGTACACAATGACCATTATGAAAATCATTGAAATGTAAAGAATGCATCGAAATAATGCCAGCGCGGCCAATAGCTTATCACATGGCTTTAAACGTCTGCTGGTTGACCAGTGAATAATGTTAACAATCAGAAAAAGTATGCTAAGAGTCAGGCCTGCAGCAACTATAATACCAGCCATTAAACTATATATCCGTAGAGACAGTAAAGACATCTCCTCTGCCAATTAGAAGCCACAAAATCTTCTCTACCTGAATTCCAGTTAAATAAAGCCTGTCTATGCCCAGAATCTCTCTATTTCATGGAACAGAATTTAATATAAAAAGGCAACCTGTCTGTTTTCTTTACTCCATGCAAATGGAAGTGACAATATGGAAAGCTATCTGGTCCACTGAGAATCAGCAGACATTAACAGATGTCATTGATCTCTGAACATTATTTGTTATGTATTTTCATATGTACATTTATTACACAGGCAATGTTGTCAATGACAGGCGCAAGAGCAAGAGGTGCCATGTCTCATCATGTCGCTCTACCTTCAATCTATTGAACCAATGCTGACCTCTGTCAAAACTCTGTGCCATGTCTGCCAGGCAACACATTAAAATGTAAAAAGAAAAGAAAACAAAATCTAAAGACTATAGGGGGTCAATATGACCCCCATATTCAGGGCCAGATTTACACTCCATTCTGTCCTGAAGCCAGCTTCTTCAATGTTTCAATGCCCCCTACCCTATAGGCCCTTCGTTTGTACATGCATATTAATGCTTGTGTGTTATAGTAATTTTTGTGTATAAATCATTCTGATTACAATATATGTATACACAAATACACTGATCAGCCACAATCATCAAACCACCAGCCAAATATCGTGTACGTTCCCTTTGTGCTATCAAAACAGCTCTGATGCATTGAGGCACAGACTACAAAAGGCTCTGAATGTGTCCTGTGGTATCTGGCACCATGACATTGGCAGCATATCCTATAAGAAAAGTAAGTTGTGAGGTGGGGCCTCCATTAATCGTATTATCACATCCCACAGATGCTCAATCGGATTGACATTTGGGAAATGTGGAGGCCAAGGCAACACCTTGAACTCTTTGTCATGTTCCTGAAACCATTCCTGAACAATTTTTGTGATACAATGCATTATTCTGCTGAAAGAGGTCACTGCCATCAGGGAACGCCATTGCCATTAAGGGATGTACGTAGTCTCCAACAATCTCTATGTAGATGGTGTGCATAAAAGTAACATCCACATTAATGCCAGGACCCAAGGTTTCCCAGCAGAACATTGCCCAGAGCATAACACTGCTTCTGCACCCTTCCCTTTTCCCACAGTGCATCCTGTTGCCATCTCTTCTTGGGGATATGGCGCACACACACCGGCCATCCACTTGACCTAAAAGATCATTAAACCAGGTAACCAGGTCCAGTTCTGCTGCTCACATCCTTATTGAAGGTGTTTTTGGAAGTAGACAATGGTCATCATGAGCACTCTGAACAGTCTGCAGCTAAGCAGCCCGATACACCTTTCTATCGTGGCCAGCATTATGTTTTTCAGCAATTTGAGCTGCAGTAGCTTTTCTGTGTGCTTGGACTGGACGAGCTAGTCTTCATTCCCCACATGCATCAATGAGCCTTGGGCGCCCATGACCCTGACACCAATTTACTGGTTGTCCTTCTTTGCACCACTTTTGGTAGGTACTAACCACTGTGTACCAGGAACACCCCACAAGACTTCCACACTGACACAAATACAAACTCTGACCCATGCAGACATACACACACTGACCCATGCAGACACACACACACACTGACACAAACACACATACTGACCCATGCAGACAGACACAAACATGCATATTGACACATGCAGACACACACTGACACGAATACACACACTGACCCATGCAGACAAACACACACACTGACCCATTAAGACAGATACAAACACGCACATTGACACATGCAGAAACACACACTGACCCATGCAGTCACACACACACTGACACAAACACAGACCCATGCAGACACACACACTGACACAAACACACACACACTGGCCTATGCACACACCTTCTCTGAAACACACAATGACACAAACACATACACACTGACCTATGCAGGCACACACATTCTCTGAAACACACACTGACACAAACACACACACACTGACCTATGCAGACACATACTTACCTTCATTACACTCCAGACATCTTGTTCGTGCACCTCAGGCATCACTCCCTGCATCAGCCCCACTTCCTTTTGTCACTAAGTACAGGGCAGGGGCAGGCGTGAGTGAGAAGTATACCCTACTGGGATACACTCTGCCACCCTGCCCCACTTCCTGAGCATTCATTTGTTCTCCTGATAGAATATACTGGTAGGATTAATTAGAGTGAAGGGGATCTCTTTAATTTTGTTTGGATTTCCATCATTTACCTTTAGAGCATGAGGGATTTTTGTTGGTTTTTCATCAGCTTCCTCTATAGTCAAAAACAGAACAGGAGGCACTACAATAACACAACATCTGCTGTGAGAATACCAGTAGCACACCAGCTACACCCCATCCTGAGCTGCACCCCATCTTATGTAACAGTTACGCCATGTGGAAATAACACAATAAGACTGAAAGATCAAAACCATTTGATAATGTAATGCTTGCTTTCTACAAAAGAAAATTCAGAGTATTTAAAAAGCATAATGCATTTCAATGCTGGACATGATTTAGAAAATGAACCAAGTGGTACTTTAGTCTTCTTGAGAGAATAAGTGTGTATCAAACCAACCATGGTGTGTCCTTTATATCATAAAAAGGGGACCATTACCAAAAGTACATGGCAGTTACAAAAACTGAGGTGGATAATTTTTATGGCAGTAGTAGTTCTACAAACAGAAAAAAAATCTACAGTAGAAGAAAACAAAACTCATAGAGTAATATAGTTTATACACTATTAAATGGTATTCTTTAGATTGCACTCACAAGCATATATTGATTGTAGGCATATCAAGTTGTTAAAGATGACAGAGAATCCTCGACATAGTGCTTGCATCCCATTTCAAGTGCTGCGTGATGATAATTCTCAATGTCATCTTTGTATAAAGTCCAAACGATGCTCAATAATCGCAGGAAAGTAAAAATAAAAAACATGTATCATAAGCTTTAAATTTCTTAAGAAAAGAAACATAAAAAAAATTCATTTATAAAAAACATACTCTATGAATTGTAGTAGTTCTACAAAAGTTCTACAAGTACTGAGTGGGCAATCACGTGGTCACATCTCTCCATTAATAGTCTTAAATAGGTTATACTCTGTTTCATATATGCCCTTTGAACATCGATGATGTTCTTACAACCAACATTTAAGTGTTTCATCACCTTAATAAATTGACAAAATGAATATTGTTCTCCCACTTCTGAATGTTTGGATCATTTGTCCGGCATTGTGTGACTATAGTGAGAGCCCAAGACCTAATGACGTCAGGACAATCAGAGGAGTCCAAAAATTGTATATTTCCTTAATTTGCTCTTTCACTGCTCTTTAGCGCTAGGATAAGGGCCACATGGTGGTTAATGTTAAGATATAAATGTTAAGCTATAAAAATTAAGGAAGAAGTAAAAAACTGATGGACAAAGCGAGAGACAGAGATCGGATGGAAAAAGAAAACCAGTCAAGAGACTAATCTTGACAATATGGCCTGCCATAACTCACCATGTATTTCATACAGATGTTTCTGATGCCCTTACTTATTAGTAATTTAGGGAATAGGATAGGTGGTGCTATAGATGCCATGTTAAATTATCCATTTATCCACCTGCACATAATCTAGTGAGATAATGGTGATGCAAATACACTTTGGTTTCATGTAGTACTTATTTATGCTATTTCTTGTCATGTTATTTTCTTTAATTGTCAATACATATTTTCACTTTCACAGATATTTCTCCTGGTTACTACTCTTCTCATCCTGAAGTGTCAACGCCATAAGGTCCAGGGGCTCAACCACTTGCAGTGAACATGTGTTTCTCCGTGATTCTTCCATAGATCTGCTCTTATGATCGCATATTTGTCATTTTGAGTGGGACAAAAAAAGGAGACAAATTGGAGAGACCAATGTAAGCACACGTGCGTTGTGTATGGCATGGTCCACGTTTGATACTGTACAGGAGACTGCAACCTATTCTTTCAGCACAGTAAGAGATCCAGGGCTTGTAGAAAGAATAACGGGAAGGGGATAGGGTTCTAAGTACAAATGAAAGACATAATTGCAGAATGAAATGTACTTTTATATATTTTATATACGTGTATGCTACTAGGAATGAGCAGAATATTTAAGAATTTTGCAATCATACTGTTTATCTAAAACACAAATTGTTTTCATTATGAACAAATGAATCGAAAATGACCAAGCATTGTGAGAGAGGATTCTGTAAATCATAATTGTATCAGTCCCCCCACCTACACCTACAATATTTAAAATGAGATACGTGTATTGATTTGGGATTCTAACAAACAAAGATGCAAACAGTGAGGAAGGACAAGATTCTTTGGCAGTTTAATGTACTGTATTAAAAACAAATGTTTAATAGCAATGCAAAGTGAATGCAGATATTGAAAGTCTACAAATAGAAATATGCAAATGTTAGGTCAAAACATGCCTGAGCTTACTTGAATCAATATTTGTGATAAACTGCTGTCTTGATTATATTGGCAGACGCTACAGTACTCAGTACTCAGTATTTAGAAAAACAGCTTTCGATAACAAAATTCTATACTTACAAATATATCGCCCCACTCCCCATTATTACTGCACTGCTATATTTCCCCCAACCCTCATTCAATGACAGAACAAACTGACTCACTGATAAGGAATGATGGCTGTCTGGAAAAATCTGCTCAGAGCAGCTGGGCATGTGTACAACTTTGGTCGTTTGTGAACACCGCCTAGTGTGAGAGCACCTTAAATATGCTCACCATGCCCCTAGAGTTGATTTCTGAAATTCCCTATATTATGAGTTCTCCTGGCGGGTTCGATTAAACGCTACACAAATAATTACCATAAAGGTATAAACAATGTATATGAGAGAAAACTAAAACAAAGTATCTATGAGTTGTCATTTAAAGGATCACTATAGGGTCAGGAACACAAACATGTATCCCTGACCCTATAGTTTTAAAACCACCATCTAGCCCCCCTGGGCCCCTCATGCCTCCATAAATATAGCACAATCTTACTGTATTCAAGCCAGAAGCTGTAACTCTGCATGTTGTTTGCCTAAAAAAAAAAAAGCAAGCAGTCTGCTGACATCATCAGAAGTGGTTGCCTGATCCAATCACAATGCTTCCCCATAGGATTGGCTGAGACTGACAAGAAGGCAGATCAGGGGCAGAGCCAGCATGATTCAAACACAGCCCTGGCCAATCAGCATCTCCTCATAGAGATGTATTGAATCAATGAATCTCTATGAGGAAAGTTCAGTGTCTGCATGCAGAGGGAGGAGATACTGAATGTTTGGATGCATTTAAGGCAGCCATGACCCAGGAAGGATCTCTAACAGTCATCTAAGGAGTGGCCAGTGAAGTTATCACTAGTCTGTAATGTAAAGACTGCATTTTCTCTGAAAAGACAGTGTTTACAGCAAAAATCCTGAAGGTAATGATTCTACTCACCAGAACAAATTCAATACGCTGTAGTTGTTCTGGTGACTATAGTGTCCCTTTAGTAATTCAAAGCAAGTGAGGGGCTAAAAAAGAAACAATGTCTAAAAGGATGACTGTATTAGGTCTGTGGTCACGTAACACACTGATCTATTTGTATTTGCTAATTCAAGTTGCTGCACATAAATAAAAGCCACTAAATCCCCTCCCAAGATTATAATCACCAGGTCTTTCTAAAAATGTAATCTTGAATCCTTTTTAAATGATCTCAAGAACATATCATGTCACAGATTAGGTCTAATACCAGATCTAGACTCTGCAATTGTATTTTTTCAGTCCAAGATCTTGCTTGTTTGGAATTTGCATGTCCCTCTGTGTAAAGCGCGACTAAAAGGGACACACCTGCTCTGGGTTACAGCTGACCTTACTCAAATGTACCAGTTTAGAGATTCACTGTGGTCAAAGTTCAAGCGTACTGGTTCCATGAATGATCACAGTAGCTACAGACAATGGCGAAATGCATGCACAAAACAAACAGAAATGGCAAAGACCCAATATTTCAGTGAAAATGTGATCAATAACATATCAAACCCAAGAAACGTTTGGAAAATCATAAATAGCATACAAACCCCCACAATCCCCTCCCAACCCTCCGCTGTCAAAATGGACAACCAAACACTACAACACCGCCTAGATCAGGGGTTCTCAACGTTAGTCCTCAGGACCCCCTACCAATCCAGGATTTGGGGATTACCTGGGTGTGTCTCAGGTGTTTAGACTCTAAGGTGTTTTTTTTTCTTTTTCTAAACACCTGAGACACACCCAGGTAATCCCTAAACCCTGGACTGGTAGGGGGTCCTGAGGACTAACGTTGAGAACCCCTGATACAGATGAAGCAAATGCCTTTAATAATTACTTTGTTGGATGTGCTACCACACTGGTTGATAAGATAACAAATGACACTAATTTCAGACCACCAATAAAGATCAGGCCCGGCCAAATCTTCAAAATCCACATATAAAGAAATTAAAATTGATACTTGTGCCTGTTAGTGTCATTAATAAACATCTTAATAATTTGAAAAAGAATAACTAGTGTGGACCAGATCAAAGTGGTGACAATACTTCTGTATCTAACTGTCAAAAATCTTGGTAAAATGCATCCACAAGCAACTATGGGAATATTATCAACAATCAAATTATCTGACCCTTGATCAATCAGACTTTCGTCCAAATCATTCAGTTTCGACTACCCTCTTAAACATTTGCAATGACATCCAATTTGGCATGGAACAAGGAGACCTAACTGGAGCTATTTTCATTGATTTGGCCAAGGCCTTTGACACAGTAGACCATGGCATTCTTTTGCAAAAACTGAAAAACTCCATTGGTGATCATCCGCTAACCTGGTTTCGATCATATGTTTCAGACCGATTGCAATATGTGGCCATTTCTGATAGCGCCTCCCTCCATCTTCGAGTCACGTGTGGTGTTCCCCAAGGCTCCATACTCTGCCCCCTGCTATTCACATTATTTATAAATGATCTGCCTAACGTCTGCAAATCCTCCGCTGTACACATGTATGCAGACAACACTGTAATCTACGCTAGTAAACCCAATCTACCACAGTTGAGGCTGTGCTCCAAAACCAATTCACAGATGTAGAAAAGTGGATAGCGGATAACAAACCCTTCCTAAACACTGACAAAACCATTACAATGATCTTTGTAACTGTACTTAAATTACGTTAACTACAAAAGCAACAACTGTGTATCAAAACAAAAATTGAAATAGTGCACTGACAGCAGTCTGTTCTTTTAAATATCTAGGTATGTGACTAGACCCCAATCTATCCTTTGGCCTTCACATTGAAAACATCTCTTCAAAACTTTCAAACTAGTTTCCCTGTACAGAACCAAATCCTGCCTAAGCCCTACAGTAAGGAAACAGATGCTAATGTCGGTGATTGATGAGGATGTCATTTATGCACCTGCATCGCAAACCCACCTTAATAAACTTAATACGTTATATAATTCATTCTGTCGCTTTGTACTAGAATACAATTACTTGACCCACTATAGTGACATGTTAAAAGAGCTAAACTGGCTATTGCTGGAATCCCGACGCATTCTTCATATTTCTAGCCTTGTGCATAAGAGCTTTTCTGGGAAGCTCCCACCCTGCCTGAGTAGAATGATCTCCCCAGCTGTTCCGACCACCTATAACCTCCGATCCAGTACTAGCACGATATTTAGCATACCGCAATACAAAAATACAGAGCACCGCAATTATGGAATAACCTCAGGGACACAGTCACATCTCCATTCTATCTTAAATCTTTTAAGAGAATGCATGGTTGAATATATTTATCACCTGTTATATGTTAAATTTATATATGTGTGTGTATTGTATTTTTTGCAATATTGTATCCTATTGTAACAATGCAATGTTTTGTGGACCCAGGACATACTTGAAAACTAGAGAAATTTCAATGTATCCATCCTGGTAAAATTTTTTATAAATAAATAAAATTACACAAGATTTTAGTAATGGAAGGTCAAAGAATCCTTGTTAAAAATCAGATGGCTTATGGCACGATGGTCACCCTCCTTAGGGCAGTCTTTAAATAAGAAGGGAAATTCGCTATTCTAAATTATCATACTTGAGGGGTGTGGTAATAGTCCACCCACCATCACATTATGCCCCCTATATACTGAGCATGGGTCTAGTGGCCTCTGACAAATTATAGACACCCCCAATGTGGGGAGGCACAACATTAATATTTATTAAAACGTGATTCAAGGCATGTAATATAACATTACCCACTCGTGGTTTCCATCCCATGTGCATCGTGAGATCTCAGTGGCCAGTATTCAAATAGTTTTCACCTTCAAGGTTGTACTTAGATAGAGGGGTAGGAACACTCTTTGCATATCCCCTTCTGATATAGACGCCCCATCAAAGTGACGTAGACTCATCAAATCCTGACCATTGTTCTCAGACTGACTCACCCACATCAATTTTCAATTCTTTTAGCCAGAAATAGTGAAATGTCATTCGTACAAGGTCACAGTCATGTCACTCTGGCTCTGAACTAGCATAAATGATGCAAGTTATCACCTTAGCATCTTTTTATAAATTGGAGTCCTAATTTGGCATAGCTCACGTGCAAAATTGACACAGATGTGACGCATGGGCTTAGACCTATATAAACCTTGGGTCTACCCTACTACAGTGCCCTTTTGAGGTTTCCTGGCCCTTAAGAATGTTATGTTATTGCTATTGTGAGTTCCAGTGTACCAGAACCCTGCATGCTCCTGACCTTGGATTGCTGCCTAGCTCATTGTCCTGTTCCATTATCCAGTATACTAAACCCAGTTGTATTTGACTCTAACTTTGTTTACTCCACTGTTCCCATTGTAGTGCTACTAAGCTAGTTCACGACTATGAGTTTGTCTCATCCTTGTTTCTGAGCTCCTTTGATCCTTTTTTCTAGATGAGCTTCTTGTATCTTGATCCTTTTTGGCCTTTATGAATTATTTGGCTAGCATTGGTACTTTTACATCTACCCAAGTCCGACCCCCATAAGATCCAGTAATATGCCTTCTTTCTTTCCTACTCTGCCTTTTTGGTTAAGTTTCAGTTAGTAGACTGCTGAATGATCCTCAGTATCATGACAGAAGTTTTCTCTGATCAACAACATGAAGAGTCTGTATCTTTGCCCCACATACCCTAGATTACATGCTTACCAGGAGATATAACACATATTTATATCTTTAATTTTATAATATATATCTGTTAAAGGACTCCATTTTACTTGACATTCTACAACAGTCCACACTTCAACAATCATATGGTGCTGCCCACATATTCTGCTCTTGTTAAAATACTCAACTGGCATCCAATATGGCATCTTCAAATGTTTTACCCACATGTTCAAATCACTGAATAACCTTGCACCTCTATACCTCTACTCACTCATCCCTTCTGCTGCCTCAACTCCTCTTTTATCCAAACCCCACACGCATGCACTCCCTTTACAATTCCAATTCCATTAATTTTCATTCTTAACTCCCACCACTGGAATAACCTCCCTTCCCACATGCAATATGCCACCTCTCTATCATCTTTCCATAAACTTCTACAGGGAGTGCAGAATTATTAGGCAAATTAGTATTTTGACCACATCATCCTCTTTATGCATGTTGTCTTACTCCAAGCTGTATAGGCTCGAAAGCCTACTACCAATTAAGCATATTAGGTGATGTGCATCTCTGTAATGAGAAGGGGTGTGGTCTAATGACATCAACACCCTATATCAGGTGTGCATAATTATTAGGCAACTTCCTTTCCTTTGGCAAAATGGGTCAAAAGAAGGACTTGACAGGCTCAGAAAAGTCAAAAATAGTGAGATATCTTGCAGAGGGATGCAGCACTCTTAAAATTGCAAAGCTTCTGAAGCGTGATCATCGAACAATCAAGCGTTTCATTCAAAATAGTCAACAGGGTCGCAAGAAGCGTGTGGAAAAACCAAGGCGCAAAATAACTGCCCATGAACTGAGAAAAGTCAAGCGTGCAGCTGCCACGATGCCACTTGCCACCAGTTTGGCCATATTTCAGAGCTGCAACATCACTGGAGTGCCCAAAAGCACAAGGTGTGCAATACTCAGAGACATGGCCAAGGTAAGAAAGGCTGAAAGACGACCACCACTGAACAAGACACACAAGCTGAAACGTCAAGACTGGGCCAAGAGATATCTCAAGACTGATTTTTCTAAGGTTTTATGGACTGATGAAATGAGAGTGAGTCTTGATGGGCCAGATGGATGGGCCCGTGGCTGGATTGGTAAAGGGCAGAGAGCTCCAGTCCGACTCAGACGCCAGCAAGGTGGAGGTGGAGTACTGGTTTGGGCTGGTATCATCAAAGATGAGCTTGTGGGGCCTTTTCGGGTTGAGGATGGAGTCAAGCTCAACTCCCAGTCCTACTGCCAGTTCCTGGAAGACACCTTCTTCAAGCAGTGGTACAGGAAGAAGTCTGCATCCTTCAAGAAAAACATGATTTTCATGCAGGACAATGCTCCATCACACGCGTCCAAGTACTCCACAGCGTGGCTGGCAAGAAAGGGTATAAAAGAAGAAAATCTAATGACATGGCCTCCTTGTTCACCTGATCTGAACCCCATTGAGAACCTGTGGTCCATCATCAAATGTGAGATTTACAAGGAGGGAAAAACAGTACACCTCTCTGAACAGTGTCTGGGAGGCTGTGGTTGCTGCTGCACGCAATGTTGATGGTGAACAGATCAAAACACTGACAGAATCCATGGATGGCAGGCTTTTGAGTGTCCTTGCAAAGAAAGGTGGCTATATTGGTCACTGATTTGTTTTTGTTTTGTTTTTGAATGTCAGAAATGTATATTTGTGAATGTTGAGATGTTATATTGGTTTCACTGGTAATAATAAATAATTGAAATGGGTATATATTTGTTTTTTGTTAAGTTGCCTAATAATTATGCACAGTAATAGTCACCTGCACACACAGATATCCCCCTAACATAGCTAAAACTAAAAACAAACTAAAAACTACTTCCAAAAATATTCAGCTTTGATATTAATGAGTTTTTTGGGTTCATTGAGAACATGGTTGTTGTTCAATAATAAAATTAATCCTCAAAAATACAACTTGCCTAATAATTCTGCACTCCCTGTAAAGACCCACTGTTTCACTGGAACCTGCCCCATCACTTCCCAACCCAATGCCCCACTTGTCCTTTTTAGCTCAATGTAGGCTTTTTCCTATCCCCCAGATGCAACTGTTTCATATAAATCCAAATTGCTTATGGACATGACCCAACTAGATGTGCAGACCCTACAAAGTATTTTCTCAAATTATTTTCCCTCTCTTCACCACTTCCCATCTCTGAAGGACTATTTGAGCAAGTATCCCCCCTGCCTTTGTGCTTCTTATCACCCTAATCTTTTGTCTCTTTGCTATACATTTCTCTTTGCATACTCATAGTCTTCTATGATCTCCAAATTCTATTTGTAGTGGTTGTAAAGCATTTTTTTATTTTCTGTTTTCATCAAACCACTGTGCACAGTATACTGATTGTGAATCAATACTCCTTGTAGTGGCAACATCATGAATGCAATTCTGTTACTTCACAATTGTATTTTGTGCCCAAAACCTTTTGTCTAAATATATGTTTTCCATCTGGATTGATAGCCCACGGGCCATTGACATAATATCTTGCAGGAGATGGAAGATTCCTTTCTCTCTGGCATCAGTGGTTCTAACGAGTTATTCCTGTTTGAATAATTACCTATTTTTTTCACAAGTTGCAAAGCACTCTGTATGAGAACTGTTAAATAAACAAATTCATATGATGCACAAAGGACACATTAAAACTCTGTTAAATTTCATACAGGTACCACATCTGTTGATACCTGGATGGAGAATCAGTCAGTTCTCCTACTTGGAACTTTCCACTATGGTCATATTGCATTTCAAGGTTTTCTTTACATTTTGGGATGTTGAACCAATCTAGCAATATTTGGATCCTTCTGTAAAATATGCAAATTATTATTTATAATTAGTGATGTTTCGGTTCGCGAACTTCCGCAAATGTTCGCGAACCGGGCGAAGCCCATAGACTTCAATGGGAAGGCGAATTTTAAAACACACAGGGACTCTTTCTGGCCACAATAGTGATGGAAAAGTTGTTTCAAGGGGACTAACACCTGGACTGTGGCATGCCGGAGGGGGATCCATGGCAAAACTCCCATGGAAAATTACACAGTTGATGCAGAGTCTGCTCTTAATCCATAAAGGGCATAAATCACCTAACATTCCTAAATCACAATGGATATGGATTGACACCTGACATATGACATATTGACACCTTGACATATGGATTGACACCTGTCCTCAGATCCCTGATACACACTGACACAGAGCAGAATAGGGACTGTTCCCTCCTACATAGGGTCACTTGGCAGATATGGATTGACACCTGTCCTCAGAGACCATGATACACACTGACACAGAGCAGAATAGAGACTGTTCCCCCTACATAGGGTCACTTGGCAGATATGGATTGACACCTGTCCTCAGGAGCCCTGATACACACTGACACAGAGCAGAATAGAGACTGTTCCCCCTACATAGGGTCACTTGGCAGATATGGATTGACACCTGTCCTCAGAGACCATGATACACACTGACACAGAGCAGAGTAGGGACTGTTCCTCCTACATGGGTCACTTGGCAGATATGGATTGACACCTGTCCTCAGAGACCATGATACACACTGACACAGAGCAGAATAGGGACTGTTCCCCCTACATAGGGTCACTTGGCAGATATGGATTGACACCTGTCCTCAGAGCCCCTGATACACACTGACACAGAGCAGAATAGAGACTGTTCCCCTACATAGGGTCACTTGGCAGATATGGATTGACACCTGTCCTCAGAGATCCCTGATACACACTGACACAGAGCAGAATAGAGACTGTTCCTCCTACATAGGGTCACTTGGCAGATATGGATTGACACCTGTCCTCAGAGCCCATGATACACACTGACACAGAGCAGAATAGAGACTGTTTCCCTACATAGGGTCACTTGGCAGATATGGATTGACACCTGTCCTCAGAGCCCCTGATACACACTGACACAGAGCAGAATAGAGACTGTTCCTCCTACATAGGGTCACTTGACAGATATGGATTGACACCTGTCCTCAGAGAACATGATACACACTGACAGAGCAGAATAGAGACTGTTCCTCCTACATAGGGTTACTTGGCAGATATGGATTGACACCTGTCCTCAGAGAACATGATACACACTGACACAGAGCAGAATAGAGACTGTTCCTCCTACATAGGGTCACTTGGCAGATATGGATTGACACCTGTCCTCAGAGATCCATGATACACACTGACACAGAGCAGAATAGGGAATATTCACTAAATGCCAAACATTGTTATACAGGGGAATATTCAGTAAATAAGGATAAGGGGGGACCTACTGTCCTCCCCCTGCCCCCACCCGTGAGCGGTGGGTGGGGGCCATAAAAATAATGAGGGGGGGACCTACTGTATGATGTTGTATCGATCAGGTAGTGTAAGGGTTACGCCCGCTTCACAGTGACAGACCAAACTCCCCGTTTAACGCACCGCAAACAACCGCAAACAGTCCATTTGCACAACCGCAAACTCCCCATTTGCACAAGGTTGGATACCAAGCTAGCCATGTCCCGTTCCTTGTCCTCACTGATGTCATTGAAGGTCTCTTCCTCCACCCAGCCACGTACAACACCAAGGGTCCCCAAAAGGTGACAACAAGCCCCCTGGGACGCCTGCTGTGTTTGGTCTTCCACCTCCTCAAAGCCACCTTCCTCTCTGACTCCTCTTCTTCAGACTCCTCTCTCTGCGTTGCCTCTCTCTGCGTTATTATAAGGTGTGTTAAGTAGTATTATTCTTATCAGTTTAGTCCCTGTTATGTGCCTTTTTTTGGTTTGGTTTTTGAAACACATGCCTGAAAAATTAGGTATTCCCCAACAGTGTTCCCCAACCCCCGGGCCGCGGACCGGTACGTGGATCAAACGTTTACCGGTCCACGGCGATAAAAAGGTTGGGGAGCACTGTCCTAAAACATTGCGGCTTGAACCCTAGTTGGTGGCGGATGAGTCACACAAGTCAACCGGCACTCAGAGCTAAAATACAGCAGCGTGTGGACCATTTTTAGCCCAAGGCAGCTCATCTCATCAGGCCTTTTTTAGTCTGATGTATCGCCCATTATCAGTCCCGTCGGGATCCATCCGTCATTCATCTTAATAAAGGTGAGGTAATCTAGACTTTTTTGACCTAGGTGACTTCTCAGTGACAATACCTCCTGCTGCACTGAAGGTCCTTTCTGACAGGACACTTGAAGCGGGGCAGGCCAGAAGTTCTATTGCAAATTGGGATAGCTCAGGCCACAGGTCAAGCCTGCACACCCAGTAGTGAAGGGGTTCATCGCTCCTCAGAGTGTCAATATCTGCAGTTAAGGCGAGGTAGTCTGCTACCTGTCGGTCGAGTCGTTCTCTGAGGGTGGATCCCGAAGGGCTGTGGCGATTGGTAGGACTTAAAAAGCTCCGCATGTCCTCCATCAACAACACGTCTTTAAAGCGTCCTGTCCTTGCCGGCGTGGTTGTGGGAGGAGGAGGATTACTTTCACCTCTTCCCCTGTTAGATTCCCGTTGTGCTGTGACATCACCCTTATACGCTGTGTAAAGCATACTTTTTAAATTTATTTTGCAAATGCTGCATCCTTTCCGACTTGTTGTAATTTGGTAACATTTCAGCCACTTTCTGCTTATACGGGGGTCTAGTAGCGTGGACACCCAGTACAGGTCGTTCTCCTTCAGCCTTTTTATACGAGGGTCCCTCAACAGGCACAACAGCATGAAAGACCCCATTTGCACAAGGTTGGATGCCGAGCTACTCATGTCCTGTTCCTCGTCCTCAGTGATCTCACTGAAGGTATGTTCTTCCACCCAGCCACGTACAACACCACGGGTACCAAATAGGTGACAACGGGCACCCTGGGATGCCTGTTGTGGTTGGTCTTCCTCCTCCTCCTCAAAGCCACATTCCTCCTCTGACTCCTCTTCCTCACAATCCTCTTCCAGCGTTGCCGCAGGTCCAGCAAGCGATGCTGATAAGGCTGGTTCTGGTGGTGATGGTGACCACAACTCTTCCTCTTCACGCTCATCTACGGCCTGATCCAGTACTCTTCGCAGGGCACGCTCCAGGAAGAAAACAAATGGTATGATGTCGCTGATGGTGCCTTCGGTGCGACTGACTAAATTTGTCACCTCCTCAAAAGGACGCATGAGCCTACAGGCATTGCGCATGAGCGTCCAGTAACGTGGCCAAAAAATTCCCAGCTCCCCAGAGGCTGTCCTAGCACCCCCGTCATACAAATATTCATTAACGGCTTTTTCTTGTTGGAGCAGGCGGTCGAACATTAGGAGTGTTGAATTCCAACGTGTCGGGCTGTCGCAAATCAAGCGCCTCACTGGCATGTTTTTTCACCACTGGATATCTGAAAAGTGCGCCATGGCCGTGTAGGAACGCCTGAAATGGCTACACACCTTCCTGGCCTGCTTCAGGACGTCCTGTAAGCCTGGGTACTTATGCACAAAGCGTTGTACGATCAGATTACACACATGTGCCATGCACGGCACATGTGTCAACTTGCCCAACTTCAATGCCGCCAACAAATTTGTTCCGTTGTCACAAACCACTTTGCCGATCTCCAGTTGCTGCGCAGTCAGCCACTTTTCCACCTGTGCGTTCAGGGCGGACAGGAGTGCTTGTGCGGTGTGACTCTCTGCTTTCAAGCAAGTCAAACCCAAGACGGCGTGACACTGCCGTATCCGGGATGTGGAATAGTACCTGGGGAGCTGGGGGGTGCCGTTGATGTGGAGCAAGACGCAGCAGCAGAAGAGGACTCAGCCGAGGAGGTTATGGAAGAGGATGGAGTAGGAGGAGTAGAGGAGGTGGCAGCAGGCCTGCCTGCAAGTCGTGGCGGTGTCACCAACTCCTCTGCAGAGCCACGCATTCCATGCTTGGCAGCCGTCAGCAGGTTTACCCAATGCGCAGTGTAGGTGATATACCTGCCCTGACCATGCTTTGCAGACCAGGTATCAGTGGTCAAATGGACCCTTGCCCCAACACTGTGTGCCAGAGATGCTATTACTTCCTTTTGCACAATTGAGTACAGGTTGGGGATTGCCTTTTGCGAAAAGTAATTTCGGCCGGGTACCTTCCACTGCGGTGTCCCAATAGCTACAAATTTTTTGAACGCCTCAGACTCCACCAGCTTGTATGGTAAAAGCTGGCGGGCTAATAGTTCGGACAAGCCAGCAGTCAGACGCTGGGCAAGGGGGTGACTTTCTGACATTGGCTTCTTACGCTCAAACATGTCCTTGACAGACACATGACTGTGGGAAGATGAGCGTGAACTGCTCAAGGCGGGAGGCGGAGTGGCGGATGGTTGAGAGGGGACAAGGAGGACAGCAGTGGTTGACGTGGCTGAAGATGCTGGACCAGGAGGAGGCTGGCGGCTTAGAGTAGGCGAGCTGCTTGTACTCATGTGTTGATCCCATAGGTGTTTGTGATGTGAGATCATGTGCCTACGCAAAGCAGTTGTACCTAGGTGGGTGTTGGACTTCCCACGACTCAGTTTCTTTTGGCACAGGTTGCAAATGGCATCGCTGTTGTCAGAGGCAGACACACAAAAAAAATTCCACACTGCTGAGCTCTGCAATGACGGCATTCTGGTGGTGGACACAGCATGCATTGATTGGCGTGCTGTTGGGCTGACCCCGGGTGTCGATGCATGCTGTCTGACTGTGCCACTAGCTCCTTGCGACGACCTCCCCCTGCTTCCAACTCGTCTCCTCCTCCTCCCTGTCTCCCCATCTGAACTTTCGCCCTGTTCTTCTTCTTGACGAGCGGGCACCCACGTGACATCCATGGACGCATCGTCATCATCAACCGCTTCACTTGTATCTGACAACTCAGCAAAGGAAGCAGCAGCGGGTACAACATCATCATCATCATCACACCGTACGTCCATGTGTGTAATGCTGCCTGCCTGAGACATATCCCTGTTATCTACATCCTCTGGCAATAATGGTTGCGCATCACTCATTTCTTCAAACGGATGTGTAAATAACTCCTCTGACATACCAAGTGAAGCGGCTGTGGTGCTAGTGTTGGTGGTGGCGGCAGGCGGGTGAGTGGTATCTTGAGAGGTGCCGAAGCTAAGCTGGAGGAGGATGTTGCGTCAAGGTTCCGAGCCGAAGCTGTAGAAGATTAAGTCTCCTGTGTTAGCCAGTCAACTATGTCCTCAGAACTTTTCAAGTTCAGGGTACCTGGCCTCTGAAAACTGGGCATTATTCTAGGGCAAAAGGGAATCACAGCACCACGACCACGATGGCCCCTGCGGGGTGGCCTGCCTCTGCCTGTCATTTTTTTTTCGATTAGTGGTACTATGCATGCAAGCTACTGTGACACCAGATATGAGTGGCACTGTGAACTGGCAGAGGTTGGCAGAGTACACGCTGTAGGGCTGACACACCCGCTTTGAGAAAACTAACTGCTATTCAATCTATAACAGTGAAAAAAGTTTTTGGGTTTTAAATGCAAGCTATTGTGACACCAGATATGAGTGGCAAAGTACACGGGCAGAGGTCTGCAGAGCACATGCTGAAGGAGGCCTGACACCCGCTTTAATGACACTGACTGCTATTAGCTTACACTGAAAAACTTTTTTTCTTTGTAAAAGCACGCTATAGAGACACCAGATATGAGTGGCAAAGTACACGGGCAAAGGTCTGCAGAGCACACGCTGAAGGAGGCCTGACACCCAGACGCTTGCAGACAATTAACTGCTATTCAATCTATTACAGTGAAAAAATTTTTTTTTTCTTTTTAAATGTCAAGCTTAAGCTATTGTGACACCAGATATGAGTCGTGGCACTGGGAAAATGGGCACAGTATCCACTGTGAGCCTGACACACCCGCTTTAAGGACACTGATTGCTATTCAATCTATAACAGTAAAAAAAGTTTTTTGTTTTTAAATGCAAGCTATTGTGACACCAGTGAGTGAGTGGTGGCACTGGGCACAGTATCCACTGTGAGCCTGACACACCCGCTTTAAGGACACTGACTGCTATTCAATCTATAACAGTGAAAAAAGTTTTTTGTTTTTAAATGCAAGCTATTGTGACAACAGTGAGTGAGTGGTGGCACTGGGCACAGTATCCACTGTGAGCCTGACACATCCGCTTTATGGACACTGACTGCTATTCAATCTATAACAGTGAAAAAAGTTTTTTGTTTTTAAATGCAAGCTGTTGTGACACCAGTCACAACTGGGCACAGTATCCACTGTGAGCCTGACACAGAAGCTGGCAGCAGTGGCAGACAACTAACTGCAATTACATTACACAGAAAAAAAAAAAAAAGCAGACTGATGTTCTAGCCCTAAAAAGGGCTTTTTGGGGTGCTGTCCTTACAGCAGAGATCAGATGAGTCCTTCAGGACTGTAGTGGACACTGTATACCCTAACCTAGCTATGCATTTCCCTATCTATTCAACAGCAGCTACACTTTCCCTCCTCTCACTAAGCATGCAGCTTGAGAATGAATCTAAAATGGATGCTGTCCAGTAGGTGGGAGGGTCTGCTAGGGAGGGTGTGCTGTTAATTGGCTGGAATGTGTCTGCTGACTGTGAGGTACAGGGTCCAAGTTTACTCAATGATGATGAATAGGGGGCGGATTGAACCGCGCATGTGTTCGCCGTCCGTGGCGGAAGCGAACACGCTATGTTCGCCAGGAACTGTTCGCCAGCGAACCGTTCGGTGCATCACTATTTATAATATGACCTATTTGTTTAGAGAATATGTTGAGTGTACATTGTGTAGTAACACACAAGATTGTGGTGTGCAATACTAATTTAGGCTTTGGTTTAATTATTTTAATTCAAATGATTTATCTACAAAAATTCTCATTGACTTTAATAGTGAATTCTGTAGAAAAATTGTTTTAAAAGTTTATTGAACAGATTGTAATTATTGTTAAAGATTATCCACAAGAAACAAGAAATAAGTCCCTATAATTAATAGTCTGTCTATCAAAAGTTAAAACATTTTACACTTTCATTCTTTTTTATCAAAAATATCTAAAAATATCTCTCAGTAACCTGTTCACTAACAGGATTGTACAACATACAAAAAGTCATCCACTTAGCCTTGAAGATATCACCAGTAGTAGATTTTGTATAGCATTTTAAGCAATGTTTTGATACTTTTCTAGAAAGCAGAATATGCAAGAATACAGTCAATATGTGGAGTAACTGTTAATTCAAGGAACAATCTAACTGCCACTTTGGAATCAAGAAAAAATTGGAAATCAACAGGAAATGGCATTGAATAATAATAGTAAATATGGCAGGTAAGAATGTTTGATAAAAGTGATAGAGAGTATCTCAATAACAATGAGGGTGTTCTATATGCTACACACTCGCAGGAACAAACCTGAGTTCTAGGATGTATGAAAAACAAATGAAAACATTGACAAAGTGATACAGGTGGCTTGGAGCTCCAGTCACCAGGCCCTTCTCCTCTCTGATGATGCTGAGAAGGCATTTGATCTGGTGGACTGGCAATTCATGCTTTAAACAATGCAAACCGTAGGATTCAGCCATCATATGCTCATGTGGAACTCTTCCCTGTATACAACCCCGGGCTGATAAATGGTGCCCTGTCTCCTGCCTTCCAGATTCAGAATGGTACGTGGCAGGTATGTCCACTGTCCTCCCTCCTGTTTGGTGTACGTGGTTGCTGATCAGCCGACTTGAAAAGTGGGGAGGGATTGGCCTGCAGGTGGGCGCTTCCTCCCAGCTCACTCCGCGCGGGAGGAGAGCGCGCCCAGCAATGAAGAGGGAGAGCCAGCCGACTCCCAGTCCCATCAGCCCCAGTCAGCCACCCTCCTGCAAAGACAAGGTAAGAAACAGGAGGGTGACTGGAAAATGAGCTGTGTGTGTGTCTGTATGAATGTATGTATGTCTATGTCTGTCTGTATGTATGTATGTCTGTCTGTATGAATGTATGTATGTCTGTATGTATTTCTGTCTGTATATATGTCTGTCTGTCTGTATGTCTGTATGTATGCCAGTATGAATGTATGTATGTCTGTATGTATTTCTGTCTGTATATATGTCTGTATGTCTGTCTGTATGTCTGTATGTATGCCAGTATGAATGTATGTATGTATGTATGTCTGTATGCATGTATGTCTATCTGTATGCATGCCATTATGTGTGTATGAATGTCAGTGTCTGTCTGTCTGTCTGTCTGTATGAATGTCTGTATGTCTGTATGTATGTCTGTCTGTATCTCTGTATGCATGTATGTCTATCTGTATGCATGTCATTGTGTGTGTATGAATGTCAGTGTGTGTATGAATGTCAGTGTGTGTATGTCTGTCTGTCTGTATGAATCTATGTATGCCAGTATGAATGTATGTCAGTGTATGTATGTCTGTATGCATGTATGTCTATCTGTATGCATGTCATTATGTGTGTATGAATGTCAGTGTATGTATGTCTGTCTGTCTGTATGAATGTCTGTCTGTATGAATGTCTGTCTGTCTGTATGTATGTGTATCTGTATGCATGTCATTATGTGTGTATGAATGTCAGTGTATGTATGTCTGCATGTCATTATGAATGTGTGTATGTATGTCTGTCTGTATGAATGTATGAATGTCTGTATGTCATTATGAATGTGTCTGTGTCTGTATGTCCTTATGCATGTGTGTCTGCATGTATGTTAGTATGTGTCTGTCACTATGTACGTCTATGTGTCTGTATATGTGTGTATGTCTCAGTATGTGTATGTCTCAGTATGTATGCCTATATGCGTATCAGTATGTGTGTCTGTTAGTCTGTATCAGTGTGTGTGTGTATCTGTGTCCATTTGTATCAGCGAATGTGTTTGTGTCTGTGTGTGTATTCCTGTGGGCAGGATTTGGAGGCGGTCTCTTTGGGCATTTTTGGAGGCGGGCCCCCCAGGGGCCGAGACCATGAGCTCAGTTAGGGGCCCCAAAATTTCTGGTGGCGGCCCTGATTAGAGGGAACACTTAGAACTCTTGCAGATTGAGATAGTTGAAAATATAAATGAAACACATTTAGTTGCAGCTGCATCAAGTGGGTAGGGCCGTTGTCTACGATACTGTCAGGATCCTATTCTGACAACCAAAGTTATATTTCATTTTATCTCTTTTATTTCTATAAATTCAACTTTTTTCACCACTAGTGACCTCCCTAGCCACTAGTCCAACCACAGTTTATCTCACCTGCATAACATGATTACTAAATCTGCTATAGGATGCCACACCCTGTTGAACATAGGGCCTTTACATTGAATAACTGAGCTTGATGTTCAACCTGACCGATCTTCTAATCCTGGCTCCTACAGAGAAAACCTGCTATATTTTGAATAGCATTGAATCCAACCTGATTTATCCTATCAACCTGCTTCATTACCAACCTGCTTTTTACCAATAAGTTTGGGGACAAACCTGATTTACAATACCTAGCCGCTTAATTCCACACTGGACTTTAATACCGTCTTGCTTTATTTCAAACCTACTTTACACCGATCTAAATCTACGCAACCAACCTGGATAATACAAACATTCCTGTTATTTGCAACTATCCTGAATGACCCTGTTACAACTATCTGAAAACTGCAGCACTTCATCCACAACCAAAGAGGTTGATCCTCTAAACGTCTAAATAACCTGTACTTCTTAAACCTCTATAATCTGTTTAGTTCTGTCTTGTTATATTTGTTTTCCTTTAACCTAAATTTTCATTTTATAGGTTTTTTATTACTCTAATTACCTATAATCTCACTTATAGATTTCCCTGCTACCTGATAACCTGTCTGGGGCATATTGCCTAGCTTTCTATTCTATATCCCTCAATGTGCTTACCTATAATCTCGCTTATTGGTTCTGCTTTCACCATTTGTCCTATATATTCTTTTGTAGGCGTTTTTTTCCTTAGTTACCTGTTTTGGGCATATTCCCTAAACCTCTATTCTATATTCTCCTTTCTACTCTTATTCCTCTATATTACTTCCACTTCCCTTTAAGTCTTGCTGTACTTATTGTACCTAGAAAAAACAGGTGGACGAGTTGTTTCTTGTGCCATCAACACTGGTAGGCCAAGTGACTGGAGGAAAGTTGGTGTAACGGATCACCTGGCACCCTGACTGGGTACCTCCGTTGAAGGATGCTCCTAGCACTTCCTGAGGACTCCAAGCACTGCAGCCGACACCACAATCACCGAACCAGAGAAGCGTATACCTTCTCTCAAGCATATGAATGCTGTAGACAGTTGAATAGGAACCATACGAATAGGTTTACTCTCCTAGCAGTCAAACTGGAACAGCATACAATAAATCCTTCCCCCAATAATGAGACGACACTTCACTTTGAGGGTTAAAACAGGAACTCTCTGTACTGTCACATACAGTCTCTTTTATTCCCAATCCACAAACATAGTACAGCCCACAGGGCGTTACAAAACAACCAATCACATCACAGTTACATCCCACATATTCCCTCCCCTTATCCTGAGAGGAAACTCAATTACACATACAGTTAAAACATACTTTCTACCCAACTTTCATAACTCTAAAACCATACATCACATTCACATAAAATTACATATTCACAATCAATCCATTCAGGGGAACAACATATTCAAAAATGGCACAAATCAGACAAGGGGTTCAAAAGTTAGTAAAAAGTCCTTTGTGACTAAATGAAGCATGGTTTTCTGGCCCAAACCAGTTTCAGAGTCTTCTATCCTGGAGAGTAATTCAATTATCTCCCAGGACAGACACAAGACTCCATTAAGCACATGGTTGCAAAAGACACAAAACACTTTAAAATACATAAAGTCACATTTTACACATAACACACAGACATTTCACATATCCCCAGATAGCTCAGGTCTGAGCGCACATTATTAAGTGAATGGCGCTCGGACCACACAAATACAGTTTAATCGCCATGGAGCCAAAGTCTTTACAGTCAGTTTCATACGAATGGGCTCCATGGGATTCCTATCTGGGGTATAACACATTCACATAAAGTCTGGTCCATAGTCCAAAGGCAAGAGGCGGGCAAGCAGCCCCCTCCAAGGACACGTGGCGAGGCCGGTTTCGCCACATTTCTCCCCTTTACCATCCAAACTAACAGGGTATCTGACCTCCTGCCGGTCAGTGCCCTGGTTAGTTCAGCAACCCACCCACGAAGCACAAACAGCAATACAGCCCACCCACAATAACTGGTTACTACACCTGGATAAAATAGCAACTTGTCCATGTCCAGGTGCCTCACCACAGCTGTGCGGGGGCTGGTAGACTGCCTTGGTGGGTTGCTGAGTGGGCAGAGACCAGCGGTACTCTGCCCGGGTGCCAGCGCTACCACTGAAGTAGCCTGGTTGGAGCCTGGTTGGGGGAGGGGGAGACCGACTGTCTCCCCTCTGGATACACTGCTCTGTGGCTGGGGACAGGACCGACCGTCCCTACCCCTGGTGCTGCAAGTGCAGAGACTACGGTCCCATCTGCATAGTTGTGGGGCTTAACATCTCCCCTTGGTGGGTTAGGCTGCCGCTGGAGAGAGGGTGTAACAAGCTCCTCTCTCTGAACTGTAGACTGCCGCTGGGGAGAGGGGGTAACCTGCTCCTCTCCCTGACACTCTCTTTGCTGGTGGAGAGGGGGACCAACTGTCTCCCCTTTCAATATTTTGTCCTGCGGCTGGGGTGCGAGACAGATGGTCTCTGCTTCCTGGGGTACACACTGCCGCTGGAGATCTGGGCCGACCGCCCAGCATCCCTGTAGGGCCGGTAGAGAGACCGCCATCCCATCTCCACCTGCCATCTGTGGGTCTTCCCAGGACCAGTCTATGAGGTCCCCTACTTCTGCCGCTGGTAGTGAAGCAGGGGGTACCTCGGCTGCGTTTTCCCAGCTGTAGGTTGGCAGGTCTGGGTCTCCCAGCCAGTTTTCCTGTTCTGTGTCTATGCCCTGTGGCTGACATGAGTTTAGTAGTTCCACATAGTCCATCTCTAGCTGTCGTTCCATGGCAGCCAAACGGTGGAGGTCTTGTCCCAGTCCCATAGATCTCGGGCCCTGTACCATCTCACCCCGGTAATAAAAAATAGCCCAGTACCGTGACTCTGCTGGACTGCCAAAGTCGACGTCTTCTGCTAAGGCCTTCCACAACAGGCCAGGGCTAGTGTAGTTCTCCCCCTCCGGCTGGATGCCCTCTGCCCTCCATGTCTCTGGCTGGACAGTGCACCACCACAGTGCCTGGTATGAGGCGTCAAGGCTCAGTTCCCTTTCCACGAGGTACTCAAGTTGTCTGACCTGCTGCCCTCCGGGTTGGTCTCCCAGAAGCGGCATCCGCCAGGCCATTTGTTCCTCCAACCGGTATGCGACACCAGGAAGGCGCTGCTGCCGTTGATACTGGACTTCCTCCAGGGCATTGTACCATAGTTCTTGCCGGGCAATATCTCTCCAGTCCAATTCACCCTCTTCCTCAGGTGTGCGAGGTGCCCAAGGATCCACGAACCCCATTTTCCCAAATCTTTATGTAGACAGGGACGCTGTATAAACACTAGCGTCGCCTTCAATTTGTAAATCCAAACTACTGTGTCTCTGAGCTGCTTTACCTCGCACTAGGACGCCATCCCACCGCTTGCCACCAATGTAACGGATCACCTGGCACCCCGACTGGGTACCTCCGTTGAAAGATGCTCCTAGCGCTTCCAGAGGACTCCAAGCACTCCACCAGACACCATAAGTACCGCAGGCTGCAGCTATCTCCCTTCAGAACGAAGCAGGAACAAGCTCTTACAAGAGCTCAGTGATTATAGCAAGGGAATATGCCTAGCATAGCAATCCCTTGTAGCAGATTCCCCCAATAAGAGACAGGACTCAAGTTGAGGGTAAAAATAGAACTCTCTGGCTGCTAGCTTGCAGCCCTTTTTATTAGGTGCTCCCATGAAGGGGAGGGACACACACAGTAACGTACATTAACCAATCACACAATAGTTACATCCCTCTACCTGTAAACTAATTATCTGTACACACAGGGAAATACAATTATCATAGGTAGGGAAAATACAGTTTTTACACAACATTCATAACTCCCAAAATATACATCACATTCGCATAAAAATACATATTCACAATCAATCCATTCAGGGGAACAACATATTAAAAAATGGCATGAATCAGACCAGGGGGAACAAAAGATACTTTTACTAACTTTTGAACCCCTGGTCTGATTCATGCCATTTTTTAATATGTTGTTCCCCTGAATGGATTGATTGTGAATATGTATTTTTATGCGAATGTGATGTATATTTTGGGAGTTATGAATGTTGTGTAAAAACTGTATTTTCCCTACCTATGATAATTGTAGGTGCCCTGCTGAGTCTGAAGCAAGAGTCAATCATCACCTGCTTAGTTTGACGCGGTGTCAAAGTGCCTATGAGTTTCCGGCAGTAATGAGCCAGTTCAGTGCCAGAAATTGTCTCAGGTACACCTCAAAACCTCAGGTTCTGTGCCTTGGCCCTGTCTTCCATGCTGGCCAGTTGTGCTTGCTGGTTGGCACATTGATTTAGTAGGGAGCTCAGTGCAGCAATAGTAGCAGTTTGAGCTAGTCTGGTGCCCCCCATGTCTGCCACATGGTTGGTGAGCATGGCAGCGTCCTCCTGCACCAGTGCCATGTCCACTTGGAACATGGATTTAACATCGTGCATCAGTGCCTTAATATTGGCCTTCGTGAAAGGTACAGAGGTGTCCAGACCCTGGGGGATCAGTTATTCCCGGTTCAGGGTTATAGACTCTGCATAAGTGCTGTCCTTGTCTGACAGGTGGTGTCATCTTGGGCATTTCATGCCGTGAGGTCATGTGTAGAAAAGCCCCTATATCTCTGGAGTCCTTTCCCGGATCCGCGCGCTGTTTTAAAAAAAAAATTTCCGACATGTTGCAGGCAATCCGGGAGTCTCATTGGGAGCCCAGTGTGGCAGGAGGTTGTGTTTCAAGGCTAGGTAAGTCCAGTTAGCGCTCGGAGCTGCTACAATGTGCAGTGGACTCGCTCAGATGCTGGTTCCGCCCCCTTTGACATTTTGTTTAAGGGATCAGTCAAATTTACTCGTGACGCGCCTGAAACATCATATTCGTCTGGCAGGGAGGTTGAGGAACCTATGGAGATTGGACAGTTTCATTCCGTCGGTCATCTCAGGAAAGGACAAGAAGGAGGGCACATGGACTGTGTTATTATTGTGAAGAGAGGGGATTTAATATCATTTTGTCCTATTCGCCCATCTAGGCCTCAGGTTCTCCGACTGGGTACTACCCTTACGTATCCTATGGGGCCTGTCTGCCAACATGTTGCCTGTCCTTGCTTGGCCACTCTGACCAATCCTCATCCTACTACGGCTGTTGCTCCTGAGGTCTTCTGTCACGAAGAAACCTTAGAACCCTATTTCTACGAAATATTCTGCTTCTGTAAAGGTGAGTACCAACACCACTGCAAGCCATGTTGAGGAAGATCCTCCTTCTGGTTGTACCTACACCTCTAATGGGACTCTAGTATGTAAAGAGGACTTGCAAGTATTTCAGAGGGCTCTACAAGCTATGACCTCCACTCCTGCTGTTAACACCAAAACCAAGAAGTCCAAAAAGTAACCTTCTGGACTTTAGAATCCCTTTCCTCTTCTCGCCTAATGGCGTCTTTGAAGGGAGGGTGATGTCAGGGTCATCAGCTTGCTATGCACTATTATGAGTATTTGGGTCTGAACCTGGGTCTCCTGCATCTCAGTCAGTCACCTTACCCTCGACTCCACGCATCTCTGGTTCTTTTCATGTGGTTCCTGGGTTCTTGTTGTCTGACTTTCTACTTCTGGACTATGCACACCTGTTCCTGATTGTGCTGATATTCACCTATATAAACTCTGCCCTGTTGGATGTTCGTTGTCAGATCGTTTTGTTCCTGTTGGTTCCCGAAGCCCATGGAGCAATGCAGGGGGGTGGAGTGGGCCTTGACAAGGCCAAAGAGTGGGCAGGTAAAGTTAAGGTCAGGGGGTGTGGAGAAATTAATATTGGGTTTGGGGGGAGGAGAGTAGGGGTTTAAATAACGGCCATTTTGGTGAAGTGGCCATCTTAATCAAAACCTCACTTACTTGCTACTTGTGGCATGTCTGTGTGGTCTGTTCTTTTTCTTTCAGGTATGGCTTCTGCTGAAGAGATCCTGGCACGTCTGCTCCCCCCTCCCGCGGTGATGGAGTGGAGGCCAATGAAGAGGGCACGACTGCCCCAATGGCTCAGCCCAGGAGCAGCACCAGTGGCGAGGAGGCGCCAGAGTCCAGCGTCGCGCGGCAAGGGAACTGCGGTCCAGGCGGAAGGACGGGCCTTGGGGGTTGGAGTGCGCCAGTCGGGCGCTACTCAGGAACAGAGGCCTACCGCGAGCACCCTGCCACAAGTCCGTGGACGGGAGGCCACAGCAAATGGCTGGATCCAGCCCAGCCAGGATGGCAGCCAGGCAGCAGGGCAGAACTGGACCAGAAATGGAGCGCCCCGGTGAGCCCACCCCTAGTAGCGATACTGACGGGCAGGGGGATGGGGTACTAGTGGACAGCTCGGCGCCAGCACCGAGGGGGAGGCAGATGGCATGTCACAAATGAGCTTAACCCCTGCAGGGAATAGGCCCAGGACAGAAAACAGGGAAAGGGACAACAGCGTCTCTGGGCATAGTGGAACTGCGGGGGGGCGGGGGGGGTGGGGGGTGAATCCCATCCCTCAGGAGGTTGCCAGAGTGACAGGAGAAGACAAGAAAGGATATCTGAAGACAGGTGCAGGGACATGGAGGAGCCGCAGGGACAGAGGAGGTGAGAGCAAGGCAGAGGAGACAGGGTGGGCGGGAGCCCCCTAGGGGTCGCTCTCATGGTCAGCAGCACAGGAAGGGGACAGGCGCAGCATCTAGAGGAGGTCAGCGGGGAGAGGGAGAAGCTGGGACAAGAGCCTGTCCAGGAGCCGGCGGAGTAGGCAGAGATCCAGTACCAGGGAACGGAGGCCGAGATATCGGCGCAGCGCTTCAAGTTCCTCAGACAGGAGTTCAAAGGGTCGGCAGAGAAGGACATACGGCAGGGATGGTCAGGCAGCGAAACAGCGCAGAGACAGGGATAGGGCCAAGAAGTGCAGGGAGGAAGGGCGGGTAGGACAACATATGGACAGATTACCCAGGTCGAGGAGTGTTTCACCTATGGTCTCGAGGAGGGGCCAGGCGGACTGGAGTCGGCAGTAACAGAATTCTCCGGAGCCTTGTAAGGCGGAAGGAAGGACAGCAACCCCCGCGGCCGGCCACGGTCGGGGGGAAATGGCAGTGAGTCACAAATTGCACCACACACCGGGACCTTACTGGGTTGCTTAAAATCGCTCATAAACTCCTGGGCGGGAGAGGAGGGGTCATCTCTGCGGTTCGGAAGGGTATGGTTGCCAGAGGGCGGGAGAGATAAGGAGCAGGGGGCTGAGGTGACATTGGCACGCAGGTCGGGTGTCGGCAAAGCGAGGGAAGGGGAGTTGGTAACCGAGAAGGCGGACGGGTCAGGACAGCAGGCAGCAAGGTGTGGCGAGATAGCGGACGTGACACGGCAAAATGTGCATGTGTCCTTCGCGGGGCCGTTGGGGTGTCACCTGAAAGTGGAGGTAAAAGAAAAAATTGGGTGAGGGGAATTCATGCAAATCTTCTCCTTGCTTCCGCTCGAGGAATTCCTCGACTTAAAGGAGGAGGATATGAAAGATGCCAAAAAGAGGAGGAGGAGAAAAAGCGGCGGTATCGAAAGATACCGAAGACTTTTGGGAACTGGCTCAGGGCCTTTTGTATTTTGGCGAGTGTAGTCGTGAAAAAGTACACAGAACGATGCTCACAGCTCTTCTGTTATTTAGACGGGATAGGGGACTTAATCCTAGCATGAGGTGGGACCAGATGGACCTGCCTTTATGGATGAAAATAATGATGGTGCAGAAAAATGCGCCCTTTCAGGGGCGGCCAGCACAGTCACAGGAGGCGCCGTGTCGGCCGGACAGAAATAGGGGTTCTGCTGGCTCTACAACGAGGTAGGTTTAAACATGAATGTTCGGGATGCGGGGGCAATCACGGAGTCAACAGATGCTTTAAGAAAGGGAAATCTAACCTTGGATGTACAGCAAGGTCAACAGCCACGGCGGTTGCAACTGGGAACGTCGCCGGTGAGGGTCGGCGCGATGCTGCCTTGGCTAAGGCAGTACAGTAACCAGGAAGATGCGAGATTCTTATGGCAAGGATTTACAGAGGGTTTTGTTATCCCATTCAGAGTCAAGGGCCCAGTAACCATGTGTGCAAACCTTAAATCAGTTCGCGAACACCCGGTGGTAGTACGGGAGAAATTAATGAAAGAAGTCCAAATGGGGAGGATGGCGGGGCCATTTCCATCCCCGCCTCAAGCCGATTTGCGGGTGTCTCCGCTGGGGGGTGGTCCCTAAAAAGGAGGTGGGCAAATTTCTCCTGATACATCACTTATCGCACCCTCACGGGACTTCGGTAAATGATGATATCGACGCTGCCCTGTGTTCCGTATCCTATGCATCATTCGACCATGCGGTCAAGTTGGTTTGGAGAGCTGGACACGGGGCATTGATGGCGAAGGTGGATGTGGAAGCAGCATTTCAGCTGCTCCCCATACATCCGGAATGTCACCACCTACTAGGGTGTTTCATCGAAGGGGGTTTCTTCATGGACTTGTGTCTACCAATGGGCTGCTCCATCTCGTGTTCCTATTTCGAAAAGTTTAGCACCTTTTTGGAATGGGTGGTGCGGCAGGAGTTGGCCGGGGGGGCAATCGTGCATTACCTCGTGATTTTTTGTGCATGGGGCCGGCGGGATCTGAGCGGTGCGGCCTAATACTGAGGGTATTTCAATGGGTGGCACACTCTTTTGGGGTTCCCCTGGCAGAGGATAAGACGATTGGCCCCACCTCATGCCTCAGTTTCCTCGGCTTGAATCTTGACTCGGTGGAAGGCGAATGCAGATTACCCGCGGATAAACTACTTAAGCTTTGTCAGCTAGTGGACAAAGTGAGACATGCGAGAAAGGTGATCTTATGGGGGCTGCAGTCCCTATTGGGGAGTCTAAATTTCACATGTCGAGAGATCCCTATGGGCAGGGTTTTTTATAGGCAGCTGACCCAGGCGACGAGAGGAGTTATGTTAAGGTTTCGGCGGATATGAGAGCGGATCTGAGAGCGGATCTGGGGTTTGGGAAAGATTTCTAAGGGAATTTAATGGTAAAGTGTATTTTCGAGAGCCAGGGGTATCCTCCAAGGCCACGGGCCTGCTCACAGACTCTTCAGGGAGCGTGGGGTTCGGGGCTTATTTGGCGGGACAAGGGTGCGCCGAAGAATGGCCGGTGGAGTGGAAGGCGAGCTCACTGATAAGGAATCTAGTGTTCCCGGTGGTAGTAGAGGTGGCATTATGGGGTAAACAGCTCGCAAACAAAAAAGTGGTCTTTTATTCAGATAATATGGCTGTGGTCCAGGCTATCAACGGTTTGTCTGCATCATCACCAGCAGTGATACGGTTATTAAGGCATTTGGTACTTCTATGTATGTCTAGCAATATAGTGTTCAGGGCAAGGCACTGTCACATATTCATCCGCTTATAGAAATGTGGTTAATGACATTTACTGTCCACACAGGAAAAGTTGTGCCGAGCAGCAACCTAATCCACAGAAGGGTTAATGCTGAGCAGTAATTGTGCAAATGAAACCTGGTGTCATGTATTCATCTGCTTAGAGAAAAGTGATTAATTACATTTACTGTTCACACAGGAAAAGTTGTGCCGAGCAGCAACCTAATCCACAGAAGGGTTAATGCTGAGCAGCAATTATGCAAATGATTCCTGGTAACTGACTTTGGGGTCAAAGGCCGGTTACAGCCTATCAGAACTAAAGGAGGGGTATTTAGGCCCAGTTCTCAGCCTGCTCAGTGCCCTGTCGTGGTTTCCCTTGTGGTTGTCTGAGAGCGCGTTCCTGTTTATAGTTTTCTACCTGTTTTTTGACTTTGGCTTTGTTTATTGACTTCTCTATATTCTGGTATCCTGATTCCTGGCTTTCCTCATCGCTGTGTCCCTTTCTGTGTTCCCTGACCTCGGCTAGTATTTTTGACTATTCTTTGTACGTTAAATCCGGCCATTCTAAGGACCGGTAATACGTTACTTAATTGTCATCCGTGCTGTACAGTTCTACGTGCTGGATCAAACAGTAATCCTGACAGGCACGTACCGGGTTTCTTGAGTATAGTAGCTGACGGGCTGTCTCATTTACAGTGGGAATGTTTTCGGGAAGCAGCTCCGGAGGCACAAGAGGAGGGACTGGCCTCTCCGGCAGAAATGTGACAGCTCGGGACATCATGCTTGGGGAGTTCATAAGGAGTTCCCTAGCGCCAGGCACCTGGGCGGCATACGAAAAGGTTTGGCACAAGTGGGAAGAGACAGTGGCGCAAGTGGGAGGGGACTTTTCAGCAGGACAGTGGCTAGACATGTTGTTATGGATACTGTGTCGACTATTTGCTAGAAAGGCATCTCCAGCTATGGTAGACAGGCACATGTCGGCGGTGGCTTTCTCATTCAAGTTTAACGGATGGGAGGATATAAAGAAACATTTCCTGGCGAGGCAAGCCATAAGAGGTTTTCGGAAGGGTAGGAAATCAGTGGATACGAGGAGGCCGGTGTCATATGCAGTGCTGCAAGGGCTAGGGGAGGCTCTGCCGACCTTATGTTACTCTGCCTATGAGGTTGTGTTATTTTCCGGGGCGTTTGTCTGGGCATTCTTTGGGGCATTCCCAATTGGGGAACTTCTTAGCATCAACAAAGCAGTTGGTGGGCTGCGGGGGGGGAGACGTGGCGGTCAGCGAAGATAGGATGCTGATTAAGTTGTGCCGCTCGAAGACAGACGTTTTTGGTAAGGGATGCTCGGTGACATTGTTCAAATTGCCAGGGTCTAGGGTTTGCCCGGTGGCTTGCGGTGCCGATTTCTTGGAAGTTCGCCCCAAGAGGGAAGCCTGTTTCTTCATTCATGCTGATGGTACGGCGTTGTCCTGTTTTCAGTTCATTAGGATATTTCGCGCTGAGTTGTGGACACATTCTTTTAAAATTGGGGCAGCAACAGAGGCGGCACATCTAGGTCTGGGAGACCAGTGGATCAAGCAGATAGGGAGGTGGGAATCCATTTGGTTCCGCTCGTACGTTAGACCTGATGGTTGGTAACGGGTGGCTGGGGCGTTTCTTGTTAGGTTGCTCTGCTGTTCACTGTTTTATCTATTTTAGGTTGGTTGGTATGGCTGATTGGACATTCATACGTGTATTGGGCACGGAAGAGGGCCGCAATGAGAAGAAACGGAATGCAACTGGGCTTTCCTAAGGAGACGGTGGTTGTAATTTGGTTGGGATTCAGGTGTTTCAGTTGGCAGAGCATCAGTAAGCAATTGTTCAAAATGATAAAATGGGGGTCATTGCCAAACGTGATATTGGTTCACGGTGGGGGGGGGACCTAGGCTTGATCCTCCAGCGGGAACTGTTGAGGAGGATGAAAAGGGATTTGGATCGGCTGCGGGAGCTGGTTCCTGGCGTGGCTGCGGTGGTGCGATGTAGGGGCAAGGTCAATAAGACCATGGCAGTTTTTGTTAGAAGGATAGGTGGCGTGGTAGTACGGCACAGGGAATTGGAGGGCATGCTGCCCGGGTATTTTAGGAAGGATGGGGTGCATTTGTCAGACGTGGGTTCTGATTTGCTGAATTTGGGTTTTCAGGATGGTATTACCCAGGCCCTGCTTCTGGGTCGCACATGATCTTAAGGGGGTCAAGTCATGTGCTGTGGAGGAATAGGGCGTGGGTTAAAGAGGATTTAGTTGGAATAGGAAGTGGGCAGGCCAAGGTCTAGGCTGGAGTATGCCGGAGTGGAAAAATAGTTGGTAGGTTCAAGCTTGTTG
>OW240913.1:11425651-11447434 GCA_933207985.1 Pelobates cultripes
GGCCTGGATGGATGAAATTTATGTTGATCCGTGCAATTCCTTTTAATCCTAAGTAGTTGCGCCTTAGGGGCATTTAACAGCCATGGGGAGAAATGGCAGCTATTCTCCCCTATGTAACTGTATGGAATGAGTAGACCTCTTGGAGAGTTTCTCTTTTGACATGATGAGTCTGATTATTAAGAGACGGAGTAACACTCTACCTACTCTAATTGGATTCAGAAATAGTTGAAATAAAGAATTTTCTAATTGAAAATATGGCAAAAGAACAATACACTAGTGTATTAAATGATATTCAAAAGAATTTAGAAAGAACAGAAAAAAGTGTTATTGAAATTAAAAAAAGAAAATACTCCTGATAAGGAGGATTATGCACAAAATCAGGTTGGGACATATGCAAAGGAGAGATCAATCACGTATGAATATAAGACACACTAATATGAATGAATGGAATAGAAATACCAAACCTGATCTCCATAGGAATGAATGGAGGAGGGGTAGGGACCAAACAAGAAGAACCCCCACCCATAGAAGAAGTAGGGAACATAATCAGAGGAAAAGGCCATCATGGAGGACCAAACACACACCGATACGTGATAATGGTGGGTGGGAACCAATAGTCAGAAGGAAGCGGCCTGTATCCCCGGTAAGGGAAAAAGTAAAATCTCCCAGACCCAGTTCGACAACTATGAATGATAAATCTGAAACTACCCACAGATCCCTCCATAATAAAGATGAAACCACTACACGAAATAGATTTCAGGTTCTCTCCACACCTCTAGCAGATGAGGCTTTTTGGCACAGACAAGTGAGGGGATGACGCAAAGAGTCCCCAGTACCCCGATTGTCTCCAGGAAAACGGAGACGCAGTGTAGAAGAAGGGGAGCTAGAGGAGGAACATTTTTACAGAAAAGAAAAGAGAGAAAGATATCCAAACAGAATGGAATCTTCAATCTTTCACAAAAGGAATTAACCAAGCCCCAAATTAGTCTACTGGCCAAAGGTCTGAAGTTTGCTCCGACCAAGCCAATAGACAAATTTAGCGTATACTTAGATCTTAACCGATTTAAACGTAAGCCTTGCTTAAAAAAATTATTTTAGAATTGCCAACAAGCATATTGTATCAATAGCCATTTTGGTGGTATATATGTAGAATGTATTATCTGTGTAAGAGGCAGGGCCGGTGCAAGGATTTTTGCCGCCCTAGGCAAAAGAAGGATTTGCCGCCCCATCCCCCCCCGCCCCCCCGGAACATCGCAATGCCCCACCCATAGAACTAATGCCAGTGCTGCACACAGTGTGTGTTTACATTAAAAAGCCTGCAGGGACAAACTATAGACACCAGAACAACTTTATTAAGCTGCAGTGGTTCTGGGGACTATAGTGTCCATTTAATGTGAGGTAAATTAGAGATTAGTGTCACTAATAATATACTAGATTGCCTACTTACAACCAGATGAGGATGATGATGGGCTCTGGCTCCACTGGTCTGGTGTAGAACAGGATCTCTGGAGGCTGTTTGTAACTGTGGTCACAAAATTCAATGTTCTGGGAGAACGGGAAGCAGCTCCATTTTTTGGGGCCTCTTACACAGCTCAAGGTCTGGGCCCCAGGGCCTGACGGTGAATATGCCCATAAAGCCCACCCATAAGTCCACCTACATGTTCCACCCATGAGTTCGCTCACAGGGAGTAGAGTGTGTAGGGGATGTGTTATGTGTTACTGTAGAGGATCTAATGTGTGTGCTTACGAATGTAGTGTATAGGGATACCAGTTTGTGTAGGTGATGCAGTGTGTTTGTGTGTAGTGGAAGCAGTGTGTGTGTGTGTATAAGGGATGTATTGTGTGTTTCTTGTTGTGTGTAAGGGATGCATTGTGTGAATCTGTGTTTGTATGCATAAGGGATGCAAAGTGTGTTTCTGTGTATGTAAGGGATGCAGTGTGTGTGTCTGTAAGGGGTGCGTTGAGTGTGTGTAAGAGATGCATTGTGTTTCTGTGTGTGTGTAAGAGAAGCAGTGTGTGTTTGCATGTGTGTGTAAGGAATGCATTGTGTGTTTCTGTGTATATGTGCAAATGATGCATTGTCTTTATGTGTAAGGGTTGCATTGTGTGTTTTTCTGTGTGTAAGGGAAGCATGTTGTGTTTCTGTGTGTATAGGGATGCATTGTGTGTGTGTGTGTGTGTGGTGTGAAAGAGCTCCCTGTCCCCCTGTCCTATAGAGCTCTCCCTTCTATTCCTTAGAGATCTCCCCTGCCCCTTAGTGGTCTCTCCTTTCCCCCCCACCTCCCTTAGTGGTCTCCTTTTCTCCCCGACTTTCCATTAGTGGTCTCTCCTCTCCCCCCACCCTTCCCTAGTGGTCTATCCTCCACCCCCCTCCCTTAGCGGTCTCTCCTCACACCCCTCCCCTAGTGGTCTCTCCACCGCCCCCTCCCTCCTTTAGTGGTCTCTCCCTCCCCTACGTTCTCATCTCCCACCCCTTGTGTTCTCCTCTTATTCCCCCCCTCCCTGTGTTTTCCTCTTATTCCCCCCTCCCTGTGTTCTCCTCTTCTTCTCCCCCCTGTAATCTTCTCTTCTTCTCCCCCCTCCCTGTAATCTTCTCCCCTCCCCCTTGTAATCTTCTCCCCCCTTCCCTCCCTGTAATCGCTGCTTCTCCCCCCGTAATCTTCTCTTCTTCTCCCCCCATAATCTTCTCTTCTTCTCCCCCCCAATCTTCTCCCCCCTCCCATCAATCATCTCCCCCCCACTTCCCTCCCATCAATCATCTCCCCCCCTCCTTCCCTCCCATCAATCATCTCCCCCCTCCCTCTCTCTTATCAAATCTCCCTCCCCTCAATCATCTCCCCAAATCCATCATCCCCCCCTCCTCCCTCCCATCAATCTCCCCCCCCTCCCCATCAATCATCTCCCCCCCCTCCCATCAATCATCTCCCCCCCTCCTCCCATCAATCATCTCCCCTCCCATCAGTAATGCTCCCCCCCCTCCTCCCATCAATCATCTCCCCCCCCTCCCCATCAGTCATCTCCCCCCCCTCCCATCAATCATCTCCCCTCCCCCCATCAATCCATCTCCCCCCCTCCTCCCCATCAATCATCTCCCCATCAAACTGTCTCCCCCTCCCTCCCCATCAATCATCTCCCCCCCCTCCCCATCAATCATCTCCCCTCCCATCAGCTTCTCCTCACCTCAACCCCCCTGCCCTGTAGCGTGGCCGAGCTCCTTTCCGGTCCCGCGACCCGGCGGGACTGACAGGAAGTGCACACTGAGTGTGCACTTCCTTTCAGTCCCGCCGGGTCGCGGACCGGAAAGGAGCTCGGCCACGCTACAGCAGGGCAGGGGAGGTGAGGCGAGGCACTGCGGCAGCCACCTGAGCGCTCTCCATAGAGCGCTCAGGCGGCTGCAGAATTTAAAGGGCCGGCGATGGGGGCGCAGGGCGCCCCCTCCTATATGGCGCCCTAGGCGGCTGCCTAGTTCGCCTTATAGGAAGCGCCGGCCCTGGTAAGAGGGTATCTAGGAGAATGAGACACAGACACTGAGACACGGAACACCAAGGCAGAGTGTCTTCCCACTCTGAATGTCCAGTGTGTACCATCAGCTGTGAGAGTGTCTTCCTACTCTGAATGTCCAGCATGTACCATCAGCTGTGAGAGTGTCTTCCTACTCTGAATGTCCAGCATGTACCATCAGCTGTGAGAGTGTCTTCACACTCTGAATGTCCAGCGTGTATTATCAGCTGTGAGAGTGTCTTCCCACTCTGAATGTCCAGCATGTACCATCAGCTGTGAGAGTGTCTTCGCACTCTGAATGTCCAGCGTGTATCATCAGCTGTGAGAGTGTCTTCCCACTCTGAATGTCCAGCATGTACCATCAGCTGTGAGAGTGTCTTCACACTCTGAATGTCCAGCGTGTACCATCAGCTGTGAGAGTGTCTTCCCACTCTGAATGTCCAGCATGTACCATCAGCTGTGAGAGTGTCTTCACACTCTGAATGTCCAGCGTGTACCATCAGCTGTGAGAGTGTCTCCGCACTCTGAATGTCCAGCTTGTACCATCAGCTGTGAGTGTGTCTCCGCACTCTGAATGTCCAGCATGTACCATCAGCTGTGAGTGTGTCTCCGCACTCTGAATGTCCAGCATGTACCATCAGCTGTGAGAGTGTCTCCGCACTCAGAATGCCCAGCGTGTATTATCAGCTGTGAGAGTGTCTTCGCACTCTGAATGTCCAGCATGTACCATCAGCTGTGAGAGTGTCTTCCCACTCTGAATGTCCAGCATGTACCATCAGCTGTGAGAGTGTCTTCACACTCTGAATGTCCAGCATGTACCATCAGCTGTGAGAGTGTCTCCGCTCTCTGAATGTCCAGCGTGTACCATCAGCTGTGAGAGTGTCTTCACACTCTGAATGTCCAGCATGTACCATCAGCTGTGAGAGTGTCTCCACACTCTGAATGTCCAGCGTGTACCATCAGCTGTGAGAGTGTCTTCCCACTCTGAATGTCCAGCGTGTACCATCAGCTGTGAGAGTGTCTTTGCACTCTGAATGTCCAGCATGTACCATCAGCTGTGAGAGTGTCTTCACACTCTGAATGTCCAGAATGTACCATCAGCTGGTGACCTATTTAACATCAATAACATTGTACTGACTTTGTATTTGCGAGGCAAGAAGAATAAATCTTTTAATAAGAAAAGCCAGGAAAGTCTGATTGCATTATATGTGACAAAGAAGAACTATAATATGCATGATACAAGGCGAGCCACCCAACAACAAGAAATATGAATAAGTATCAAGCAGAATAATTATTTTTAGAGTCCTCTTTTTCTACAGGGCATTAAAGACGTGCATTGCATGATGGCCTAGTTCGTCAAGTGGTGGTTAAGGGCTTAAGCTAGGTGAAATACGTTTTTAGGGTACTGTCACATCCACAGATATAAATGACAAAAAAAGAATTAGGGCCCTAAATTATTCTGTCCTGATTGTACTTGTGTAAGTGTCTGTGTATGCAACTGTGTTTGTGTATCTGTGTGTTTGAGTGTGCCTATTTTGTGTGATCAAAAATAACAAAATGTAAAAAAAATAGGTTACTCACTGTTGTTTACTTTCTGACTCTGCTTCCAAGTTCCTCTTGCTGCTGTCCCTTTGATTATTTTTCCTTGCATGCTGCCTGTTGCACCTCCAAATCTCTGCCTAAGGCCTCTCATGCATGAGAGTGAGATGAGGGCCTCGGGGGAGTGAATACAGCCTCCAGTGTCACTGTGGTGGCCATTTTAACTGTTGGTTATGGTGTGGGCACTGGGCATTCGTGTTGTGGCTACCTCTGCCTAATGATCCAGGTCTGAAGTCCCTCCAGTTTGGAGGAGCTGTAAGCCTTGTGAAGATAGCAATGTACTGTTCTCTCTTTATATCATGTTCCTTTTCGGCTCCAACAGTTCCCAGCACAGTCACATCATAGAGTAGTGACTACTCCATGATGTGACTGTGCTGGGAATTGAGGGGAACCATGAGGGAACATGATATAGAGAGAGAACAGCACATTGCTTTTCTCTCTCAGTACCCCTGGGCTGACCTGACTGACAGCTGCACTGCTGTCATTACTACTTAGTTTGTCGCCGGACCGGATACAGCCCGGTGACACTACAATCCACCACACAAGATGCGGCCACCGGCCGCGGTGTAACTATTAAATGTGACCGCCGGCTGGCCGCCTCTGTGTGTGTCACAGCTGCACTCACCCTTGAGGCGCCTATGGCCCAATGTAAATGAAACCGGCGGCTACTTATTCTCTGCCTATGTTAATTCCCTCAGACATGGAGGGAAGCTGTGAGAGCCCAGCGCAGCCCCAAATGCCATGGCCCACCGGGAAATTTCCTGGTATCCCGGTGGCCCAGTCCGGCCTTGCTTATGTTTTTTTATTTGGTTTAAATTTGCATGATATATACTGTAAGATAATAGTGCGCTCTTTTAATTGAAATTCAACACCAATTTATTGGTTATTTTATTATCAAGAGATATTCTGCAGGATAATTGTGCATGGTTTTAATTGATGTTGAACACCAATGTATGGGTTGTTTATTGGGATTCTGTTTTCCAAGGTTGTTTGGTTGCTGCATGTATTAATTAGTGATACAGTAGGGCGATAGAACAGGCAGAGGGTCAGACACCAGATAAATCTAACGAGGCAGGATAGGCACACTGAAGTTAACACAGCAGTAAGCACAGTAAAACTGAGCAATGAGGTAGAGGTACAAAATACAAAGAAAGGTGTAGCGCTACATACATATATTCGGTTCGGCTGAGCCTGACCAGAGAATAATCCTCGAGGGTGAACCGACAGCCCACAATCTCGAAAGTGAAAACTTTATTGTATAATACAAAATACTAAATCTGGGGAAGAATTTTACGATATTTTTATGCCCACTGTAATTTAACTACAGCTTTCAATCCACACACATAAAAAAGCTTATTCATATGAATTGGCACTTTTAACTCCAAGACCCCACATTAGGCTCAATTTTACCTCCTAAACCGTAAATAATTTTTAGGGAAGCACCCGCAATAAGTAGAAAATACTCCATAGTTTTAAAGCTCCTGATATTGAAAGACACTTTTTAAATGATCAAAAAGGATTTTTTAAATGTGGGCAGTACAATATCTGTAAGACCATAGGGCCTCCCTTTGGAAAAATTACTAGTTTTCAGTCACAAAACAAACTAATAAAAAATACATAATTGAAGATTGTATTACTTGCCATTCTAAACAAGTTATTTACCTACTAGAACGTGAACGTGGTTTTTAATACGTGGGAGAAACCAAACAGATGTTAAAAAACAGATTAAGGGAACATATCTACAACATAACATTTTTTTTTTTTTAAACCACACTTTATCAAAGCATTTTCTGGAGATTCGTAATGGTGATCCAAAAACCTTAACATTTTGTGGGACTCAACTTGTGAAAATACAATGGAGGGGAGGAGATCTTAGTAAAAAATTAATCAACCAAGAGATGTTCCGGATCTTTACCTTAAAAACATTGGTCCCATTTGGCTTAAATGCCGAATTAGAATTAATCAATATCCTATAAAATCTTCATAGATAAAAATATCCAAATATTTTGTAACTTTCTTAACTATTCTATACTATTTTATATTATTTTTCTTAATGACACTACTTTTTAACATTTTATAATTACGGTATATGCTCAGTGAACCCTTCCAATTTTAATTATGTTCGTATTGTACTACAGTGTGTATGTCTAGTGATTTTTAATATATATATATTTTTCTATTCTGTAGCTTTTATTTTACATTTGCAACTATATATATATATATATATATATATAAAGATAGGATAATCTATCTATCTATCTATCTGTCAATCAAGAATCTTGATAAAGACCCAGGAGGGGTCGAATCATTGATTTGATATGCACTGCATGTAATATTTGAAAATACACTTTTTTTGAATTTAGAAGACCTGAGAGTGCATTGTGATTCATTCCATTTTCTATATACCTAACGCCTACAATCTGCACCCAGGCAAGTACTATTGAGCTACAAATTTCGAATTTTATATATACATATTTGTAGTTTTCGATATTCCTCATGATGTGCAACATTCTGTTAGAAGGAACTTGAATCTTACGAATTAACTAAAGTTTCCATCAATATTGAGTCCCACAATGCAACACTTGCCGTAAACCGTAATCTGCAACAATATCTTCACTTTTTTTCTGTAACACTTATTTATGTTTATAATGCGAAGAACACTCTGTAAGACGTGACATTTTGCTTGAAGTGATATGAGTTCGATGAATAAACCCAAGTTTACTCCCGATGTACAGACACTTTAATGGTTTGCATCGAAACTTATAATCTCTTTTCATGTGCAGTACAACATCGGACTCGATCCGAGATTTATACATGAATTTTTCCCACCCAGACAATCTTAATTTATAGTCTTAATTAACTAAAGTTTTTAATAATGTTGAATCTAACAATGCGGACACCTTAATTTTATACCGCAAACTGTAATAATATTTTATCTTAACACATATTTATCTTAGAAATGGAAGAAACACTTCATAAGGTGTAATATTTAGCTTGAAATGATAGGAGTTCAATGAATCAACTCGAGTTTATATCCGATGTAAAGTCTGTCTTTACAGACAATTTAATAGTCAACATCAAATCCTATAATCACTTTTCATGTATAATACATCAGACTCGATCTGAGATTCATGGATGAATTTTTTTCTACACTAACATTCCTAATCCATATTGGGACCATGATCATAACATAAGATAGTTGCTTTCAAATTGTTAATTCATTTACTTTATCTAGAATTTCTTAATTATAGTGTTTTTAAACCAATAATTTTTTATGTACATTCCCTAGGGTATAAAATCCTATCAGCATTGATCTCTTAATGTATTTTATTGTGATGCTATGTTGTTTTTTTCTTATTATTTTGTATAACATATATCCAGGTATTTCATTGTTGATTTTTTTACCCTGAAAAAATGGATTTAGTTGAGAAATTAAAAATCTCCAGTTGTAAAGCTTTCTTTAGACATGAAAAGCCTTACCACAGAGGGAACATGTGCCTTTAAGGAGAATCCATCCACATTGCAATTTTTAGGGTATATAAAGCAGATTGAAAGGCTAACTCATTATTTTGAGAAAGCCTGCTTAGTACGGGCGAAACGCGTGGATTTGAAAGAGGCCTTCATACCTACCGGTACCAACAGACTTCTCTAGCGAAATTGTATTACAGAGTCCCTTCATTTTGTCTTCCATAAACTGCGGCTTAACACACAGATTGTCCATGGACTAGTGCTGCACCATCGGAGTGGTAACAATTGCCTTGCACACTGTATATCTGTCATCCATAACCACTTTGTTTTATTGTGTAAGAGTTTTTATTAGGGGTCGGGGTTTCTTCCATGTTAATAAACTGTGTTACACAATATTCGTTTCTTTGTATCCCTTTAAGGTATATGAATGTTATTATTGGTATTGGATACAAAGTATAATCCTGAATGGGACATAACAGAGAATATAAGACCCCCCCAGATCTCCTTTACCCACCGCTGTGGAGGTAGAAAGTGAACTCTGCAAATAAGAACAATTATATTACCAGTACTCCCCCTGTGCACAAACTCTTTGGGGATCATTGTACGCACTGACATTTTTTCACATTGAATACTCTATCTGTAGGTTTGAGGAATAACCTTTCATGTGTCTGGCAGCTTTCTGATTTTATATTTTATTGAATTTAGTATTTTGTGTTTCATATTTTTATTACGCTTTTTCGTTTTTACGGTTTCAGCAGCAGAGATATGTCTCTAGAGTTTGATTTGTCCTTTCAGTTTGTCCATGGATTGAGGATTAAAAGCTGTCTAAAGATCTACTGAAATTTTGAGTGATTGACAAAATGCTCTCCAGAAACAGGAAGTAAATTGTGTTCCTCTATCCGAGAGAATAGATTCGGGTACCCAATGTAGTTGGAAGATGTTTTTAAGGAAAAGAGAGTCAGTTTGTTTAGCAGTAGGGAGTGCTTTAGCAGGAATAAAATGTGCCATTTTTGTAAAGCGATCAACTACAACCATAATGGTGTTATATCCTCGTGATGGGGGTAATTCTACAATGAAGTCAACTGTAAGATGGCTCCATGGTCTGGATGGTACTAGTAAGGGTTGTAGCAAATCAGCTATTTAAGATGTGCGACATTTAGCACAAGCACAAGTTGTGCATGATCCAACATAATCTTTGACAACTTGTTAAAGAGAGGGTCACCAGAATTGTCATTGGATACTTTGAAGTGTTTTTCTTTGTCCCCCATGGTGAGCAAAAAGAGAGTCATGAAAGTGATACAGTACTTTCAGACATGTTTTCTCCGGTACATAAATTTTTTCCATGTGACAATGGAAAGCCTTTAGATGAAGTGGGGAGTTTATTGGGAGGTGTAGTATTTTGGATCTCCTGTAGGATATGAGACATGAGGCCAACAAAATGATGATTTTGTAGGATGGTTTCATTCTGTTTGGGTTTTTGACTGTCTTTTGTGTGAATTTTGGAGAGAGCATCAGCCTTAACATTTTTTGATCCAGGACGGTAGGTGATATGAAATAAAGAATGTGAAAAGAACAGCGCCCACCTGGCTTGACAGGGATTGAGATGTTTAGCTGTTCGGATGTATTTCAAGTTTTTATGGTCGGTATAAATAGTTATAGGGAATTTTGCCCCTTCCAGGAGATGTCTCCATTCTTTGAGTGCTGTTTTAATAGCTAATAGTTCTTTATCTCCTACATCGTAATTTGATTCGGCCTCGGTCAATTTATGAGAGTAAAAGATTATGAGGCTAAGACTATAATCGTCCGGTTGAGCGGTCTCGTTGTGATAATACTGCCCCCGTATTAAGTATCGGATGCATCGACTTCCAAAAGGTAAGGTTTTTCTGGATCAGGTAAATAAAGAATAGGTGCAGTGGTAAATAGGCTTTTTAGATCATTGAATGCTTTCTGTTCTTTTGGAGTCCAGTTCCATTTTGTCTTTTTCTTGGTAATATGAGTGAGGGGTCGGATTAATTTGGAAAAGTTATGGATGAATTTCCAATAAAAATTAGCAAATCCCACAAATCTTTGGATCTGTTTCTTGTTTTAGGGTGTGGGCCATGTGAGGATGGTGGTCACTTTTCGAGGATCCATCTCTACTTTACCTGGTTTAATGATGAAGCCCAAAAATTCCACACACTTTTCAAATATGCATTTTTCCATTTTTGCATATAGATTGTTTTTTCATAAACACTTCAATGACATGGAGATGATGAGTATGCAGATCGGGAGAGAAAATGTAAATAACGAAGATGAGCAGCAGGAGAAGTTTGTGGAGCTCTGGATACAGAGGTAGCGGCTTGAGTCTCTAATTCTTGCATGGCTTGAGTGAGTCAGTGTATGTAACATTTCAGCCAAATCTGCGGGCTCAATGTAGGCTCAGTTCTTCTGTTACGTCTGCTACGTATTTGATGGGAGGAGTCCAGGAAGCAGGAATCAGCAAAGGCAAAGTACCAAAGGGAAAACTAAATTCGTAGTCGAGGAAAGCCAGGGGTCAGAGATGACAGAACAGGTGATCAGATACCAGATTAATCAAAAAAGGCAGGATAGGCACACTGAAGTTAACACCACAGTAAGCACAGTAGAACTGAGCAATGAGGTAGAGGTAGACTGAGATTATATAGGGGAGAAGTATCCACCTCTCACATTCTATTGGTTAAAAAGTGATTAGTCCTTTAAACAACTACAGGTGTACTGTCCCATTAAGAGGCCGGCGTTCAGGCTTGCGTGCACCTAGTAAAAGTGAAATCACACGTGGTTTCAGCTGGGGCTTCCTGCGGGTCGTGGCGTGGTGTGAAGAGCCACGGCACTGCGTCCATTGCTGCAGGGATACCGGTCGACTGCACACGCTGCTGGGCACGCCGGAGTCATCGTCGTGCACTGAGAGGAGACTGCTGAAGCCGCGGGCTGAGAAATGGTGGAGGACCTACGGGTAAATGTGGTCGTTACATACATTGGTAGAAATCTGTCAATATATCTCACCGGCGAATGGGACATAAACATTAGCTATCGTATATACTTTTCCTTGTATTTCACATATTAAGAAAGTACATCGAAGAAGCTTTGTCACAATTTATTTATCTTAAATGTCCTGACATTTCCTGAGCGCATGTTGTAATCAGTATAACACTTGTCCAGTATAACACTTGTAGGACTGCGACTTTATTAGAACGTGTATTTCACACAAAAAAAAAAGAATGAAAGAAAGATTTATAATGCCTTGGCACAATATATTTGTCTTATTTCTTTAAAGTTCATGCATCTATGCACTTATTTTCTTGCTATTAAACCTAACAAAAATGGCATAAGAATTATCCCAGTTTGTGATGTAATGCAATCAAATAATAATAATATAATCAAATCCTGAGTGCCACTTTACAAATATATTGTTTCTCATTTCTCCAGTTACGGAATTGTTGATTTAAACAAAACTGTAGATGTTAGAAGGATTGGACTTTGTGGTCACTTGAACAACTATCTCCTCCAGATCAAACAATATTCACAAAATTTTAACTTTTTAGTCCATATTGACCTTCACCAGAAACTCTGTAATTAAAGGTATACTTTAAGAGCCAAGAATACAAAACTGTATTCCTGGCACTATAGGTCCCCTTGCCTTCCCCCTTCCTCAATCCAGGAAGGCATCTAGTGGCCACTGCAGGCAGACTTAAAGCTGCAATATAAACATTGTTTCACATTGCAGCACTAAGTGCAAAATGGACACTGCACCCAGACCAATTCAATGAGCTGAAGTGGTCTCGATGCCTACAGTGTCCCTTCAATGTATAGAGAGATTCCGATATGTACTTAAGGTGCAAAAATTATTAGCTTCTATATAGCTCCTTTTTTATCAGAGTGCACATATAATGGGAAATAAAGAAATAAATATATAAATTGCGCTATTAAACAATACAACTTCTGAAGCACCTATATTTGTTCTATACAGACCAGCCAGTGTGTGTTTGTCCCCACGTTTCTCCTTACTTTTACTAACTTTTGAACCCCTGGTCGGATTCATGCCATTTTTTAATATGTTGTTCCCCTGAATGGATTGATTGTGAATATGTAATTTTATGTGAATGTGATGTATGGTTTTAAAGTTATGAAAGTTGGGTAGAAAGTATGTTTTAACTGTATGTGTAATTGAGTTTCCTCTCAGGATAAGGGGAGGGAATATGTGGGATGTAACTGATATGTGATTGGTTGTTTTATACCTCCCTGTGGGCGGTCCTGTATGTGAAAGACTGTAATAAAAACCAGGCTGGGTGTGCCAGCACAGGAGTTCCTGTTTTAACCCTCAAAGTGAAGTGTCGTCTCATTATTGGGGGAAGGATTTATTGTATGCTGTTCCAGTTTGACTGCTAGGAGAGTAAACCTATTCGTATGGTTCCTATTCAACTGTCTACAGCATTCATATGCTTGAGAGCATTCATATGCTCCTATGGTTCGGTGGTTTTGGTGTCTGCTGCAGTGCTTGGAGTCCTCAGGAAGTGCTAGGAGCATCCTTCAATGGAGGTACCCAGTCAGGGTGCCAGGCGATCCGTTACAAACATCAAACAATATAACTTAACAACATTTCCAGAAACATACCTGTCCTTGCCAATCAATTATCCATAACCTCGAAACTCTCCTGGGCACTCATCCTCCCCCTTGTCCCAACCAACACGGGCCACCAAACGTGGCCTTCCACCAACATCATGCTAACCACTAGCCACCTTTGGCTTAGTGGGCATGTCCGTAATAAAACATATCTTGATTTCACCGAGGCTAGGGGAGGGTTCAGCCCTAATTTCCTTTACACCCGTTGGACTCCTCAGTCCAACCCATGATTGTCAAGGACAAACACCCGCCTGCTGTGACAAAAGGCAATTGAGAGAACAGCGAAACCATGAACCGAGACATAACTAAAAGGAGGGAGGGGAACAATTGTTAGCCGATTATAAAATGGCAGTGGGGAAAGAAAGAACATGGCTCCTATTTATACCACCCTACCCTGTCAATCACTCACTGCTGACTACACCCAGCCCCACCCTATCACTCTCTCCTACACACCCCAACACACACACACATGCCCCTTCTTCCAGCTAGCTCTGCCTGCCTCCTCAGGTTCTCCACGAGCATTGACACCTTCCTATCATCGCTTCTCCCCCTTAATGAGAAGGCACTACATTATATTGCAGGAACATGCCACTCAGTACCACATGATCCTAAGTGGTGTCACTCCTCGTGCTCACAGTAAAATAAAAGAACCAGGCACTGTGTGTTTGTGGTTTATAAAATCTGCTGAACTTCACCGGGATGCCTGGGGCATTTGTTACTGGTTACTGGCATTGGATGGTGTCACGCATTATTTTTAAAAAACAAATATACTTCAGGATTGAATGAATTGAAGATTAATAACTTATACTTCAAAATTCTAAGATGGGAGTCTCATCGTAGAAAGGGGCATATCAGTGCTGACAATCTTTCCAATTCAGCTAGCTTGCAATAAAGGTGAGGGAGGGGGATATGTATCTAGGTACAGAGATGAAGACATGGATATTCAAATAAAAACAAACATATCAATGAGAGAAGGGAGGGGTCAGAGGTCAGTCACAAATCAGAGGGGAAATAGAGGAATGCATGTAGGTGAATAAAACAATTACATACAGGGATAGCAAAACTACACTTTAGCATAACAGACAAGATATAAATACAAGAAAATATACAATGTACACAGGATATATAAAATAAAATAAATGTACAGGGTGGTTAAGTTAAAAAAAATGAAGGTGTGCAGGATAGAGTCTTAGTGTGGTCTTCCAGTATACTTCAGAGGTGCTGCTGAATCTATTGTACATGCGCAGAGCACTTTGAATAGAATGTATCGCGCATGCACAGATCACTTTGTGGTTGCTACAAAATGTTTCACACATGCACTACTTGTGGGTGCTCCAGAATCCATCTTGCATGCTCAGAATGGTTAATGGTATGCCAAAATCTCCAGTAAATTGGGAACAAAAAACAGCACAATGGGCACATCTTATTACTAAATTTATCCCATAGTAATGTGAAGGAGTAAATGAACACTCCCGCATCTATAACCACTACAGTATGTGGTATTGACTGTGATGCCAACAGTGCCCTGGCACCTTCCCAGGGTAAGTAGTAAGACCTGGGGTCTGCTATGAGAGCTTCCAAGAGAACCAGAATCTTCTCCACAGAGGTTGTGTTAGCTCCTCTGAGCTTAGCCAGGCAGTATAGGACCAGCTAATTGAACGTCAGTTGAGTGCTCTCAGCCAATGAGCTAAGCACTGCACTAATTGATAGCTCAGATTAGAGAGCTTCTAACTCTCATAAGAGAAGTGCACACCACCTGGTGGATCCCAGGTAAATTGCCAAACCACAGTTTTAGAAGTATTTTTATTTTGTTATTGAACATGAAATATAACCTGAAAACCACAAAGTAGTGTCCAATATTCTTCCTCTACTCCACTATAATAAACAATTAAACTAGGAATTTCTCAGACCTTGATGCTATGTGTGCTATTAAAATACAAGGAACATAGGTGCCAAGTAAATTCAAATACTATCCTCCTCCTACCTGCAGAGTAATTAAAACCTAAATAAAGATACAGGACACACGGAAGGTATGACTGTTTTAGTGTTTTCTGTCGATACGATTCTGTAATTAGGCCCATCATAACTGTCAGCACCAGGCCCAATGGGCTCTTAATCCGGCCCTGAACACACACTCAACACACATACCACGCATGCTACTCACTTACACCATACACACACTGCACAGGCCCACACCACTTATATCCACATTAAGGATAAGCAATGTTTATCTAAATATTTAACATTAATGCCTAAATATTGATGTTGAATATATTATTTATCTTTATGTTATATAATAATAATAATAATAATAATAATTTACAATTTTCATAGTGTTTTTCTCCCTGTGAGACTCAAAGCACTTTACAAGTATACAAACATAAAGATATAAAAGTTAGGAGTTTCTGAAGGTCCGCTGAGCGGACTGAATGCCTGATGAAAGATGTGGGTGTTTAGCTTTTTTTTTAAAGTCTGTAAAGACGGTGCCTCTCTGATTGTGCACGGTAAAGAGTTCCAGAAGGTAGGGGCAGCGTCCCTGAATACCCTGGAACCTGCGTCTGTCTTTATTCTTGGCACTGACCAGAAGGATTTGCTGGCTGACGGAAGTGAATGTAGGGTGTCAGGAGCTTTTTCAGGTGCATGTTGGGTCTGTGGTATCTGGAGCATGGGAGAAGTAGAGTTGTGTGTCATCAGCGTAACAATGATACCTTAGGCCATGTCATGATGTTCCCCAGTGGTAGCAAGCAAATTGCCAATAGCATGGGAGACAAGATGTGGAACTCTGTAGGCCAGTTCTGTTGGTGGCGATGAGCTTGATCCTGATGTTACATCTGAAACCTGACTGGAAAGGATCAGAGATGTTCAAACTTGATAGATGGGCCTCCAGTTGAGTTGCCACTACTTCTTCAATTATTTTCCGCAGAAATGGAAGTTTGGATACTGGTTTGTAATTACCCATGCAGTCTGGGTCTAATAAAGGTTTGTTTAGGAGTGGTTATACCGCAGCTTATTTAAGAGGATCTGGGAAGTCTCCAGATTTTAGTAAACACTGCACTATTTTTGTGAGGGCTGGGGCGAGTGTTTCAATGCGGGCAGATATAAGCTGAGTTGAAGAAGGGTCTACTTTTGCAAGGTTCTTTTTTTAAAATTATTATTCTTTATTTTATTTGTGCATATGGTAAACAAGCAGATTTGTACCACCACAATAGCTGGTGCAAACAGAGATTTAGACATACGAGTACATTGGTGTGGCATCAAGAAAATTGCAAATTTTTTAAAACAAAAGGAAGCCTACATGTTATGTCAGTATACAGTAATTACTCGGCTGTATGTGGGGTGGCATATAGGTGTGAGGGTTATGGGTGTAGTAGCTGAATTGTGGTATTTGATTTTGGTGATCTACTGAATGTGGGAGAGACAATCGTGTTCATAAGTGTAGAACTGTTTCTGCATTCGCTATTCCAGGATGATAAACAATGCCCTATTTTAAATGTTACAATAAATGCTGGTATGAGCTGGTGCGTAAGGGGGAAATATTGGTGGATGATATGCAAAGCGTTTTTTTGATGTCGGATATTATTATGTGGTTGTGTTGTTGTGTGTAGAAGTATTGTAGGTGTTGGAGCTCTATTTCCTTGAGCTAAGGCCGGGTGTGGGGTGGGTGCAGGTGGTATCCACCTCAGCTGGACTTGTTTAGCTTAGCTGGGTGCTGACATTACTTTAATGAGGGTGCAACGTGAGCAATCATAGTTGACAAAAGGGGTAATTGCTGAAATGTCCCATGTTGTGGCGGACCCCCTGTTAGGGCTGAAGATGCCCAAGGACTGCAGGAAGGTGGCTGAGTTAGCCATGTTGGTGAGCCTTGTTGTGTTACCCTCTTTAGTGGCCGAGAGTGAGTGAGCTGTCCCCCATCAATACGGGATGTTGGCTGCCCCGGAGTAGCTTCGTGATGGGCACATAGGCTCGGCGCCATTCCAGTGTCGACTGGCAGAGGTCTTAGAAACATAGAAACATAGAATGTGACGGCAGATGAGAACCATTCGGCCCATCTAGTCTGCCCAATTTTCTATATACTTTCATTAGTCCCTGGCCTTATCTTATAGTTAGGATAGTCTTAAGCCTATCCCACGCATGCTTAAACTCCTTTACTGTGTTAACCTCTACCACTTCAGCTGGAAGGCTATTCCATGCATACCCTCTCAGTAAAGTAATACTTCCTGATATTATTTTTAAACCTTTGTCCCTCTAATTTAAGACTATGTCCTCTTGTTGTGGTAGTTTTTCTTCTTTTAAATATGGTCTCCTCCTTTACTGTGTCTCCAGTACTGTGTACAATACTCCAAGTGAGGTCTCACCAGTGTTCTGTACAATGGCATGAGCACTTCCCTCTTTCTACTGCTAATACCTCTTCCTATACAACCAAGCATTCTGCTAGCATTTCCTGCTGCTCTATTACATTGTCTGCCTACCTTTAAGTCATCAGAAATAATCACCCCTAAATCCCTTTCCTCAGATGTTGAGGTTAGGACTCTATCAAATATTCTGTACTCTGCCCTTGGGTTTTTACGTCCAAGATGCATTATCTTGCACTTATCCACATTAAATGTCAGTTGCCACAATTCTGACCATTTTTCTAGTTTACCTAAATCATTTGCCATTTGTTTTATCCCTCCTGGAACATCAACTCTGTTACATATCTTAGTATCATCAGCAAAAAGACATACCTTACCATCAAGACCTTCTGCAATATCACTAATAAAAATATTAAAGAGAATGGGTCCAAGTACAGATCCCTGAGGTACCCCACTGGTGACAAGTCCAAGCTTCGAATATATTCCATTAACTACAACCCTCTGTTGCCTGTCACTCAGCCACTGCCTTACCCATTCAACAATATTGGAATCCAAACTTAAAGATTGCAGTGTACTGATAAGCCTTCTATGTGCAACAGTGTCAAAAGCCTTACTGAAATCTAGGTAAGCAATGTCTACTGCACCACTCTGCTCTATAATATTAGTTACCCAATCAAAAAAATCAATAAGATTAGTTTGGCATGATCCCCCTGATGTAAACCCATGTTGTCTCTGATCTTGAAATCCATGTGTTTTTAGATTTTCAACAATCCTATCCTTTAACATGGTTTCCATCAATTTCCCCACTACTGAAGTAAGGCTTACTGGCCTATAGTTGCCCGACTCCTCCCTACTACCTTTCTTGTGAATGGGCACAACATTTGCTAACTTCCAATCTCCTGGGACTACTCCTGTTAACAATGAGTGGTTAAATAAATCTGTTAATGGTTTTGCTAGTACACCACTAAGCTCTTTTAATAGCTTTGGGTGTATTCCATCAGGTCCCATTGAGTTATTTGTCTTTACTTTTGACAGTTGAAATAGAACCTCTTCCTCTGTAAACTCACGTGTAATAAATGACTCATTTATCCTTTTTCTTAACTGAGGTCCCTTTCCTTCATTTTCATCTGTAAATGCAGAACAAAAATATTCATTGAGGCAGTCAGCTAGACCTTTATCCTCTTCTATATACCTTCCTTCTTATGTTTTTAATCTAACTAATCCTTGTTTTACTTTTCTTTTCTCATTTATGTATCTAAAAAAAGTTTTGTCTCCCTTTTTTTACTGACTGTGCTATTTTCTCTTTTGTGTGTGATTTGGAAGCTCTTATAACTTGCTTAGCCTCTTTCTGCCTAATCTTATAGATCATTCTGTCTTCCTCACTCTGGGTTTTTTTACAATTACTAAATGCTAACTTTTAGTTTTTAACTATTTTGGCCACATCTGCGGAGTACCACAGTGGTTTCTTGAATTTTTTGCTTTTACTGACAAGCCTAATACAATTTTCTGTTGCCTTCAGTAGTGCAACTTTTAAATAATCCCATTTCTCTTGGAGTCCATTTAAATTGCTCCAGTCTGATAATGACTCCTCTACACATATTCTAATTTTAGAAAAGTCTGTTTTTCTCAAGTCTAAAACTTTTGTTTTTGTGTGGTGTGACTCATTCACTGTTCTTATATTAAACCACACTGACTGATGATCACTGGATCCTAAACTTTCACCTACAGTAATATCTGATACCAAATCTCCATTTGTTAACACTAAATCTAGTATGGCCTCTCTACAAGTTGGCTCCTCAACAACTTGTTTTAAAGACAATCCCAGTAGGGAGTTTAGAATATGTGTGCTCCTGGCACAAGTAGCTAATTTTGTTTTCCAATTTACATCAGGAAGATTAAAGTAAATGATGATAACTTCCCCCTTCATTGTCATTTTGGCTATTTCCTCAACTAGTAGATTATCTAACTCTTCAATTTGTCCTGGGGGCCTATAAATCACACCTACACGAGTTACTGTGTGATTACCAAATTCTAATGTAACCCAAACGGACTCTGTGTTTGCCTCACTAACTTTTATTAGGCTAGATTTTATGCTATCCTTCACATACAAGGCCACCCCTCCCCTTTCTTGCCTTCCCTATCTTTCCTATATAAAGAGTACCCTGGTATTGCTATGTCCCAGTCATTTTTATCATTGTACCATGTCTCAGTAACAGCGACTAAATCTACACTATCAGTTGCCATTATTGCCACAAGTTCATGGATCTTATTCCTTAAACTGCGAGCATTTGTAGACATGACTCTAAGCTTATCATTTTTTAACACACTTGCTACAGGCACCTTCTGTCCTTGTTTTGGGGGACAATTGGATTAATGTTTTATCACCCTTTTGCCCCCCCTCCTAGTTTAAATACAGCCTAGCAAAACCTCTGAACTGCTCACTGAGAACATTTGTTCCCTTTTGAGAAAGATGCAAAACATCTTTTTTGTACAGGTTATTTCCATTCCAAACAGAGCTACCATGAGAAATAAAGCCAAATCCTTGCTCCCGACACCATTCACCAAGCCACAAATTAAAGTCCCTAATACGCATCTGCCTGTCGTTCTGAGTGTTATGCACAGGCAGAAGTTCAGAGAATGACAGTGTGGAAGCAACCTGCAGTATATCATTGGCAAAAACACTAAAAACTTCCTTAACCTCTGAAACCTCATTGCAAGCCAAGTCATTTGTCCCTAGATGGACAAGTACATCTAATTCCCCTTCCTGCTTTGCTCGCTTAACAATATTACAGATACGTCTCCTGTCTCTGTGAGCAGTAGCTCCGGGAATTGGATGTAGAGCTGTGAGGCTTGAGGTCTCGAAATGTAGGGGTGACTGCGTTCACAGTGTCTTTATCACCTGCTTTTTGTCGCTGAATGACGAGAAGCGTATCAGCACATCTCTAGATACACCTGCTGGTTCTTTAGTCGAGGTAGGTAGTCAGTGATAGCTTTCAATTAGCAATGATTTGACTTGTCGTTGGGGTAGGATAGTTGCCAGAAATCTTCTAACGAAGTGCGGTAGTTCTTCGTCCTGCACCGTTTCGGCGATGCCCCTGAGCTTTAGGTTTTTGCTTCTGCGGTAATCATCAAGGGCATCTAGGAGATTAGCAAATTTTTGCTGAGGGGCCTGTAGTTGGGCCATGTGTTCTGCGGTACTTAGCTGCCTCTGAGCCATTGAAGTGTTATCTTCCTCCAGTACTTAAATCCTGGCTGTCACTGCCGTTATTTCTTCCCTAACCACATTGAGGTCAGAGTTGAAGAATGCCCTCATGTTTTTCACCAGCTCCAGTATGTCCCCATTGGTGGCTGGGGTGTCGAGGTCTTCTGTAGACTGGGGTGTATTAAGGCCCCATGTTTCTGAGATGGTGTATGGGGCTGTGACGAGACCAATCTCGCCACATTGCATTGGAGAAGCCTGGTTGTTCGCCTGTTGCCTTTGGATTATGGCCCCATGTTAAAAGGCTTGATTTTCCCCTGCAAAGACAAGAAAGCCAGGTCATTTGGTGCTTGCCCTGTTTGAGCAGTGATCAGGGCCGGCCTTAGGGGTGTGCGAGCTGTGCGGCCGCACAGGGCGCCATGGCAGCAGGGGGCGCCCCATGGCTGACACAGCTTGCACACCCCCTGCCCTCTACCAGGGCTTAGCAGCGAAAGAGACTGTAGGAGGCGGAGCCAAGCAGCCGATGGGGGCGGAGCCAAGTGGTCGGCGGGGGCGGAGCTAACCGAGGCCTGAATCTGCTGCCTGGTAAGTGAGACCATAGTGCCCCTGCTCCCCCTATAGTACCCCTGTTCCCCATCTATCCCTATAGTGCCCCCCTCTATCCCTATAGTAACCCTGTTCCCAATGTATCCCTTTAGTGCCCCCCTCTTCCCCTATAGTGCCCCCTCTTCCCTATCGTAACCCTGTTCCCCATCTATCCCTATAGTGCCCCCCTCTTCCCCTATAGTAATCCTGTTCCCCATCTATCTCTATAGTGCCCCCCCTCTACCCCTATAGTAACCCTGTTCCCCATCTATCCCTATAGTGCCCCCCTCTTCCCCTATAGTGCACCCTCTACCCCTATAGTAACCCTGTTCCCCATCTATCCCTATAGTGCCCCCTCTACCCCTATAGTACCCCTGTTCCCCATCTATCCTTATAGTGCCCCCCTCTACGTCTATAGTAACCCTGTTCCCAATGTATCCC
>OW240913.1:11447890-11463542 GCA_933207985.1 Pelobates cultripes
GATCCCTCCATCTACCCCTATAGTGCCCATGCTCCTTATCTATCCCTATTGTGCCCATGCTCCCCCTATATTGCCATTGTTCCCTGTCTACCCTAGTGACACTGCTCCTCTTATCTACTGCTATAGTGCATTGCTCCCACATCTACCCCAGTGCCCCTGCTCCCCCTATCTACTGCTATAGTGAACAAAAATCACACACGGTCAATACACACACATATCAGACACAGTCAATACACCCATTACAAATATGGCACACAGAGAACACATCACACAATCACGTCTGACACACACATGATAAATGTAGCTGTCTTCCGAGTTCCGGCCAATCAGAACGTTGCCGCGGATTACCACAGGAAAGCTCTGACACTGTAAGTGCCTGAGCTCAGGAGACAGTTGCTGATGGTCTGCACCCAGTGAAGGCACCGACCATATTCCCAGCAAACTGTATCACCAGAGATCAGCATGCCCTCCCTCCATGCAAGGTAATGACAGGGAAGAGGTGATAAATATTTGTTAATTGTTAAATTTTCATTTAATAAATCCCCTATACACATGGATGGCAGGGGGGGGGAGGTGGGCTGTTAAGATTTTTCGCACAGGGCGCCTGAAGGCCTAAGGCCGGCTCTGGCAGTGATACCCCAGATAGCTATGCCATGGAGCCCATTCGTATAATGAAAGACTATGGGAAAGACTTTGGCTCCATGGCAATTGAACTGTATGTGTGTGCTCTGAGCGCCATTCAGTAATAATGTGCGCTCAGATCTGAGCTATCTGAGGATATGTTGCATGTCTGTATTTTATGTCATAAATGTAACCTTGTGTATTTTATTGTGTTTTACTGTCTTTTTGCTGCCATGTGTTCAATGGAGTTTTGCCTCTGTTTTTGGAGATAATTGGATTACTTCTAATTATCTCCAGGATAGAAGACTCTGTGGAACTGGTTTTGGGCAGAAAAGCCATGCTTCCTGTGGTCACAAAGGACTACGATCTATCTTTTGAACCACTGGACCAATTTGTATGATTTTGACGTATGTTTGTATTTGGAGTATGCTGAGTATTATTCATACTTTTCCAGTTATGAATAATGTGAAAATTTTTTATTTTTCTGCTTGTGCTAAATTACATTACCCATTGTGTAAGGTAATTGAATCACATGCAGAGGGGAGGAATTTGTGTGGGAGTGTCTGAGTGTATTATATGTGTTTATTGGTTGTGTTCCAAAACCCCGTGGGTGGTACTAATGTGTAAGAATGTGTACATAAGCACAATAAACCCACAGCTCTGTCTGTTCACTGCTTGACCCTCAACACGGAGCTTTGTCTCGTTCTTGGGGGGATTTATTGTATGCTGTTCCAGTTTGACTGCTTGGAGTGTAAACCTATTCGTATGGTTTTTCCTATTCGGCTGTTTACAGCATTCGTATGGTTCCTGTTCGGCGGATTGGTGTTCTGCAGTAGCTGTGCCTGCATCTCTGGAAAGGGGGACGATCGCCTAAACGGTTTTTACCCCTTGTGAGCAAAACGGTCCGTTACAGGGGCATCTAGCAGTTCCTCCTCTGATGATTTGGAGGTGTCAAACTCCCGCCGCGCCACTATCTTGAGCCTAGTTCCTCGCTACAGAATATCGCTGATGTCGCGGGTTCCCATGCCTGACAGGACTTTGAGCATCTTGTGCCTCTTCCCCATACCTTCTGTGAGATGTCAGGCCGGTAAGTTGGGTGTGTGGCTGGAGAGAATCGGTATTTGTATAGATATCGGCTCTGCATCGTAGGAGCTCAAACGCCATGCAACTGCTCTCCTTGCCGTCCAAGCCACGCCAACTGCATGGTTCTTTTCACTTTATGTCCACATTTGTAAAAGTGGACCATAAACTGGGGCAATCTGACATTCCATTGTAGTGGTTCTGGTGTTTAACTGTTGGGCCTGCTGTGATAGAGGTTCGGATTGAGGAAATCTTTTCTCTGAAGAAGATTGCAAATGCTGCAAATGTTAAATCATGTATTCACTTCCAATAGGAGCAGTTTGCATTAAGGTGAACTTGCCATCACTTACCTTTCTCTAGCTATAAAATTGGTTTCTAAAGTTACTCTAGATCTGACCCTTTTTTGCCCAGGACATATTATCCAATCAAATGTTTTGCATAGATCTACATAATCAACCAATCCAGTGCATATGTAGAGAAATATTGAACAGGCGCTGCAGTATCAAAATATTAAAAAATTCTAATAACTTTTATAATATTAAATTATTTAAAAAGTTTACACAAAAATATGAAATCATGAGGAAAGCTTATGTAACAATATTAAATCGAGCATATAGTCTCCTAACGTAAACCGTTAACTTTGCTTTTTCTGGAAAACAAATGTCATTTTAAATGTGCTTATTGAAATTATTTATTTTTTTGAAGGTTTATTTATATATACAGTATATGTATAAATACTTATATATGCACCAAAGCAAATTTAATCCCCGTTTTAATATTTTAGATTGCTCTGACGTTTTCTATCGATTAACTAGTCTTATTCTAAGTCTTATTCCTCCTATCAGCTATTTACTATATTTTCCATATACAAATTTAGGCTTTTGCATTGCAAGCCTCACAGTTAAAAGGGATGATTGTTGTACAATAGGAACATGGTGCACAGTCAAAGAATTATACAACCTAAACCTTACTTTAAAAAAATACAGATTAAAGGGAGATAGGTTTGCACTAGTTACCGTATTTTATAGAGATAGTCGTGATTTAAAAAAAAAAAAATTATAACCCACTTTATATTAAAGGTACTCTTTATCCACAATACATATGGATAACAGTAGTTGTACTAGCTGGATTTAAACATTTTACTGGATTTAAAGGGACACTATAGGCACCCAGACGTTTTGATCTCATTGAAGTGGTCTGGGTACATTGTCCCCGTCCCCTTAGCCCTTCAATTTAAAACAATGCAGTTTCAGAGAAACTGCAATGTTTATATTGCAGGGTTAAGACGGTCTCCACTAAAGGCGCTACCTGCTGTTGCATTTCCAAATCTAATTAATCCCCATAGGAAAGCATTGAGTCAATGTTTTCCTATGGGAAAGTCCTAATGTGCGCGCTGCGCGTACGCATTGGCTTCTGATGTCAGAGGAGGAGGAACCCGAGGTCCTTCAGCACTGGAAACAGGTAAGTACAAAAAAGGTTTATTCAACCTATTCATAGCCTGGGGGGATGGACCAAAGGTTGGGGGAGGAGAGGCAAAGGGACCCTTTAGTGTTAGGAACACAGCTTTCTATTCCTAACACTACAGTGTACATGTAAACATTTTACTGGTAAAATCATAATTTAAATGATTAAACAATTAAAATACCAGAAAATCACGACCGCCTTCTCCAAGATGGCCACCAAAATGGCCTTTGCTAGCCCACACACAACTGATGTGGCAATCCATATCATGAAGCACAGTAATGTACGTCACCCCAAGCTATAACATATTAAAGCTAAATCATAAAAAATATATGAACCTCGGTGTGTTTGCCGCAATTACCCTGCCCTGTCAAGGTTAGAAAGAAGCCGACAAATGTCACAGATAATCTCAACTATCCCATCATTTTCAGCTAGAGTCCTGTGGTGGTTTAGTAGTAGCCACAAAATGTGACTATAACTGTTGTTGGAGCTGATAGCTTTGTACTCCTTAGAAATACTGTTAGGACAGAGGCTGACGGACGCCACCAGCTTTCTGCGTATCCACCATGCTTTTCTGGACACACTAACTTCTTTTTCAGAGACTAGTTGTGTGACAGCCACTGTAGTCTGCACCAGACATAGCTCATACCTGTCTGTTAACCTGAGTGCTGTGGTGTGTTTGTATGTGGAGGGACAGGGCTGCCTATAGGATTTCAAAGCTCTCTGTGCACAGCTTTGGTTTTGCTCAGCGGGAGCTTCTGGTACTTGAAGTTCCATTATGAGCTCTGTTCTTTTGGAAGCTGATAGATAAAATACAGCTACCAGAATCCTGTGCTCTTTTACCTGATGACTTGTACAACTATATTATTGGAGAAACACTGCTTAGAAGCAGGGCAGAAAGGTGAGTCTGTGTGTGGAGGAAGTGCCAGATCGTTAGAGTGGGCTATGCCTTCCTAATGGCATTAAAGCCCTCTTTTGTAGGATGTCAAAGCATGCACTAACGTCCGGAAGGTGTTAACCAAAAGTGCCCACATTGTTATTCACTGAAGTCAAGGCTTTTCAGTTTGTTTCTATTACTAATAGCCTTATAATACTCATTTACCCATATCATTTGCATTTAGCAGTCCAATAAAAATACATCTATATATCATCTATATATCATGTGTAATGAATAAACGATAGATCTTCACACCACAAGCCCAATCAGCACCCACCTGTCAACATGTTTGACAAGGATAGTGAGTGCACTTGTAAGAAAATATGAGTATTTACAATTTTGCTCAGACATGCAAATAACTAGCAATCCAATTCTCCTTTTGCAATGTCATCAAACATACAAAATTTGCACACAAAGTGTAAACAATCAAATTGTATATCTTTAACGAACAATATAACTTTGAATCTACACAAAGCCTGCAGTTTTAAAAACCAGAGAAGGTCGAGGTTGTTTAGTAATCCTACAGCAGATATTATGAACATACAGTCTGGGAACAGCAGTTGAACTCCTACGGAAGTTAATGGATTCTTCTCTCCGTGCGGTTTTTCTATCCGTGCTATCTGCTGAGTGCTTTTTAGGGACAGTGGTTAATATGTTTATTGTGGCCATTCATTTAACAAACTGGGTCAAAAGTAAGCACATGCCCAGCACCGACAAAATAGTGGTGTCTCTCAGCTTGTCCAGAATTTGTCACTTGTGGACAAACACGATGCAAAATTTCCTTCGTACATTTTTGCCAGAGTTGTACTCTCAGCTTACATTTTGTCAAGTTTTCTTGGTGGTCAGAATGTTCTTCAATTGCACTAGCCTTTGGCTTGCCACTGTATTGTGTGTTTTTTACTGCTTGAAAATTGCAAACTACAGTGCTGCTGTCTTTGTCTATCTGAAGATACGTATCTCCAAGCTGGTTCCTTGGCTCATTTCTTTATCCATATTAATATCTCTTTCATCCAGCCTTCCGTTTGGCTGGTACAGCTTCACAGCACATAACAGGAATTCAACCAATGGTCTCTTCCAAAACATGACAAGACAAGAAATCTATTTGGTGCAACATGTTAAAAACCAATTCTTCATCTACTGTTTAGGATCGTCTGTTCCATTCTTGATATTTTGTGTTGCTATTTTCCTTATAATGAGATTTCTTTGGATGCACATCAGGCAAATGAAACACTGTGACTCAAATCTAAAAGATGCAAACTTGGATGCTCACCTGAACGTGTTAAAGAGTATGATCTTCTTTCTTTTCCTCTATATTATATTTTTTATAGACATGAATTTAATATTTTCTGAATTGCTGCCAATTGGAAGCATTTGGATGGTACTGTATTCCATTGTGAATTCTGCATATCCTTTCTTGCATTCAGTGATGATTATCTTTTACAACAACAAATTAAAGAAACCTTTCTTAAATTTATGTCATAACATTTTTACACTTATTAAAAAATAATAATTTAAGTCTAAATTAAGTCTTAGACAGAACCACTCTCACGATATGCTCGCTGATCCATTAATAGTATTTGTTTTGAAAACCACCATGATCTGATTAGTTTTATGTTACTTTTATGCCTTGGATGCATTTTGACATTTAATTTATTAATGGCAAAGGTTTTAATTCATTCATGAAGAAGGTTTACTTCTCTATTTGTACTATGTGCATTCCATCAATTCTCTGTGCAGTACAAATGTGTAAATTATGGATATTACCATGAACTGGAGTGTCTAGGAAGGGCAGTTTGTTAGTTAATTTACACTTAGAAGTGAAGGCTTGGTGAAATCTTAGTACCATAATGTGCATCGCGAGTCTAAGGCTGGACTGCTTAACCATTGCACTACCTAAATTGAATATACATGTTTTAATTTTTATGTATTTGTCAGAATGAAATCTAGTCCATAAAGCCTCTCTCACCCTCATTTGTACTCTAGGAATCTAGGAATGATTACCAGCATGTAGAGGAACTAATTTCACTGCCAGAAGCCTCCAGTCACTGATATAAGAGGAAGTTTCAATGTGTCAGATCATTGCTCAAACTGTATTTAATGTATGTGGGCATTATACTCAAACAAAGACATTCTTTTTACATTCTGTTGCCATTTTTAGGAAGTTGTACTGATAGTCATGCCTTCAGGGACCGTACAATTATCTATAAGCAAGGCTTTTGATAGATTTTATTTATCTTTTTTTGTTACATTTGTAAGGAAAATTGGATTTTTGCTGTTATACCTGTGTGAAATAATGCAAGATAAAGGACACTGGATACTGTCTTTTTTCTTTTTAAAAAAATATCATTTTAAAATACATATGGGAGCTCCACAAAATGCATACATTTTTATTATTTCCAAGGCAGTTTCGCTGAAACGTTCACTACAACTATTGGCTGCTGGATATGTTTGTACCAACTGCATACTTTCACATTGTCTACATTAGAGTGGACTTATGTGCCGATATTACCCTTTCGTGGTAACACTGTGTTTTGGTTTTTTTACGATTGCTGATTTGTGCATATATATATTTAATGGAATTTTGATTTAGTAATTTTAATAACTGGACATAATAAAGTATTTTTATGCATGTTGGTATGCTCCCTTATATATTTCAGATTTATTAGTCATAAAGGAATAGGATCTTTCACGGTTGAGCACCTCTAATTGTGCTGTTTTGTTTAAGTGCTTTCCTTAACTGTCTGTTTTGATAAGGCATTTTATTTCCCAGATATTTTTGTAAAGGCCGAGCAAATAAGTGAAAATGTTTAAATTTATGTAATTGTTTACAAAAACATTTAATTCATAATTTAAATTGTTACATTTGTCTAGAATCTATTCACAAAACTGCTACGTTATTATATGTTTTGGTATGTTTCTATGCTAGATATGCATGCCTTGCATCAAATACATGCTGTGCTAATATTTTTTCAATCACAAAGTATTTTGTATTGATTAAATGCTAATTGTCACGTCCCATGCTTTTTAAACCCAGTGGAGCGCTAACATTGTAAAACACACACTAACACCTTTTATTAAAGGGGAAAATCAAATGCTAGACAAATATAGCTGAAACAAGATAAAGTGACAAAATATAGTGCAATATGTATATAATAATGAGAGGGGATTAAGGTTTGTATGACACTCACTCACATATGGAAGGAGCAGAGCCCTACAAGGATAGTCTCAAATCTTATCAGCAGGAGTATATTAAGGCAATACCACACCTCTTCTGCATACAAACCCAGGAAACTCATAAAAGAAGATAAAAATGAAGCAAACGCTTCTGGTGCATTAACCTTAATATAGGAGTATATTTAAAAAGCTTTTTAAGTGATTGCTCACCTTCTTAAGAGCCAGTTGTACCAGGCTCTAAGTATTAAGGTGTATGTGCCTTTAAGAGGGCACAGCTCTTCTTTGCTTTTGAGAAGGATAAACTTACTGGACTAAATAAGAATGGCTAATATACTTTATTTCACAAATAAATAAAAACACAACAACAACAAAACTATAAAAATATGCCAGATACCAATAAAAAGGTCCACAAATCTTCCTGGTGGTTCGAGGCATGTTTCGTCTTTACACAAGGCTTTTTATACCGGAATTCCTGCTCTCTATTAAAGTCTGTAAGTTGTTCGTGATTGGTCTCTATGTCCATTCTTTCTCAAATCGCTAGTTTGGTATAAGGAGGTGTGTCCACCTTCAGCTAATGCACATATGAACTTCAGCCTTCAGCTTTCCTATAGGAAAACTCAAATGTGCACGTGTGACACTTGCGCATGCACATTGGCATGATGTTGCAGAATGAGAATACAGATTAAGAAACCGCGTACACATAAAAATACATTTTTAAATTCTATTAGGCTACTTAAAAGCACCTATCTCGGCAGACAAATATGGGGATTCAGTTCCACCATATTGCCATATTGTGTTAAGTCCACCCCTACTTCACAGCACCCCAATATCCGTGGATCCTACACTAATTCAAACATGGGAGACAAATTAAATAGTGCTAAATAAGCTAAAGCGTATAATAATAGTCTGTTGTAAGATCATTGTGAATAGATATAATGCAATACACGTGATAAACTGAACTGAATCCTCATATTTGTTTGCTGAGATAGGCAATTTTAAATAGCCTTATAACATTTTAAAATGTATTTTTATGTGTGCGCTGTACCTTAATCTGTATAATGTGTGAATTTTGCTCACTACGTTAGCACCATTCTTTTTTTTTTTTTTGGGTGTGCCCCCAATTCCTTTTTGTCTTTACTGTGTTGCCGGATGATAAGACCGAGCCAGCGTTGAGGTTTAAGGTGTTTCAACCCTTTAATGCTTGCGGAGGGGGGTACCTAAAGTTAGGGCCAGGAGCATTCTATAGCATTAGCAATACAGTTTTGTAAAAATAAGAAACACAAACATGCTTAACCCCTTCATGACCATGGACGTATCTGGTACGTCTGGCAGAAAACATTCCATAATGACCTTGGACGTACCTGGTACGTCTGCAGCTATTTTGAGCTCTGGAAGCTGTGATAGTATTGCAGTGATGCTCTGCATGTGCGGAGTGCCTCGAGGGGTCCTGGCACTCAGTGCATATATAATAATATATATAAAAAAATTAAATAGAAAATAAATAAAATGATCAATATTAACCCCCATCCCTTTCTAAAGGCAGTGAATCATGGGGCTTCTGGGGGTGTCCCTAGCATGCCGCATCATAAGGGGCAGGCTGGGGTCATCCAATCACAGCTTGCCCCATTAGCAATTTCATCCCAAGTGTGTTCCCCATTTCTCTGATTAGTGTGGATCTGCCTCCCTCTCCTCACTTGTGCTTTAGTGAGAGAAGGAGAGAGATCTGTGGTTTAGCTAGAGAGATTTAGGTGTTTATAGGTAGGGATTTGTAAACTCTTGAGACCCAAAGGCTCTTTTCAGAGCCATTAACCCCTGTCTTGCCAGTGATCACTATAATCACCGGCTTTTGCACAGCAGTAATTGTCTGCTGTTTGTGCATATTTTTTTTCTTTTTTAGGGGTTCATTTTTTGTGAATTTTTTTTTTTGAGACCCAAAAGCTCTTTTCAGAACGATTAACCCCTGTCCTGCCTGTGATCACTCTGCAGATCACAGGCTCTTGCACAGCAGCACTTATTTTGCTGTCTGTTCATTTTTTTTTTAGGGGTTATTTTTTTTTTTTTGTGACAGGTCACTAAGTAAAGCGATTGTGATCATGTCACATGGGTCACGGAAGTCAACCAGCGCTGAGCAGTCATATGCCACCCTTGCGCTAGAGTCTGACGCGTCTATGTCAGACTCTGACCCTGATTTTGACCCAGCCAGGTGCTCAGATACATCATCACTAGATACAGTGTCTGCTGCTAGTGATGCATCTAGTGATGTTGTATCTGTGCCTGCTAGTCCCCCTGCCCGAAGGAGACGTGCTGCTACAGCTGGCAGAACTGCTGAGGAGTGGGTAGTGCCTCATCGCCAGAGGCCAGACATCCCATCCTTTACTGCAAATCCTGGCATTAATTTGGATGTCACAGGATTTAGCCCTCAGCAGGTTATGGAGGTGTTTCTGGGCGATGATGTATTGGGGAACATTGTCGCCCAAACTAATTTATATACCTATCAATTCAGAGCTACAAATCCTGACTCTTTTTTGGCAAAGCAGCAATGGGCCCCCATCGATGTGCCAGAATTTAAAAGATTCTGGGCATTGACTATGCTGATGGGCATCATAAAGAAGCCCTCCATCCGCTCCTACTGGAGCAGTAGCCCCATCTGCTCTACCCCCATTTACTCCCAATGTATGTCGAGGAAGAGGTATGAAATGATTCTGCATTTCATGCACTTCAACGACAACAGCTTGTGTCCCCCTAAGGAGCATCCCCAGTTTGACAGGCTGTATAAAATCCGCCCCCGGAGTACCCACTTCGCTGCCAGGTTTGCAGAGGCTTATACACCTGGAAGGAATATATGCGTGGATGAATCCCTGATGAAGTATAAGGGAAGGCTGGGATTCAAGCAGTATGTTCCTTCCAAGCGCTCTAGGTATGGTGTAAAGATGTATAAGCTCTGTGATAGCGAGAATGGGTATATTCAGGCCTTCCGGGTGTACGAGGGAAAGGATAGCCACCTTGACCCTCCAGGTTGCCCAGAACATATGGGAACCAGTGGCAAGATTGTCTGGGACCTGATTTTCCCCCTCATGAACAAAGGGTACCACTTGTATACTGACAATTTTTATACAAGTGTCCCTTTGTTCAAGCTACTGTACTGTTTTGATACAGTAGCTTGCGGCACAATTAAAAAGAACAGCACAGGTTTCCCAGGACAACTTGCACGCACCCGGCTACGAAGGGGGGAGACCTCAGCTCTGCGCCAAGAGGAGCTGTTGGCAGTTAAGTACAGAGACAAGAAGGATGTGTACCTTCTTACCAGCATCCACACTGAGGGGACTGTGGAGGTCCCTGTACGTGGCAGAGCTGAGAGGACAAGGAAGCCAGTGTGCATCAAGGCCTATAACCGGCACATGGGTGGGGTTGATCTGGCAGATCAGCTGCTGCAGCCCTACCTAATTATACGAAAGACAAGGGCCTGGTACAAAAAGGTTGCAATCTACCTGATGCAGATTGCAACCCACAACGCTTTCTTGTTGTTCAAAAAAGCAAACCCCGGGACGCAACTGAGATTTTTACAGTTTCAGCTCCAGATCATTTCGGGGATTTTGTACCGTGATGCACCTGCTCCCCGGGCGGTGATGGGAGAGAGCAGAGTTGGGGCTACACATTTCATTTTTAAAATCCCCCCTACTGCGGCAAAGCAGAATCCCCCAAAAAGATGCAGGGTCTGTTCTAAGAGGGGGCAGAGAAAAGACAGTGTATATTACTGTCCTGATTGCCCTGGACAGCCTGGACTCTGCATTGGCGACTGCTTCAAACGCTACCACACGCTGGTCCATTTTTAATTTATTTTTTAACATTTGCCGTTCAGAGTTTTTTTTTTTGGGGGGGGGGTTCTTACATTTACCCCGTGCATGGGGGGCATGGGTGTCCTAAGGAGAAGCCTTGCAGAAAACCCCCTGGGGTGTGTTCTTGCAATAACCAACAGCGGGCTCTCCTAAATCACAGTCAAAAAGCAGTGTGTGTGTGTGTGAAAATGAGGATTGAACAGTTACCTCCACACGCGTTCTTCAACTGTTTTATTTTATTTATTTATTTTTGGTCTGGCTATAAAAAAAGAAAAAAAGTTGCATCAAAGCACTCCACATGCAATACCTTGGGGTGTCTACGTTTCAAAGTGTGTATCCTTTCGTGGCGATCTATAAAACTGGGCTATGTGATAAGCCCCAAGCTAAAGATAGGCCTATCAGAAGAACTACTCTCAATTTCAACTCAAACTGAAAAGTCATACAATTGTAACCATACCTTCCCAAAATCCTGGCGAGCCTATGCGTGGGGGGCATGGGTGTCCTAAGGAGAAGCCTTGCAGAAAACCCCCTGGGGTGTGTTCTTGCAATAACTAACAGCGGGCTCTCCTAAATCACAGTCAAAAAGCAGTGTGTGTGTGTGTGTGTGTGAAAATGAGGATTGAACAGTTACCTCCACAAGCGTTCTTCAACTACTGCTCATGTCAAGAAAATACATTGGGATATCTGATAAGTCCCCCATAAGGTAGATCGGCAAAGAAGATATGTACAATTTGAAAAACGCATATCAGACATTTTGCTTTGCATCCCCCAGTGAACCCGACAAACATATGCATGCGTGGTATCGCTGTACCCGGGAGATGTTGCCGAGCACATATTGGGGTGTCCTTTGGCAGGAACACCTAACAGGAGGTTAGAATTTATGCTCAAAGTAGAATGTGTGAGTGAAAAAGGACATCACAAAAACGTTTGACAGAGACTGGTGGTAGAATAAGTGCATGTAAAGTTTTGAAATGCCACCATGTGAAATGCCCTAGGCTGTGTACTTTTCCAAAACATACGGTTTGACGGAGGTGAATTACATTGGCTGGCTTCAGAAATGTTCCAACTGGGACATGGGGGCATGATGGCCAGCTGTGTTTTATGTCTCATCATATTTCACTTTTTTTATTCTAGTAAATCATATGATATGATGAAAATAATGGTATCTTTAGAATGAACATTTAATAGTGAGGTAAACGGTATACAATATGTGTGGGTACAGTAAATATATAAGAGGCAAATACATCTAAACACAGCCACTGCAGAAAAAGAGCCCTGGTCCTTAACGGTAATACAATTGAAAAATTGCCTGGTCACTAAGGGGTTAAATGGACACTGTAGGTAATATAATAATTTCATCTAATTTAATTGGTTCTAGTGCCTGGAGCTCCTTGGCACGCTTCCTTCATTCAGTGTTAAATCATCTTCCACCAGTTTAACACTAAATAAGGCTCCTTGGACACCCAAAGCCCTGCCCCCACTGAAGGTGTGTCAAAAGCGGAGATTACACACTTTCTTCTTGTCATATTCATTCTTACCAGCAATGGGTGCTTTGATAAGCAAAAAGAGGTCATCTGACACTCTCAGCCAACTACCCATTGCTGCTCTGGCTAATACTTCCTCATTAGAACAAGCAGCACAGAAGGCATGTGTCGCTGAAAACTCTCTTTTAGAATTACAGCATAAAAAACATTAAAAATGGTTTAACCCTGAATGAGTGGACAGCACAGGGGACTCCAGACACATATAATATACATAAAACAAAAGCAGAACATTTCAGGGAAAAAGGGTTAACACAAATATACATGTTGTCTTCAATGACAATTTCCAGAGCTGTGACAGTTCTGCATTAAATAGTGTATTAAACGTTCTTGGGGTCAATAATCGGAGGGCCCATCGCACAATTATTACTTTAACTAACCCACATGCCATATAGGCTTCTGACATGTTACGCTGAACTTTACTTGGGCAAAGGGATGGCGCTATATTGGCCTAGTATTACTTATACCCCAAATTAGGGAGCTGTGTTTAGTAGATAGATCCTTTTTGGTATCCTGTGTCAATGGGGAAGTCAGTATGTCAGCCAGGCCACTAGAATACTTAAAGAAAGATTTAGGAAACATCAGAGTTTCATTTTAAAATCAATTTTAAAAAGTCAGATGCTGACAAGGAAAATGAGGGAAACTTGCTGTTGAATGGACAACCTGTTGAGGACTTGAAGAGTAGTTGAGGTAGAGGCTTGTTGAAAGTTTATCATGGGCAGGGCCAGTGTAAGGATTTTTGGGTACACGGCGAAGATGATTTTGGCGCCCCACCCCCCCACCCAAAAGCATCTTCACCTGTGTGCCTCTTAATCCGCCTTTTGTTTCTTATCCCCCTTTAGTATATCTTATCCCCATGGTGTGTCTCACACCTCCCTTGTGTATCTCTTTGTGTGTCTTACTTCCCCCAGCCCCTTTGTGTGTTTATCTTTCACCACCAGCCCATCTATCTCCCCCTAGCCCCTCTGTGTCTTTTTCCTCTTCTCAGCCCCTCTGTGCCTCTTTCACCCCAGCCCCTTTGTATTTCCACCCCCAGGCCCTTCTGTGTGTGGCTTTCATCCTCAGCCCCTCTGTGAACTTTCCCACCACCAGGCCCATCTGTATGTCTTTCTCCCCACTCAGGCCTCCCTGTGTTCCACTATCCCCTCCATGTCCCTTAGTGTTTCTCTCTCCTCCCCTACATGTCCATTAGTGTTCATCTTCCCCCATTACCTGTCTCTTAGTGCCCCCCTCCATTCCCCATAATGTTCCTCTCCCTTCTCCTTCAGTGGTCCCCCCTACCCCAGTGTTCCTTATCCTTTCCCTCCCCTATACCTCAATGCCACCTTTAATGTACCTCTCCCCTCCCTCCTTTTTATTGTTCTTGCCCCCTTCCCTTGTCCAATAGTGTTCTTACCCCCTCCACTGTCCCATAGTGTTCTTCCCCATCCCATAGAACTCCTCACCACCACCCCCCTCTCCTGTCTTATAGTCTTCCTTACCACCCCCGTTCCATAGTGTTCTTTCCCCCCTCCCCTGTTTCATAGTTTTTTTCCACCCCCCCATCCCATAGTGCTCCTTATCACCTCCCTCCCCCATCCTATAGTGTTCCTTACCACCCCCTGCCCCATAGTGTTCTTTCCCCCCTGTCCCATAGTGTTCTTTCCCCCCTCCCCTGTTCCATAGTTTTCTTCCACCCCCGTCCCATAGTGTTCCTTATCACCTCCCTCCCCCTGTCCTATAGTGTTCTTCCTTACCACCCTCCCTAATCCCTTAGTGCCCCTCTCACCCCCTCCTTGTTCCCTGGTGTGTCTCCTACCTCTCTTTGTAGTGTGGCTGAGCAGGGTTCTCTCAGCACTTCCTTTCAGTCCGGCCAGGTACAGAAACTGAAGTTCTGGAACTGAGGTGCGTAATGTTCTGCTTGGCCACGCTACACAGAGTGACTGGCAGGAGGGACGGCCATGATCATGGGTACCCGGGCTCATGGTGGCCTGAATGTAATGACGGTGTAATGATTAACAATACAGGTATTGTTCCCTGTAATGTGGACCTGTTTTAGAAATCTGGGTACAAAGTAACAATAAAATTAAACAGAAAAACTTTGTTTCCTTATTCTCCACTGAAGGTGAGCAGAGGATCGATAGAGCAAAATAATTATCAGAGCAACCGAAAAAGGTGAATATTTAGGTGATAAGTCCTAGTTTTTCCACAGGCAGGTTTACAATAATAAAGTGCATGCGATAAGAAATTAATTAGAAAACTGAGTCCAAAAGCAAAGTCAATATATATATATAAACAAATAGGTTCAGAAACTTACAAATATATCCAATGGTGAGAAATAAGGTAGAAAGTAGAGTATTTTTCTCAGTATAATTTTTGATGATAAGAGCAGGTAACAATGATAAGTGATATATGCCATGCAAACTCTTTTCTATGTTATGTGTTCTATGAGACAATCTCTGTACAATAATTTATATACTGAACAAGCAAAATTCATCTTTTAATTTAAAAATAAGTTAGGTTTTAAACAACCAGGTACAATGAAGAATATGAGGCACCATAAAACTCAGTGAACTTTTTAGGATATTTAATAGCATCTTGAGAAAAAAATGAACAAACAAACCAAAAAGCAGTCTTGCAATAAAAGTAATCCGATGGAGAACCTGTATACGAGATAGAACATAGGTATGGAGCCGACACAATCATTTGTTGTGTTGTAGAAAGTGTAGTGTTTACAAGTCTCCACTAGAGGTCAGTACTATTTTACAAATCTATAGTACTTGACCATAACTCACACTGGTGTGTTACAATAATTCAATGTCAGCTTCTACAGGGAGTGCAGAATTATTAGGCAAGTTGTATTTTTGAGGATTAATTTTATTATTGAACAACAACCATGTTCTCAATGAACCCAAAAAACTCATTAATATCAAAGCTGAATATTTTTGGAAGTAGTTTTAGTTTGTTTTTAGTTTTAGCTATGTTAGGGGGATATCTGTGTGTACAGGTGACTATTACTGTGC
>OW240913.1:11465272-11485217 GCA_933207985.1 Pelobates cultripes
CTACTCTTAGGTTTGCCACCTGACTGGTATTTTACTGGCACAGCCAGTATTTAAGGATGCCTGGCCGTGCCGGTATTGCAGTAATACCAGCAATACAACTGCAGATATTTTTCTCAGTATAAACGGAGATTACGCTGCAATACCAGCACCGGCCAGTAGGAGTCACTGTGTATGGAGAGAGGCAGGAATAGGAAGTAAAGGCATATCCCTGCCTCTCTCTATTACTCACTGATCCGTGGGGGAGCAGCTACACAGACAGAGAGTCCAGACAGCAGCTGTACAGCTCAGGTAAGTGAGGGATGGGGGGAAAGGCAGCAGGGAGACATGGGGACACTGAGACACTAGGGGACTCTGGGAGACCTGGGGACACTGACACTAGGGGACACTGAGACACTAGGGGACACGGGGACACTGGATGACCTGGGGACACTGAGACACTATTGGACACTGTGAGACATGGGACGCTGTGAGACATAGGGACATTGGGAGACACTGAGACATTGGGACACGGTGACCCCATGTCTCCCAGTGTCCCCAAGTGTCCCTAGTATATCAGTGTCCCCATGTCTCCAGGTGTCCCCATGTCTTCCAGTGTCCCCATGTCTATGTCCACAAGTGTCCTCATGTCTCCAAGTGTCTGTCTCCCAACCAGTGTCCCTCAGTGTCCCCATGTCTCCCAGTGTCTATGTTCCGTTGTCTCTTAGTGTCCCCATGTCTTCCAGTGTCTGTGTCCCCATGTCTCTGTCCCTAGTGTCTCAGTGTCCCCATTTCTCCCAGTGTCCCCAAATGTCTCAGTGTCTCCATTTCTCCCAGGGTCTCCATGTCTCCCAGTGTCAATATGTCTGTATCCACAAGTGTCCCCAAGTGTCTCAGTGTCCCCAGGTCTCTGTGTCCCCATGTTTCACTGTGTCCTCTAGTATCCTAGTGACATGGGGACGCACTGGGACATGGGGACACTGGGAGAAATGGGTACACAGACACTGGGAGACTAGGGGACTGGGTGACATGGGACACTGACACTGTAAAACATAGGGACACTGAGAAACAGGGTGACTTGCGAGACTGAGACACTGGTAGACAGGGAGACATTGGGAGAAATCCAGCAGAATCAAACTGTGAGTAGATTGTTGTTGATTTTACAGAATTTTCTCTTATGTCACTCCTTGTGATTTACATCATGTGATGTCACGCATACATAATTAATTGTGCAAATTATTTAAGGCTGGCATTTTTATCCAAGAAAGGTGGCAACCCTAACTACTCTTCACATACTCTTGCTTAAAGGAACACCATAGGGTCAGGAACACAATCCTGTATTTCTGACCCTATTATGTTAAAACCACCATCTAGCCCCCCTGATCCCCTCTTGCCTCCCTAAAGATAGTAAAATCTTACTTGTATTCAAGTCAGCAGCTGATGGGTCTGCCTCGGAACTGACTCTGTCTGCTGACATCATCAGACGTGGTGGTCTGAGCAAATTACAATACTTCGCCATAGGATTGGCTGAGACGGTCAACTAGGCAGATCAGGAGCAGAGCCAGCACAAGTCGAACATAGCCCTGGCCCATCGGCATCTCCTCATAAAGAGCAATTGAATCAATGCATCTCTCTGAGGAAAGTTCAGTGTCTGCATGCAGAGGGTGGCGTCACTGAATGGCAAGAAGCACCTCTAACAGCATTTTAAGGAGTGGCCAGTGGAGTTATTTTATCTGAAAAGACTGTGTTTACTGCAAAAAGCCTGAAGGGAATGATTCTACTTACCAGAACAAATACAATAAGCTGTAGTTGTTCTGGTGACTATAGTGTCCCTTTAAGTTTGGAAGCTTAAAGGGCATGCATGAGAACAAAACTTGTGTGCACTGGCTGACAATAAAAATTAGTTTAGGTAATGCAGACTTTGGTCTCTCCAACACTGTGGCATGTCCCCTTTCTTCTACACTCACTGCAGACACCTTTTCTCTGTTCCAGACTATATACCAGGAGCTCCTGCCTGCTAGTAAGAAGGTAAGGAGAGAAGTGGGCATATGAGTGCTAGGGGACAGTCCTTAGAAAGCTTGGAGTAGACGCATCATTTGATGCATTTATGCCAAGCTCAGTGTGATGTCTGCATTACATGGCAGAATGAATATGCACAGACACTCTATTAAACACCACAAAGAAGAATCCTACTGCACTCCTGTGGGACACCACTTTACCCAGCCTGGCCACTCACTGAAGGACCTAAAAATCAAAGTACTGAAGGGGGGTTTTAAAAATACCCAAGAAAGAAAAACTCTTGAAGCCAGAATGATTAAATAGTTTAACAGCAAGAATATAGGACTAAATATTGATTTGGGTTTCCTGTCCCACTACCAACACTTTACATGAACACTCTCCCAGCATTATCTTACTGTTCTGTCATATGTACCAACACTTTAAAACGCATTCCAATATGTTTATTCTATCAATACACAAAGTACTATGTGTAGACCTATGCTTTCCCATACTCGTATGCATGTATGCTTATATATATTACTGTGCATTTATATTTGTGTATGTGAGTTCATGTGCATGTATGTATATGTGTTTATGTGTTCACATATACATATTTATGTGTGTGTGCATGTATAAAGAGTACCATCCTCTGCACTGTCTGCTTGTATATTTTTCTTTTCCCTCTCCCCCCCTCACTCTGCTCTTCAGAAAGATATTTATGACCCTCTGCAAAAATGGTGTCTATTTTCTAACAAACCTGTGTCTTATCTACACTCATGTCACTTTAACCCCTGTATCACAACTCAACTTTTAATTCTATGTGTCGTCTTGCTCAGAAATGCTTCAGACTTGAGAAAGGGAGGTTCTCCTGAAAGATTGTCATTAAAAAAATTATCTTAATCCAATAAAAAAGGTATTACAAGATACGAATTTTATCTGCTTTTTACATCTACATCACTGGACTAATACAGCTACAACCTCTACCTATATATTATATTATCCACATATAACTAACTAGAAGTATATTAATCATATATAAATAGTACTAAGTTAATATAATATATAATATCAATGAAGAAATGTCATATTACTTACTAACGTTAGTAGAATATGTGTAATAGACATGTATAAATCACATTATTATGTACTTCACAGTTTCACACAAGATAATCAGACACCAATGACAGATAACACTATGTAATTAATTTTACTTTTCAAAAAACTAACGGAATCTTACAAAGTTCCATTGTAAGGAAGGGTGAAATTAAGGCTGCAGGTGTCAAATTGTAATTTTATGACACCAAAACCAGACAGTCTGGATGAAACCAAAGAAAACACTTTAAAGATGACAGCTTCTTTGATGAAAAGTAACCATAAAGATAGCCAAGATGACGTCAAACACATCACGAAATTCAGTTAACCCATTATACAAAAAGGTAAATGGACCCCCTGACAAGCCTGTTGCTGCTCACTGTAAAAAAAACACGCGAGTGGGGCCTATTGTCCCCCCTGGCCCCCATCCCTGAGTGGTGGGTGGGGGCCCTAAATAACAATAAGGGGGGGACCTATTGTCCTCCCCCTGGCCCCCACCCCTGCATGGCGGGTGGGGGCCATAAATAAAAATTGGGGGGGACACCCAATGTCCTCCCCCCAGCTCCCACCCCTGCGCGGCGGTTGGGGGCCCTAAATAAAAATTGGGGGGACCTAATGTCCTCCACCCAGCCCCCACCCCTGCGTGGCAGGTGGGGGCCATAAATAAAAATTGGGGGGGACACCCAATGTCCTCCCCCCAGCTCCCACCCCTGCGCGACGGGTGGGGGCCCTAAATAACAATAAGGGGGGTACCTAATGTCCTCCCTCCGGTCCCCACCCCTGCCCGGCGGGTGGGGGCCCTAAATAACAATAAGGGGGTGAACCTAATGTCCTCCCCCCCTCCGGCCCCCACCCCTGCACGGCGGGCGGGGCCCTTAAATAACAATAAAGGGGGTGGACCTAATGTCCCCCCCCCCCGGCACCCACCCATGAGCCGTGGGTGGGGGCCATAAATAAAAATTGGGGGGGACCTATTGTCCCCCCCAGCCCCACCAGCCGCACAGTCTTCGCCCCGGCCCCCACCCCTGAGCGGTGGGTGGGGGCCATAAATAAAAATTGGGGGGGACCTATTGTCCCCCCCAGCCCCACCAGCCGCACAGTCTTCGCCCCGGCCCCCACCCCTGAGCGGTGGGTGGGGGCCATAAATCAAAATTGGGGGGGCACCTAATGTCCTCCCTCCAGCCCCCACCCTTGAGCGGTGGGTGGGGGCCATAAATAAAAATTGAGGGGGGGACCTGATGTCCCCCCGGCCCGCACCCCTGCGAGGCATGTGGAGGCCCTAAATAACAATAAGGGGGGGACCTAATGTCCTCCCTCCCCGGCCCCCACCCATGAGCGGTGAGTGGGGGCATAAATAAAAATTGGGGGGGACCTAATTTCCTCCCTGCGGCCCCCACCCCTGCGCGGCAGGTGGGGGCCCTAAATAACAATAAGGGGGACCTACTGTCCCCCCCCGACTGCCACCCCTGAGCGATGGGTGGGGGCCATAAATACAAATTGGGGGACACACCCAATGTCCTCTCCCCTGGCTCCCACCCCTGCGCGGCAGGTGGGGGCCCTAAATAACAATAAGAGGGACCTAATGTCCTCCCTCCGGTCCCCACCCCTGCGCGGCGGTTGGGGGCCCTAAATAACAATAGGGGGGACCTATTGTCCGGCCCCCACCCCTGCGAGGCGTGTGGGGGACCTAAATAACAATAAGGGGGGGACCTAATGTCCTCCCCCCGGCCCCCACCCCTGAGCGGTGGGTGGGGGCATAAATCAAAATTTGGGGGGACCTAATGTCCTCCCCCCAGCCCCCACCCCTGCGCGGCGGTTGGGGGCCCTAAATAACAATAAGAGGGGACCTACTGTCCTCCCCCCCGGCTCCCACCCCTGCGAGGCGTGTGGGGGACCTAAATAACAATAAGGGGGGGACCTAATGTCCTCCCCCCGGCCCCCACCCCTGAGCGGTGGGTGGGGGCATAAATAAAAATTTGGGGGGACCTATTGTCCCCCCCAGCCCCACCAGCCGCACAGTCTTCGCCCCGGCCCCCACCCCTGAGCAGTGGGTGGGGGCCATAAATCAAAATTGGGGGGGCACCTAATGTCCTCCCTCCAGCCCCCACCCTTGAGCGGTGGGTGGGGGCCATAAATAAAAATTGAGGGGGGGACCTGATGTCCCCCCGGCCCGCACCCCTGCGAGGCATGTGGAGGCCCTAAATAACAATAAGGGGGGGACCTAATGTCCTCCCTCCCCGGCCCCCACCCATGAGCGGTGAGTGGGGGCATAAATAAAAATTGGGGGGGACCTAATTTCCTCCCTGCGGCCCCCACCCCTGCGCGGCAGGTGGGGGCCCTAAATAACAATAAGGGGGACCTACTGTCCCCCCCCGACTGCCACCCCTGAGCGATGGGTGGGGGCCATAAATACAAATTGGGGGACACACCCAATGTCCTCTCCCCTGGCTCCCACCCCTGCGCGGCAGGTGGGGGCCCTAAATAACAATAAGAGGGACCTAATGTCCTCCCTCCGGTCCCCACCCCTGCGCGGCGGTTGGGGGCCCTAAATAACAATAGGGGGGACCTATTGTCCGGCCCCCACCCCTGCGAGGCGTGTGGGGGACCTAAATAACAATAAGGGGGGGACCTAATGTCCTCCCCCCGGCCCCCACCCCTGAGCGGTGGGTGGGGGCATAAATCAAAATTTGGGGGGACCTAATGTCCTCCCCCCAGCCCCCACCCCTGCGCGGCGGTTGAGGGCCCTAAATAACAATAAGGGGGGACCTACTGTCCTCCCCCCCGGCTCCCACCCCTGCAAGGCGTGTGGGGGACCTAAATAACAATAAGGGGGGGACCTAATGTCCTCCCCTCGGCCCCCACCCCTGAGTGGTGGGTGGGGGCATAAATAAAAATTTGGGGGGACCTAATGTCCTCCCCCCAGCCCCCACCCCTGCGCAACGGGTTGGGGCCCTAAATAACAATAAGGGGGGACCTAATGTCCTCCCCCCGACCTCCACCCCTGCGTGGTGTGTGGGGGGCCTAAATAACAATAAGGGGGGGGACACCCTTGTCCTAATACCTGTAAAAAAAAATAGACTTACCATTTGATGTCTTCTTTCTTCTAAACTCTTCTTTTTTCAGCCCCAAAAAGGCCAAATAAAAATCCAGAATAACCAAAGCAAAAAAAAACAAAACCTTCTTCACCCATGGAGGGCTCCGCGCAGACTGATAAAGCCTTGCCCCGCCCTGCAGTTAGGTTCAGAGCACTCTGATTGGTGGGTTTAAGCCATCCAATCGGAGTGCTCTGACAGGTAAATGAAGAGACTGACAGGTAAGTCTCTACATTTACCTGTCACAGCACTCTGATTGGTTGGTTTGAAATCCACCAATCAGAGTGCTCTGTGTCATTTTACACAGCGTGGGAAAGTTCTTTGAAATTTTCCCACGCTGTGTAAAATGACACAGGGCACTGTGATTGGTTAGCTTGAAATGCACTTTTTAGACAAGGGTCCCCCCTCATTATTGTTAGGATGAGGGGGGTAGGTAGGGGTAATATGTTTGGGGGGAGGGGGTGACTAGGGGTTTGGGGACCCCTAGTCACCTGGGGGGGATTTTTATTTATGGCCCCCACCCACCGCTCAGGGGTGGGGGCCGGGGGGGAGGACAGTAGGTCCCCCCCTTATTGTTATTTAGGGCCCTCACCCGCAGCGCAGGGGTTGGGGGGGTCGGGGGGAGGACATTAGGTCCCCCCCTTTTTTTGGTATTTAGGGCCCCCACCCACCGGGCAGGGATGGGGGCCGGGGGGGAGGACATTAGGTCCCCCCCTTATTGTTATTTAGGGCCCCCATCCGCCACGCAGGGGTAGGGGCCGGGGGGAGAACATTAGGTCCCCCCCAATTTTTATTTATGACCCCCACCCACCGCTCAGGGGTGGGGGCTGGGGGAAGGACATTAGGTCCTCCCCCTCCCCCAATTTTTATTTAGGGCCCCCACCCGCCGTGCAGGGGTGGGAGGACATTAGGTCCTCCCTTATTGTTTTTTAGGGCCCCCACCCACCGCTCAAGGGTAGGGGCCAGGAGGGACGAAAGTAGGTCCCCCCTCCACATTCTTATTTAGGGCCTCCACCCGTCGCACAGGGGTGGGGGCAATAGTTTTTTTTATTTTTTACAGTGAGCAGCCACTGGCTGCTCACTGTTTACTAGACAGGCCCCTACTCACGGTATAGTGAGTAAGGGCTGAATTTACTAATACTAAGTAATAGTAAATGTGGCTGAAAGACCAATTTAGGTGACCAATTTAGGTCTTTCAGCCTTTTGGTAGATAGCTCCCTAAAACCGTGTGAATTAGGGAGTTATCTACTAAGCGGCTGCTTATTTTATGATATTTTTAAGTGATTTCCCTATCCACATTTGTTTGCAGGGCACTTATCCTACTCTTAACCCCATTTTACTTCCTTTTGCAGCCCTCTAGCCCTATCCAGGAGTTTTTTAGAGCCATTTTTGTGGCCAAAAGTTTGGGTCCCCATTGACTTCAATGGGGTTCGGGGTCAAGTTCGAGCCCGAACCCGGACTTTTTTTCAAAGTTTGGCCGAACCCACCGGACCCGAACATACAGGTGTCCTCTCAACTCTACTCTCAAACACTTAGAGACTCATACTCACTCAGACTCTAGACGCACTCTCTTTGAGGATGGACTCACATTTAACATCTAAGATCTGACATCTGGAGCCAAAGCTGGACACACCTAACTCTTTGTTTCTTTTTCCAACTAACAACTTCAGAACTCTGAAAACTTTTCTATTTTCATACAATTCTCTCATCATACTTGCATTCAAATTTCCTGGGACATATCTACAAATCTGATAGAAAATCTACAACATAACTAGTAATTATGCTGGTTTTATTAAATTTAATTAAATTGATTGATTTTACTAAAAGGCAGAATATACTTGGATACAAGCTGGTGATTAAAACATTAAGGTGTCATGATTCATTAATAATATATATAATTCGTAATTCCATTCCTGCAGGTGGACCAATGAACTCTATATCACTTTTATCTTTAAAAATAGAATACCAGGCAATTATCCAGATATATTAGCTTATGTAATTTAGAAATAGTAAATCTTAGTTAGGAAAGTCAAAATTCTGGTTAGAATTATTCTTATTGGATAGATTATTCTTATTGGATTATTCTTATTGGTGTGAGTGCAGCAACCCGTGGCAACGCTCTGACCCCGCGGCTCTCGCGAGACTTGCCATAATACAGACAGTGACTCGAGAAAACATATTAAAAACAGAAACACATTTTAATTAGTGAATGCCATCCAACTATGTTTTATATAACAGTGGGCATTGTTCTCCTTGGTTGAATAATATACCAAAATGACAACTTTTAGGTTTGAAAATAAACTGTACTCTCCTAGGCCGTTGTACCGGCTTTGAAGGCCATTTATTGTGGGATGGCATAGAAAACTGTAACAGTGTTATGGGGTTAATATAGCTCTGTGGAATTTGTTGGCTCTTTATAAATAATAATAATATATATAATCTCTCAATTTAGTTTACTTTTCCTCATTTTTTTCATTCTGTTGATCACCTCTCACTTGATCTGTGAATAACATCAATATTTATCATCCTTTTCTTCCATCAATCATCTATGGGGTTTTTTTGGCACCATGAGCAGAACCATGACCCTGAACTGAACATGTTTGTCATTGCATGGTTCAGCTGTCTCGTGATTCAGGTCCATTTCAATTCGGAGTTCAGGAATTCGGTCAACACCTGATCGGTACAAATTCAGCTTAATTGCAGTTAGACCCAAAACTAATCTCCAAGGCTAGCTATAAATCTTTAACCACCTTGGACCTTATTATCCCGTAGTTCTAATGTTTCAGGAGCCAAAAGCTCTGATAACACAATTACATATTAGATTTCTCTTCAGTGAAGGTAATATTAAAATTATATTAAAATCATGCCGGTAACTAGTGCTTATCTGTGTAAACCACATATTTTTTCACATCAACACTTTGCATAGCTAGATTTGATGTTAGTGATGCAAGCAGCGACCCATACTTTTATTATTTAACCTGAGATTTGCATCTTAGTAACATTAATGGCATTTAATCACATAGCTTAAACTGTCTACTGTGAACGTTCCTCCAGAAGAGTCTCCCTTTGGAAGAAACCACATCCTAAATTTTCTGGACATCGTAGCTGATACTGGACATGTGTTCCGAAGCTGTCATTCTGTTATTGGTAATTAATGTCATAGAAATTATAACTGGAGCAGCTCTCAATGCATTCATTTTGATCATTAATTTAATTTGGTGGATGAAATACAGAACTATGCAAACTATAGACCTGATATTTTTGAGCCTGGGGCTGTCTAGATTTAGTCGTCTCGTCTTTTTTGCACTGATTCTTTCACCTCTTTCTACAAATGCAATCAAACAAAATGAACACATTGCTACACTTTTTTTGGCGGGTGCAATGTTTGTGAACAACTGCTGTCTCTGGACTGGGACTATCCTGTGCATTTTCTACTGTGTGAAGATTGCAAATTATAGCCAAAGATTCTTTATTTACCTAAAGCTACACCTCTCCAGTTTAATCCCTTGGTTCCTCTTGGTATCTCTGGCTATGTCCATTCTTGTCTGCCTACCTGTCCAATGGTTTGTGTTTGAAACAAAGTGGATTAATTCTACAAATGTGACCGGTAATTTCAATCAACAGGAAATTCTTCACAAATTAAATTTCTACAATGCATTTTTTTATATACTTTGCAGGATCAGTTTTGCCTTTGTTTATATTTTGTTTTGCAGTTTGTCTTCTAATCCGGTCACCGTGGAGTCACTCTCAACATATGAAGAGTAAGAATGTTGGCTTCAAGAATCCACAAATTGATGCCCACATAAATGCAGTTAAAAATATGCTGTCTTTTATGTTCTTCGATTTAATCTACGTTGTATGCTTTGATCTTTTGCCTTTAATCGCAAGATCTGAAAATATGTTTTGGTTAAATTTTTATTGCGTTGGCATCTTTGCTTATCCTACTCTTCATTCTGCTATTTTAATATCAAGCCACAGAAGATTGAACCATCTCATCCATAAAGCCATCCTGCGGAAAGTGGGGCAAATTTGTTTTAATCAAACAAAATAATTTAATGCCAGCTAACAAAGATTTTGTAGAGTTATGAAATAAAGGATAAACTGCCCTATAGCTCGTAATAATTTATCATCTAAATGTCTGGTTTCTCACTATATCAAACCTTGTAAATGTCTACTTTTTGTACAAACATATCTTTGGAACTCAGTTGCACTTTCTATATTTGTCTTTTTCTCACACCAAACACATCTTAAACAGGGTTTTTTTTAAGTTAAACCTATGTTGTGGGCAAATCAGTTCATTTAATATATATATTTCTGATTTTCCAAGTGAGAAGATTATGTAAACTCAATATCTCTGCCAATTCAAATAAAAAAATTCTTAATTATGTCATGAAAAATAAAATTGTAAACGTGGCGATTGCAAATGTTTGGTCACAGTTTGGACACTAATGGTTTCTTTAGAAGATCTCAGAGCCTTAATTTTCTAAACGGACTCATTGGGACTTAATCATATACTAGTGGTGACAGTTCTAGAACTTTATAAATTCTCTGACACTCGGAACTTCTCAGGGCGTTGTACTTGCACTCAGCTACCATGGACTCCTCTAAACAGCTGACTCTTGCAAAACAGGGAAAGGTTATAACAATCTAAATATTTTATGTTTGCTGTCTTTACTGTCTGAGATGTCATTAATACAATTTAAGAAATCTATATTGTAATATTTAGGTAAAACATGCCCTGAAATACCAAAACAGATATAATATAACTGCTCATAGACTGCCAGAAAAGCAAAACAACATCCCCCATTTCACCACAAAGGACCTGCATTACGATTTGGCTGGTCCTGGAGTAGTTGTGCATCATTCCACTGTACAGCAATACTTGCACAAACATAATGTAAATAGAAGATTACCAGGGATCTCACCATAAAACTCAACATCTGAAGTATCTAACACAACATGTATATAAACCAGAGGTATTAAGAACAAAATTCTGTTGTAAAACTTGCGCTCTTTGGCTACAAATAGCAATAGTACAATTGGAGAAGCATTTTAACAAACGAGAAAACTTTATAATTGTGAATCGAGGTATCTATTTTGCTTAAAGGACCACTATAGTGCCAGGAAGACATACTCGTTTTCCGGGCACTATAGTGCCCTGAGGGTGCCCCCACCCTCAGGGTCCCCCTCCCGCCGGACTTTGGAGAGAGGAAGGGGTAAAACTTACCTCTTTCTCCAGCGCCGGGCGGGGAGCTCTCCTTCTCCTCTCCTCCCTCTTCTCCTCCTCTTCGGCTGAATGCGCATGCGCGGCAGGAGCCGTGCACGCATTCAGCCAGTCCATAGGAAAGCATTTACAATGCTTTCCTATGGACGCTGGCGTCTTCTCACTGTGAAAATCACAGTGAGAAGCACGCAAGCGCCTCTAGCGGCTGTCAAGAGACAGCCACTGGAGGCTGGATTAACCCTGCCATAAACATAGTAGTTTCTCTGAAACAGTTTCTCTTATAAAAAAAGGGTTAATCCTAGCTGGACCTGGCACCCAGACCACTTCATTAAGCTGAAGTGGTCTGGGTGCCTATAGTGGTCCTTTAAGGTGGCACAGGAAATATTGTAAGGGTAGAGAGAAGAATGGATTCTACTAAATATCAACAAATCCTGGAAGCTAATTACCCAGAATCAATGAAAATAATTAAGATAAAAAGGAGTTGCATATTCTAAGAAGACAATGATCCAAAACATATCTCAAAATAAACCAAGAAATAGTAAGATTTTGCATGACAGGCGCACAGTCGGATTTGCCGGCATATGCGCTAACCTTACCCCAACCCCCATTAAAACACGGACACAGGTTATACTGTTGGAAATAATTTGTCCACAGCTTTATTAAATTATTAATAAAGAATTAAGGAATAACAAATGGGGTCATTGCCAACAAATCTTAATAATGTTAACCTCCCCCATATACATAACATACCCCTAGCAATGACCCCACAATAATAACAATAGATAACAATATAAATAACATGTTAACACAGAAACTGGCCGTCCAATTTGACCACATTTCCACCAGGTTAAATTGTAGGGGTGTACCGAGACACCGCTACCCACCATATCCATTGTAGGGGTGTACCAAGACACCGCTACCCACCATATCCATTGTAGGGGTGTACCAAGACACCGCTACCCACCATATCCATTGTAGGGGTGTACCAAGACACCGCTACCCACCAGTTCCAGTGTAGGGTGTACCAAGACACCACCACACCCCCAGGTTCGGAGCCACCGACGGGCTCGAACCTACCAACCACGTGCAACACTGCCCAATCCACACTAAACCTCAGGATGCCCACTTTCTCCTCCATCTACCCTCCGATTTAACCAGGCCATTCCCCGCCACAGCTCAGGACTTGACACCTAAAGCTCCTGAACGACCCCCACCACACCGGAATAAGGCCTGTTGAATGCCTTCCTGAAGGCCCAATTTAAACAGATCACACCTTACATCCGAAAATGTATCCCATCCCACCTGGAGTACCCAGGGAGCTTTCCTCCCAATTCGTTGTGTCTCACTGTTACACCGCCCCCAAATCTGATAAATACCGCCATCAATTTTTTATTAAGGCGTCCTCGACACCGAGCTACCACGGCCGGGTACGTAGTATGTCTCCAATGTAACCAAGGAACCATCTCGGACCGCACCACCACCACACCCGTGGCCAGCTCCCATAGCTGGTCCACCTCCCTCTGCCTCCACCTGATAAATTCCTTTTCCGGGACCATGCCAATATCCAGAATGTCCTGAAAAGTACCCCTTGTTACCTCCTGGAAAAATTTCTCCCCTAATGTCTTGCCACCAAAATCCCTGAAAAACAAAACCACTCCTGCTCCACCAATTTCAAAGGAAAGCCCAGTTACGTTTGAACTGAAACGCGGCTCCCATCTGTGCCCCTTAGATATAAGAATGACCCACCAACCATGTCACCAAACCTGAAACGAAAGTAATTAGCGACAAGGCATAGCCCCAAACACAAACCCATATGTCCATAGCCATTAAACCAAATAGACTGGCCTGAAACAGGACTTAAACCGTACTGACTCCCACCTGCCTAAACGTTTCCCTAGGTCCTCACTTAAAACCAGGTGGGGTGCCTCTGTTACCGCCATCACCTGGGAAGAATGGGTCCCAAAGTGCCCGGGATCCAAACCCAACATTGTCAAACCCCTTCTAAAAACACCTGCGGGAATTGAATCGTGACAGCACCGACCTGTCCCCTTTTACCAGTAAGCCACCCGGGATGTCCGGGCAAAGCTCCAAGTAGCATGATGCGCTTAACACCGGGCGTACCCCTGACCCCGGCAGGGAATATAGCTTTACCAAACCTTAACCGACTAAGGTTCGACAACCAAGTGTAGAACTCCCCAACACCTGCCCGAAGGCACTCACCAGTTCCCCAATCCAAATTGCCCCAAGCCTCCGAGAAGGCCACCGCAAGCAAACTCACTGCAAAAGTAGGGTAATACACCACCAGGCGTTGCGTTACCCAAGGAAACCCGCCGCCCGGCACCGACATATTTCATATCTCTCCGTAAGACCCACGATGCCTGACGGACGTGACAACGTTCCGTCACTTCCTCCCAAACAGTCAGTTTAAACCCTAACGACAATGCCACCATGCTCCTGTCCATTGCTGATGGAGCTAACGCTGAACAAACAAACGGCTTAGGAACCACAGCAAGGTATCCCTTCACCCCTCCTTTGACTGGGCCCCCACAGTGAAACCAACCGCCTTGTCCCACATATCTCAAACGTTCACATAGGCAGTCCCTGTGCCCGGTGCCATAGGATTCTGTATCGATCCTCCAAGCATGGCGTCTCGAGCTGCCACATTTCCTCCAGACTGGACAGTCCATCCTCCCGCGCCCCCTGGGGCCGCCATTCGCAGCTTGTCCCCTTGTGCGCGAGCCAAGTAACCAGCCCCTACCTTCCGCCAACCAGGCACGTGGCGTGCCTGCACCCGATACCTGAACAGTGATACGAATCGCCGCCATCGGCGTACCTCCTGAACCGAGGACCTGGCTGGATGGTAAACCACACGAACCCCGCCGTATTGTGCGTGAATTATGACTTTTCATCCCTTAATCCTTCACCTTTTAGAGCCACAGCCACTCCCAATGGAAATAACTCAAAAGATGCCAACTTCGAATAAGAGGACTTACCTTTCATGCCTCCCACCACCGCTCTGCGCACCACCTGCCTTCCAGGTATGCCCCGGAATCTATGTTCCCAGAGGTATCTGTGAACAACTCGATACCACCCGCAAAGGCTCCACAAGTAGCCTTCGCCATGAAATGGCTAGCGACCCAGTCCTCGCGACTAACCCGACATGCAACTTGAAACTGCCTTATGAACAACTGCGATTTCTCAGTGACCTTCTTGGACCTGCGAACCTTCAGCCTGAACTCCCGAAGTGCGGTCAACTGAACCCCAGGCAATCAACACTCTCCTACCACCGAAACAATTTCCAGCCCAAGCAAAGACGTGCGGTAGGATTCCCGTGACCGTAAGGTATGTCCACAACGGCCCGGCCCAGCCGAGCCCACACAGCAAGCTATCTTACAGATAATGTACTAAGGAACCCCTTTCTGATTCCTTTTTCACCTCCCACTCCCAGACGGATCCAAATTCCCGAGTAGGAACATGAATGGAACTGCCCCTTGGCAAGTAGAGGTTACCAATAGGAACCTGCAAACATGCAACCCAAAAGATGGAAGGGTCGCCAATAATCGAACGCGTCCTGTTCCCCCAAACCAACTCGACGGCAAGGCCGAATGATGCCAACGATACAGAACAGTTCCACGGCGATGTCCTCATTTACCGATGCCCCTTTTGGGTGCGATAAGTTTTGTATTGGACAGAATTTGCCCACCCATTTCTAGGGGACCACCCCCCCATGGAGACACCCACAGGTCCGCTAATGGCGCGGAAGTTCCCCCATGGACTTGATATTCTCCCACCACTTTTCCTGGTCCCTCGACTTTGAATGGAATAGCGTAAACCCAGTCAACAATCTCAGCCATAAAACTAGCGCATTCATGGGAGGCTTACTGCCTTAGCCACAGCAGCAATGCACTGATCATCACTGGTGCCGCTCTGAGCCGCAACCGCGGGGCTGAAGCCCTGCCGAGTACCCTTCCTGCCTTAGGTTTTCCTTTTTTGACGCGTCAGTTGACACCGTGACTCCCACCGCCTCCGGAACACTCGTATCGAAGCCTACCCGACGGTCCCCAGTTGTACTGACCTTTCTTCTGTCCAGCCAGCACAGCACCTCCTGGGGGTGCGCCGTCAGCCCCCAGAAAGAGCGCATTTCCTGCACTATCATTAGGAACCACCCCTTTTAAATCAATGAACTCCTCGAGCGGAAGACAGGAATTTTTTATTCATTTATTTATTTTTTTAAAATCCCTTTTATCAAATCTTATCCTCCACCTTCAAATGCCCCCCAATGTCCCCGCGAAGGACACGTGCCCATTTTGTTGTGCCATGCCTGGAATATTGCCACACATCTAACTGTTCTCCTGCCCCGTCAGATGTCCCCGGTACCGGTACGCCGTATTCCCCTTCCCTTACCCGGCACGCCGTCACCACCACCCTTACTTCGGCCTCCCGACTGCGCTCTGGTGACCCCACCCTTCGGCACTGCGGGGACGGCCCCTTTTTTCCTTGATCATGACTCTAAAATGATTTATGCAATTTAAAAAAGTGTGGTGTGTTTATTGACTCACCGCCCGAACCTCCGTCTGTGCTGTCCTTCCATCCACCTTGCCAGGCTCTGGAGTATCCGGTGGATGCCGACTCCTGTCCGCGCTGGTCCAGCCTCAAGCCCGTAGAAGTAACACTCCTCGACCTGCTTCTCCATCCCTCATCCGACCTCCCGCTGCTGCTGTGCCTGTCATTGTCGTTGCGCTGCTCCCTGCCGTACTCACACCTGCTGATGCTCCTCCTGAGAACACCCCTCAGGGGGCTCCCGCTTGCCTCTGTGCCTTACGTCCATTTCCACCCGTCCATGTCCTCTCTTCTGCCCTCTGCTTGCAGTACCTGGCCTCTCCCAGGCCGCCTCATCCACTTGTGGCCCCTTTAATTAATCCTGGTTGCTGGCCTTCCCCTCCATAGCTGCTCTGCTGTGCCTGTGAAGACTCCGCCTGCTGCTTTCACTATCCGCTTCCTTCACCTCTGACCTGACCCTGGCCCCATCCAGGGCCGCCTCCGTCTGTGTCCCGCCGACCTGGACCCCCCCGCCTGCCCATTGGGGGGGGGGGGACCGCTTTTACACTGCTGGGCCCTTGCATCATTCCCCCTGTCACTCAGGTATGCCACCAGGGGTAGACTCACCAGGACGCCTCTTGCCGCTCTCCCTGCCTGGCGGCCATCATGTCATGCTGGATTCCGCCGTCCTTTGTGCTTTCCCGCCCCCCCGCCTTATTGCAGGGGGCGCTCTTACTGTGCGGCCTCATCCTGACCTGCCGTCTTGCCTGACCGGCGCCGCGTCGAACATACGGCGCCAGCCGCCCTCCAACTCCTGCCTGCTTTTCGACCTCATTCTCAGCCTTCCCCTTGCCGCCTCCTGACAGGCTCACGGGCTGCCGAACTAACGATGTCACTCACAGGCTGCCGCTGGGGCGTCCTCGCTCTCCTTGCTGGCCTCTGTTCCACCGCCGCGTGGGGGGGGGTGGGGTAGCAGACGTGCTCGGGGCCCCCCAGCTGCTCCTGCAGCCACCAGCCCCGATTCTGCCACAACCTTTGTGACCAGGATGGTGGCTTGCTTGGAGTTCTGTCTGAGGCTGATGGGAGTGAGCATGCAGCAGCAGCAGCTCACTCCAGCCTCTCCTGTAGCTCCATGCTGCCTCTGTTCTTCTATGCTGCCTCCATGCTGCAGATGGGAGTGAGCATGCAGTAGCAGCAGCTCACTCCAGCCTCTCCTGTACCTCCATGCTGTCTCCTGTCTCAGTACTGCCTGTTCTCCATGCTGCTGATGGGAGTGATCATGTAGTAGCAGCTCACTCCAGCCTCTCCTGTACCTCCATGCTGTCTCCTGTCTCAGTACTGCCTGTTCTCCATGCTGCAGATGGGAGTGAGCATGCAGTAGCAGCAGCTCACTCCAGCCTCTCCTGTACCTCCATGCTGTCTCCTGTCTCAGTACTGCCTGTTCTCCATGCTGCTGATGGGAGTGATCATGTAGTAGCAGCTCACTCCAGCCTCTCCTGTATCTCCATGCTGCCTCCTGTCTCAGTACTGCCTGTTCTTCATGCTGCCTGTTCTCCATGCTGCCTGTTCTGCTATGCTGCCTCCATGCTGTTGCCTTCTCCCTCCAGGTCAGGCAGCTTTTACAACTGACAGGTAAGCTTAGGTTCAGTTAAAATGGCCACTTCCTATAATGGCTGGTATAAATACTCCCCTTATGGCTCCGTCCTACCCAGCATGCTAGCTGTCACTAAATTCCTGTGGCTGCTATGCCTACCTCCTGGCTCTGTCAAGGCCTATTCCTCTTAGCTGCGCTGATCCATGGGCTACAATAATGTTTGTAATTACCAGACTTTAATATTCTCCGATTTGGTCTCAACATAAAGTTTATGAGGAATATCCTAATTATTTTTCTGAAGTAGAAGAATTCTGTAATAAAGAACAAAAAAAAAAAAAAAATCTCAACGTCCAGACTTGTTAGGCTGCTCTTAGTGTTTGGAGGATTTGATTACTTTTAAAGCTAGTTTTACGAAGTACTCTTTTTATTCAAAACGTATCCAACAAATGAGCTTTAAATAATACCAACATCTTTAGCATTTAGGTTGTTTTCACAAGGGCCAATCCTAGGGTCACAGACGCCTGGGTGCATACATTTTTTTTGGCACCCTCATGTGGATGTGGTCATGTTTCTAACTCCTGCCCTTTGCATGTCCACGCATGCATGTTTCTATGGCAATGACTCCACCTCTCCATCTATAAGCCCTATCCATTTTTCTAATCAGACACACACTCACTGACAGACACACACACTCACTGACAGACACACTAGCACAGTTCACACTTGCAAACACACACTCTCATTAATTTGAAACACACTCACTGACAGACACACTAGCACAGATCCTCAAAGACAGACGCACAATCTCACTCATTTGAATCACACTCTGACAAACACAATCACTAACAGACACACACACACTAACAGACAAACACTCTCACTGATTTGAAAAACACTCACTAACAGACAAACTCACTGACAGACATATACGTCTTTTTTTTTTTTTTTAAATGGACCATTATGTACATGATTGCTTGTTTCCTGAAACATAATGTCACCTTAATAAACTTGAAGGATCTTGTCAAGAAATAAAACTTTATAGTTTACGATTTCTGAAGGCTAATATATCTTGCTTTTTTCCCACTTCCGTACATATTTAAATGAATAAAGAATGATGTAGACAAAATTTACAAATAAAGCAATAAGTTAAATGATGAACTATTAAAAATAATCAAATCTATGTTTAAATATAAAAAATGTTTAATTCTTTTACAATGTATTTCTTATTTATGTTATGCTAAATGCATAGTTGTTCAGACGTTGCTCAAAAAGTGTGAAGATATTTCAGTGACTCATCCATTTGCAATTAATTGTCCTTGCAATGGCAGGCACACACTCTCAATGACAGAAACACAATCTCGCCGATTTTAAACACACCCAGTGACAGACACACACTGTCACTGACAGACAAGACATACACACACTGACAGACACACACACTCACTCACTGACAGACACACACACACTAACACAGACATACACTCTCACTGACAGACACACACTCATTGACAGACACTGACAGACACATACTGACAGACAGATATAACACTCACTGACTGATACACATACTAACAGACAGACAGACACGGGGGCGGACTGAGCACTCAGGCAAATCGGTCATGGACCGAGGGCCCGAGGCTCTGGGGGCCCGTCCGGTGCAGTGCAGTAATGGCTGAGCTGGGGAGTTAATCTCCCCAGCCAGCCTGCACTCAGTAAGGGGCCCGCACAGCCGTCCGCGGACCCCTGCTGCTACTAATCATCTCCTCCGTGCAGGGCACACTGAGGGACAGCTAAAGGGCTCTCCCAAAGACCCCGCTAGGCTGCCACTCAGTGTGCCTGTCTCCAAACACAGCCTCACTGAGCTGCCTGTAACACTGCTCAGGGCAGCTCTATGCGGCTTGCTCTGCAGGACGTGACATCAGCAGTCACAGTGCAGAGTGAGCTGTGCGGAGCTGCTCTGATTAGAGTTACAGGCAGCATGTCAAGACTTTCCAGGAGAGGATGTCTGGACCACCACAGAGGTAAGACTTGTAAAGGGGGCTTTAATTTTTTTAAATCATTTATTTTTTTAAAATTACAGATATTTTAATGATATAATTTCCCCCACTACTGCTCTTACCCCCTGCACCCCCTGCCACCACAACCCCCTGCCCCCTCTGAAGCCCCAACCCCCCCTGCAGCCCCTACCCCCTCTGTAACTCCTTCCTTTACACTTACAACTCCTATCATGCCAAGGCACTTCACACTTACAACTTCTATCATCCCTACCCCCTTACTCTCTCTGCAGCCACTACTCCCCTGTCCTCTCTGCAGCCCCTACCCCATTGCACCTTCTGCTGCCCCTAAACCATGCTCCCTCTGCAGCCCCTACACCCCACTCCCTCTGCAGCCCCTACCCCCTGCTCCCTCTGCAGCCCCTACCCGCCTGCA
>OW240913.1:11493130-11534117 GCA_933207985.1 Pelobates cultripes
TAGCATTTTAAGCAATGTTTTGATACTTTTCTAGAAAGCAGAATATGCAAGAATACAGTCAATATGTGGAGTAACTATTAATTCAAGGAACAATCTAACTGCCACTTTGGAATCAAGAAAAAATTGGAAATCAACAGGAAATGGCATTGAATAATAATAGTAAATATGGCAGGTACGAATGTTTGATAAAAGTGATAGAGAGTATCTCAATAACAATGAGGGTGTTCTATATGCTACACACTCGCAGGAACAAACCTGAGTTCTAGGATGTATGAAAAACAAATGAAAACATTGACAAAGTGATACAGGTGGCTTGGAGCTCCAGTCACCAGGCCCTTCTCCTCTCTGCTGATGCTGAGAAGGCATTTGATCGGGTGGACAGGCAATTCATGCTTTAAACAATGCAAACCGTAGGATTCAGCCATCATATGCTCATGTGGAACTCTTCCCTGTATACAACCCCGGGCTGATAAATGGGGCCCTGTCTCCTGCCTTCCAGATTCAGAATGGTACGTGGCAGGTATGTCCACTGTCCTCCCTCCTGTTTGGTGTACGTGGTTGCTGATCAGCCGACTTGAAAAGTGGGGAGGGATTGGCCTGCAGGTGGGCGCTTCCTCCCAGCTCACTCCGCGCGGGAGGAGAGCGCGCCCAGCAATGAAGAGGGAGAGCCAGCCGACTCCCAGTCCCATCAGCCCCAGTCAGCCACCCTCCTGCAAAGACAAGGTAAGAAACAGGAGGGTGACTGGAAAATGAGCTGTGTGTGTGTCTGTATGAATGTATGTATGTCTATGTCTGTCTGTATGTATGTATGTCTGTCTGTATGCATGTATACATGTCATTATGTGTGTGTGTCTGTCTGTATGAATGTATGTATGTCTGTATGTATTTCTGTCTGTATATATGTCTGTCTGTCTGTATGTCTGTATGTATGCCAGTATGAATGTATGTATGTCTGTATGTATTTCTGTCTGTATATATGTCTGTATTTCTGTCTGTCTGTATGTCTGTATGTATGCCAGTATGAATGTATGTATGTATGTATGTCTGTATGCATGTATGTCTATCTGTATGCATGCCATTATGTGTGTATGAATGTCAGTGTCTGTCTGTCTGTCTGTCTGTATGAATGTCTGTATGTCTGTATGTATGTCTGTCTGTATCTCTGTATGCATGTATGTCTATCTGTATGCATGTCATTGTGTGTGTATGAATGTCAGTGTGTGTATGAATGTCAGTGTGTGTATGTATGTCTGTCTGTATGAATCTATGTATGCCAGTATGAATGTATGTCAGTGTATGTATGTCTGTATGTATGTCTATGTCTGTCTGTATGTCTCTGTGTATGTATGCATGTCATTATGTATGTATGGATGTCAGTGTCTGTATGTATGTATGTCTGTATGCATGTATGTCTATCTGTATGCATGTCATTATGTGTGTATGAATGTCAGTGTATGTATGTCTGTCTGTCTGTATGAATGTCTGTCTGTATGAATGTCTGTCTGTCTGTATGTATGTGTATCTGTATGCATGTCATTATGTGTGTATGAATGTCAGTGTATGTATGTCTGCATGTCATTATGAATGTGTGTATGTATGTCTGTCTGTATGAATGTATGAATGTCTGTATGTCATTATGAATGTGTCTGTGTCTGTATGTCCTTATGCATGTGTGTCTGCATGTATGTTAGTATGTGTCTGTCACTATGTACGTCTATGTGTCTGCATATGTGTGTATGTCTCAGTATGTGTATGTCTCAGTATGTATGCCTATATGCGTATCAGTATGTGTGTCTGTTAGTCTGTATCAGTGTGTGTGTGTATCTGTGTCCATTTGTATCAGCGAATGTGTTTGTGTCTGTGTGTGTATTCCTGTGGGCAGGATTTGGAGGCGGTCTCTTTGGGCAGTTTTGGAGGCGGGCCCCCCAGGGGCCGAGACCATGAGCTCAGTTAGGGGCCCCAAAAATTCTGGTGGCGGCCCTGATTACAGGGAACACTTAGAACTCTTGCAGATTGAGATAGTTGAAAATATAAATGAAACACATTTAGTTGCAGCTGCATCAAGTGGGTAGGGCCGTTGTCTACGATACTGTCAGGATCCTATTCTGACAACCAAAGTTATATTTCATTTTATCTCTTTTATTTCTATAAATTCAACTTTTTTCACCACTAGTGACCTCCCTAGCCACTAGTCCAACCACAGTTTATCTCACCTGCATAACATGATTACTAAATCTGCTATAGGATGTCACACCCTGTTGAACATAGGGCCTTTACATTGAATAACTGAGCTTGATGTTCAACCTGGCTGATCTTCTAATCCTGGCTCCTACAGAGAAAACCTGCTATATTTTGAATAGCATTGAATCCAACCTGATTTTTCCTATCAACCTGCTTCATTACCAACCTGCTTTTTACCAATAAGTTTGTGGACAAACCTGATTTACAATACCTAGCCGCTTAATTCCACACTGGACTTTAATACCGTCTTGCTTTATTTCAAACCTACTTTACACCGATCTAAATCTACGCAACCAACCTGGATAATACAAACATTCCTGTTATTTGCAACTATCCTGAATGACCCTGTTACAACTATCTGAAAACTGCAGCACTTCATCCACAACCAAAGAGGTTGATCCTCTAAACGTCTAAATAACCTGTACTTCTTAAACCTCTATAATCTGTTTAGTTCTGTCTTGTTATATTTGTTTTCCTTTAACCTAAATTTTCATTTTATAGGTTTTTTATTACTTTAATTACCTATAATCTCACTTATAGATTTCCCTGCTACCTGATAACCTGTCTGGGGCATATTGCCTAGCTTTCTATTCTATATCCCTCAATGTGCTTACCTATAATCTCGCTTATTGGTTCTGCTTTCACCATTTGTCCTATATATTCCTTTGTAGGCGTTTTTTTCCTTAGTTACCTGTTTTGGGCATATTCCCTAAACCTCTATTCTATATTCTCCTTTCTACTCTTATTCCTCTATATTACTTCCACTTCCCTTCAAGTCTTGCTGTACTTATTGTACCTAGAAAAAACAGGTGGACGAGTTGTTTCTTGTGCCATCAACACTGGTAGGCCAAGTGACTGGAGGAAAGTTGGTATTTCAGAGGTGTGTGATAGTTGGTATGTGTTGCCAGCCTTGTCCGACCTGTAGTCGGTCCCTACTTGTAAGGGATGGCTTGTTCACGGAGTAGCTGGGTGACCTGGCGGAATTACTTCTTCCAAAGTATGGTATTTCTTGAGAAGTCAGTTGACAGTTGCGCACCTTCAAAAGGTACTGTGGTAGAGCCTCTTGCGGCCCACATGAGTATTCCTGGTGAGAGTCCCACACAACTCTGAGCAGTATGTCACAGGCTCCGTCTCGGGGCATTGTAGGTGCCCTGCTGAGTCTGAAGCAAGAGTCAATCATCACCTGCTTAGTTTGACGCGGTGTCAAAGTGCCTATGAGTTTCCGGCAGTAATGAGCCAGTTCAGTGCCAGAAATTGTCTCAGGTACACCTCAAAACCTCAGGTTCTGTGCCTTGGCCCTGTCTTCCATGCTGGCCAGTTGTGCTTGCTGGTCGGCACATTGATTTAGTAGGGAGCTCAGTGCAGCAATAGTAGCAGTTTGAGCTAGTCTGGTGCCCCCCATGTCTGCCACATGGTTGGTGAGCATGGCAACGTCCTCCTGCACCAGTGCCATGTCCACTTGGAACATGGATTTAACATCGTGCATCAGTGCCTTAATATTGGCCTTCGTGAAAGGTACAGAGGTGTCCAGACCCTGGGGGATCAGTTATTCCCGGTTCAGGGTTATAGACTCTGCATAAGTGCTGTCCTTGTCTGACAGGTGGTGCCATCTTGGGCATTTCATGCCGTGAGGTCATGTGTAGAAAAGCCCCTATATCTCTGGAGTCCTTTCCCGGATCCGCGCGCTGTTTTAAAAAAAAATTTCCGACATGTTGCAGGGAATCTGGGAGTCTCATTGGGAGCCCAGTGTGGCAGGAGGTTGTGTTTCAAGGCTAGGTAAGTCCAGTTAGCGCTCGGAGCTGCTACAATGTGCAGTGGACTCGCTCAGATGCTGGTTCCGCCCCCTTTGACATTTTGTTTAAGGGATCAGTCAAATTTACTCGTGACGCGCCTGAAACATCATATTCGTCTGGCAGGGAGGTTGAGGAACCTATGGAGATTGGACAGTTTCATTCCGTCGGTCATCTCAGGAAAGGACAAGAAGGAGGGCACATGGACTGTGTTATTATTGTGAAGAGAGGGGATTTAATATCATTTTGTCCTATTCGCCCATCTAGGCCTCAGGTTCTCCGACTGGGTACTACCCTTACGTATCCTATGGGGCCTGTCTGCCAACATGTTGCCTGTCCTTGCTTGGCCACTCTGACCAATCCTCATCCTACTACGGCTGTTGCTCCTGAGGTCTTCTGTCACGAAGAAACCTTAGAACCCTATTTCTACGAAATATTCTGCTTCTGTAAAGGTGAGTACCAACACCACTGCAAGTCATGTTGAGGAAGATCCTCCTTCTGGTTGTACCTACACCTCTAATGGGACTCTAGTATGTAAAGAGGACTTGCAAGTATTTCAGAGGGCTCTACAAGCTATGACCTCCACTCCTGCTGTTAACACCAAAACCAAGAAGTCCAAAAAGTAACCTTCTGGACTTTAGAATCCCTTTCCTCTTCTCGCCTAATGGCGTCTTTGAAGGGAGGGTGATGTCAGGGTCATCAGCTTGCTATGCACTATTATGAGTATTTGGGTCTGAACCTGGGTCTCCTGCATCTCAGTCAGTCACCTTACCCTCGACTCCACGCATCTCTGGTTCTTTTCATGTGGTTCCTGGGTTCTTGTTGTCTGACTTTCTACTTCTGGACTATGCACACCTGTTCCTGATTGTGCTGATATTCACCTATATAAACTCTGCCCTGTTGGATGTTCGTTGTCAGATCGTTTTGTTCCTGTTGGTTCCCGAAGCCCATGGAGCAATGCAGGGGGGTGGAGTGGGCCTTGACAAGGCCAAAGAGTGGGCAGGTAAAGTTAAGGTCAGGGGGTGTGGAGAAATTAATATTGGGTTTGGGGGGAGGAGAGTAGGGGTTTAAATAACGGCCATTTTGGTGAAGTGGCCATCTTAATCAAAACCTCACTTACTTGCTACTTGTGGCATGTCTGTGTGGTCTGTTCTTTTTCTTTCAGGTATGGCTTCTGCTGAAGAGATCCTGGCACGTCTGCTCCCCCCTCCCGCGGTGATGGAGTGGAGGCCAATGAAGAGGGCACGACTGCCCCAATGGCTCAGCCCAGGAGCAGCACCAGTGGCGAGGAGGCGCCAGAGTCCAGCGTCGCGCGGCAAGGGAACTGCGGTCCAGGCGGAAGGACGGGCCTTGGGGGTTGGAGTGCGCCAGTCGGGCGCTACTCAGGAACAGAGGCCTACCGCGAGCACCCTGCCACAAGTCCGTGGACGGGAGGCCACAGCAAATGGCTGGATCCAGCCCAGCCAGGATGGCAGCCAGGCAGCAGGGCAGAACTGGACCAGAAATGGAGCGCCCCGGTGAGCCCACCCCTAGTAGCGATACTGACGGGCAGGGGGATGGGGTACTAGTGGACAGCTCGGCGCCAGCACCGAGGGGGAGGCAGATGGCATGTCACAAATGAGCTTAACCCCTGCAGGGAATAGGCCCAGGACAGAAAACAGGGAAAGGGACAACAGCGTCTCTGGGCATAGTGGAACTGCGGGGGGGCGGGGGGGGTGGGGGGTGAATCCCATCCCTCAGGAGGTTGCCAGAGTGACAGGAGAAGACAAGAAAGGATATCTGAAGACAGGTGCAGGGACATGGAGGAGCCGCAGGGACAGAGGAGGTGAGAGCAAGGCAGAGGAGACAGGGTGGGCGGGAGCCCCCTAGGGGTCGCTCTCATGGTCAGCAGCACAGGAAGGGGACAGGCGCAGCATCTAGAGGAGGTCAGCGGGGAGAGGGAGAAGCTGGGACAAGAGCCTGTCCAGGAGCCGGCGGAGTAGGCAGAGATCCAGTACCAGGGAACGGAGGCCGAGATATCGGCGCAGCGCTTCAAGTTCCTCAGACAGGAGTTCAAAGGGTCGGCAGAGAAGGACATACGGCAGGGATGGTCAGGCAGCGAAACAGCGCAGAGACAGGGATAGGGCCAAGAAGTGCAGGGAGGAAGGGCGGGTAGGACAACATATGGACAGATTACCCAGGTCGAGGAGTGTTTCACCTATGGTCTCGAGGAGGGGCCAGGCGGACTGGAGTCGGCAGTAACAGAATTCTCCGGAGCCTTGTAAGGCGGAAGGAAGGACAGCAACCCCCGCGGCCGGCCACGGTCGGGGGGAAATGGCAGTGAGTCACAAATTGCACCACACACCGGGACCTTACTGGGTTGCTTAAAATCGCTCATAAACTCCTGGGCGGGAGAGGAGGGGTCATCTCTGCGGTTCGGAAGGGTATGGTTGCCAGAGGGCGGGAGAGATAAGGAGCAGGGGGCTGAGGTGACATTGGCACGCAGGTCGGGTGTCGGCAAAGCGAGGGAAGGGGAGTTGGTAACCGAGAAGGCGGACGGGTCAGGACAGCAGGCAGCAAGGTGTGGCGAGATAGCGGACGTGACACGGCAAAATGTGCATGTGTCCTTCGCGGGGCCGTTGGGGTGTCACCTGAAAGTGGAGGTAAAAGAAAAAATTGGGTGAGGGGAATTCATGCAAATCTTCTCCTTGCTTCCGCTCGAGGAATTCCTCGACTTAAAGGAGGAGGATATGAAAGATGCCAAAAAGAGGAGGAGGAGAAAAAGCGGCGGTATCGAAAGATACCGAAGACTTTTGGGAACTGGCTCAGGGCCTTTTGTATTTTGGCGAGTGTAGTCGTGAAAAAGTACACAGAACGATGCTCACAGCTCTTCTGTTATTTAGACGGGATAGGGGACTTAATCCTAGCATGAGGTGGGACCAGATGGACCTGCCTTTATGGATGAAAATAATGATGGTGCAGAAAAATGCGCCCTTTCAGGGGCGGCCAGCACAGTCACAGGAGGCGCCGTGTCGGCCGGACAGAAATAGGGGTTCTGCTGGCTCTACAACGAGGTAGGTTTAAACATGAATGTTCGGGATGCGGGGGCAATCACGGAGTCAACAGATGCTTTAAGAAAGGGAAATCTAACCTTGGATGTACAGCAAGGTCAACAGCCACGGCGGTTGCAACTGGGAACGTCGCCGGTGAGGGTCGGCGCGATGCTGCCTTGGCTAAGGCAGTACAGTAACCAGGAAGATGCGAGATTCTTATGGCAAGGATTTACAGAGGGTTTTGTTATCCCATTCAGAGTCAAGGGCCCAGTAACCATGTGTGCAAACCTTAAATCAGTTCGCGAACACCCGGTGGTAGTACGGGAGAAATTAATGAAAGAAGTCCAAATGGGGAGGATGGCGGGGCCATTTCCATCCCCGCCTCAAGCCGATATGCGGGTGTCTCCGCTGGGGGGTGGTCCCTAAAAAGGAGGTGGGCAAATTTCTCCTGATACATCACTTATCGCACCCTCACGGGACTTCGGTAAATGATGATATCGACGCTGCCCTGTGTTCCGTATCCTATGCATCATTCGACCATGCGGTCGAGTTGGTTTGGAGAGCTGGACACGGGGCATTGATGGCGAAGGTGGATGTGGAAGCAGCATTTCAGCTGCTCCCCATACATCCGGAATGTCACCACCTACTAGGGTGTTTCATCGAAGGGGGTTTCTTCATGGACTTGTGTCTACCAATGGGCTGCTCCATCTCGTGTTCCTATTTCGAAAAGTTTAGCACCTTTTTGGAATGGGTGGTGCGGCAGGAGTTGGCCGGGGGGGCAATCGTGCATTACCTCGTGATTTTTTGTGCATGGGGACGGCGGGATCTGAGCGGTGCGGCCTAATACTGAGGGTATTTCAATGGGTGGCACACTCTTTTGGGGTTCCCCTGGCAGAGGATAAGACGATTGGCCCCACCTCATGCCTCAGTTTCCTCGGCTTGAATCTTGACTCGGTGGAAGGCGAATGCAGATTACCCGCGGATAAACTACTTAAGCTTTGTCAGCTAGTGGACAAAGTGAGACATCCGCTTATAGAAATGTGGTTAATGACATTTACTGTCCACACAGGAAAAGTTGTGCCGAGCAGCAACCTAATCCACAGAAGGGTTAATGCTGAGCAGTAATTGTGCAAATGAAACCTGGTGTCATGTATTCATCTGCTTAGAGAAAAGTGATTAATTACATTTACTGTCCACACAAATCTGGCATATATAGGGGATGCCAAACGTTTGTCTTCCACAGGCTAGATGGTCACTGTTCCTTTCACATTTTAACTTTCTCATTACTTATAGACCTGGTTCTAAAAATACCAAGGCTGATGCCTTGTCCAGGCAATTTGATAATGAGTCAGCTCCGGAACAGATGACATCTCCTATTATTCCAGCAGAGTGTATTATTGCTACTACTGTCCTCTCACTGTCTTCTCCACTGCTTGGCACCATACTGGAGGCCCAGCCTCAGGCGCCCAGTGGTAAACCGTGTGATAAACTGTTCGTTCCCCTATGTGAAAGGGTTAATATCATGAAAGTGTTCCATGACAATATAACTGCTGGACACCCGGGCATCAATAAGTCCACTGCCGCGATCACTAGATCATTTTGGTGGGATTCACTCAGGAAAGATGTAAAGGAGTATGTGCAGGCATGTTCTGTGTGTGCAGTTTCTAAGGTGACTCATGCACTTCCTTGTGGCCTGTTGCAGCCTCTTCCTGTTCCTGAGATTCCATGGTCCCACCTATCCATGGACTTTATTGTTGAGCTTCCTAGCTCTGCTGGGTTCACTACTATTCTCATGGTTGTAGACCGATTTTCTAAGATGGCTCACTTCATTCCTCTCAAGAAGTTGCCATCTTCGCAAGATTTGGTCCTAATTTTCATACGTGAAATTGTCCGTTTGCATGGCATCCCCCACAATATTGTGTCTGATAGGGGCTCTCAGTTTGTGTCCAGGTTCTGGAGGGCGTTCAGTAAACAATTGGGGATTGATCTCTCCTTCTCCTCCTCCTACCATCCACAGACCAATGGTACAGCTGAGAGGGCTAACCAGTCATTAGAAGTTTATATGCGTTGTTTTATTAATAGCACACAAGACAATTGGTCCGAACTACTCCCGTGGGCCGAGTTCGCTAGAAACAATGCTGTTCATGACTCCTCTGGGCACAGTCCATTTTTTGTCAATAATGGTAGGCATCCTACAGTTCTCCCTGCGGTATTTTCTGATACTGCCATTCCTGCTCTGGATGAGCGTCTGGCCTCCATTCGGGATACCTGGGTTAAGGTTCAAACTGCTCTAGGGGCTGCTGCTGAACGCTTCAAACATTTTGCTGATAAGCGTAGGAGTGCCAACCCGGTGTACCAAGTGGGGGACCGGGTTTGGTTGTCATCTCGCAACATCAAGCTTAAGGTCCCTAGCATGAAGTTTGCCCCCAGATTCCTTGGTCCCTATAGAGTGCTTCGTAGGATCAATCCAGTGTCTTACTCTCTGGCTCTTCCTGCATCTTTAGGGATTCCCAACACTTTTCATGTGTCCTTTCTCAAACCTCTTGTCTGCAATAGATATACTGTTCCTTGTGTTCCTCCCCATCCGGTGGTGGTGGGTGGTCAGGAAGAGTATGAGGTATTCTATCGTGGATTCTAGGTTTTCTCAGGGGGCACTTTACAGTACTTGGTTGTTTGGAAAGGTTACGGTCCTGCTGATCGTTCTTGGGTTTCGGCTCCTGACCTGCATGTGGGCCGTAAGATCCGCGCTTTTCACGCTAAATTTCCTCTCAAGCCTGGTCCTGTCCGCCCGGTGGGCGTTCTTCAGGTGGGGGGTAATGTCACATATTCATCCGCTTATAGAAATGTGGTTAATGACATTTACTGTCCACACAGGAAAAGTTGTGCCGAGCAGCAACCTAATCCACAGAAGGGTTAATGCTGAGCAGTAATTGTGCAAATGAAACCTGGTGTCATGTATTCATCCGCTTAGAGAAAAGTGATTAATGACATTTACTGTCCACACAGGAAAAGTTGTGCCGAGCAGCAACCTAATCCACAGAAGGGTTAATGCTGAGCAGCAATTATGCAAATGAAACCTGGTAACTGACTTTGGGGTCAAAGGCCGGTTACAGCCTATCAGAACTAAAGGAGGGGTATTTAGGCCCAGTTCTCAGCCTGCTCAGTGCCCTGTCGTGGTTTCCCTTGTGGTTGTCTGAGAGCGCGTTCCTGTTTATAGTTTTCTACCTGGTTTTGACTTTGGCTTTGTTTATTGACTTCTCTATATTCTGGTATCCTGACTCCTGGCTTTCCTCATCGCTGTGTCCCTTTCTGTGTTCCCTGACCTCGGCTAGTATTTTTGACTATTCTTTGTACGTTAAATCCGGCCATTCTAAGGACCGGTAATACGTTACTTAATTGTCATCCGTGCTGTACAGTTCTACGTGCTGGATCAAACAGTAATCCTGACAGGCACGTACCGGGTTTCTTGAGTATAGTAGCTGACGGGCTGTCTCATTTACAGTGGGAATGTTTTCGGGAAGCAGCTCCGGAGGCACAAGAGGAGGGACTGGCCTCTCCGGCAGAAATGTGACAGCTCGGGACATCATGCTTGGGGAGTTCATAAGGAGTTCCCTAGCGCCAGGCACCTGGGCGGCATACGAAAAGGTTTGGCACGAGTGGGAAGAGACAGTGGCGCAAGTGGGAGGGGACTTTTCAGCAGGACAGTGGCTAGACATGTTGTTATGGATACTGTGTCGACTATTTGCTAGAAAGGCATCTCCAGCTATGGTAGACAGGCACATGTCGGCGTTGGCTTTCTCATTCAAGTTTAACGGATGGGAGGATATAAAGAAACATTTCCTGGCGAGGCAAGCCATAAGAGGTTTCTTCGGAAGGGTAGGAAATCAGTGGATACGAGGAGGCCGGTGTCATATGCAGTGCTGCAAGGGCTAGTGGAGGCTCTGCCGACTTTATGTTACTCTGCCTATGAGGTTGTGTTATTTTCCGGGGCGTTTGTCTGGGCATTCTTTGGGGCATTCCCAATTGGGGAACTTCTTAGCATCAACAAAGCAGTTGGTGGGCTGCGGGGGGGGAGACGTGGCGGTCGGCGAAGATAGGATGCTGATTAAGTTGTGCCGCTCGAAGACAGACGTTTTTGGTAAGGGATGCTCGGTGACATTGTTCAAATTGCCAGGGTCTAGGGTTTGCCCGGTGGCTTGCGGTGCCGATTTCTTGGAAGTTCGCCCCAAGAGGGAAGCCTGTTTCTTCATTCATGCTGATGGTACGGCGTTGTCCTGTTTTCAGTTCATTAGGATATTTCGCGCTGAGTTGTGGACACATTCTTTTAAAATTGGGGCAGCAACAGAGGCGGCACATCTAGGTCTGGGAGACCAGTGGATCAAGCAGATAGGGAGGTGGGAATCCATTTGGTTCCGCTCGTACGTTAGACCTGATGGTTGGTAACGGGTGGCTGGGGCGTTTCTTGTTAGGTTGCTCTGCTGTTCACTGTTTTATCTATTTTAGGTTGGTTGGTATGGCTGATTGGACATTCATACGTGTATTGGGCACGGAAGAGGGCCGCAATGAGAAGAAACGGAATGCAACTGGGCTTTCCTAAGGAGACGGTGGTTGTAATTTGGTTGGGATTCAGGTGTTTCAGTTGGCAGAGCATCAGTAAGCAATTGTTCAAAATGATAAAATGGGGGTCATTGCCAAACGTGATATTGGTTCACGGTGGGGGGGGGACCTAGGCTTGATCCTCCAGCGGGAACTGTTGAGGAGGATGAAAAGGGATTTGGATCGGCTGCGGGAGCTGGTTCCTGGCGTGGTATTGGTTTGGTCGGAAATGGTGCCTCGTTTTATGTGGAGACACGCCAGGGATCCGGCTGCGGTGGTGCGATGTAGGGGCAAGGTCAATAAGACCATGGCAGTTTTTGTTAGAAGGATAGGTGGCGTGGTAGTACGGCACAGGGAATTGGAGGGCATGCTGCCCGGGTATTTTAGGAAGGATGGGGTGCATTTGTCAGACGTGGGTTCTGATTTGCTAAATTTGGGTTTTCAGGATGGTATTACCCAGGCCCTGCTTCTGGGTCACACATGATCTTAAGGGGGTCAAGTCATGTGCTGTGGAGGAATAGGGCGTGGGTTAAAGAGGTTTTAGGTGGAATAGGAAGTGGGCAGGCCAAGGTCTAGGCTGGAGTATGCCAGAGTGGAAAAATAGTTGGTAGGTTCAAGCTTGTTGGTTGCTACGAACCTGGGGGTGTAGGGGTGTCTGGGTACACCCCTACAGTTAAACATATTGTCAGGGTATTTATATCGGCAGACATCTTGTGCTATGATAGAAATTAAAAGTGTATATGCTGAGTCACTTTTGAACAGAGCAGACTCCATTTTGTTATTTTCAAGCTAACAAAAGACACAAGATTTCTATCTGTAAAACTAACCACTTTCCCAGAGCTAAAGGAATGCATAGTATATACAAACTAAGTGATAAGGAGAACGGGGGTTGGACAGACTGTCTAAAATGTTAATGGAATAGATGCATATCTAAACACAGACATTTGTGACAGAGGAGATTAAATAATAAAATTTTACTTTCTATATGTACAAGATCCCATTGTAAATTACGGGTCAAAACTTAGTTATAACTGTCATATTAGAAATTATAGCAGAATTTGCCAGACACATAGTCTTGACAAAACTTAAAGAAACTGTTTGATTTGACAGAAAACTTAAATTATGGCAACCATATAGATAAGCCAAAATGACGTCAAAATAGCCACCAGGAAAAGTTAACTCTTTCCTGGATAGGTATGTTTAGTGGGACAAGACTGCCCTCTATAGATCAAATACCTAAATTGCGATCCCTAGATTGGACACACCTCCAGTGTTCCTATTGGTCTATCAACTAGTGAATTTTCCCTTTAAAAAGTTAAGACAAAGGGAAGAGAGAGGAGAAGAAGGGAGGCGAGGAATGCAAGGGTATGCAAAGGAAGCAAAGAAGTGAGCAGTCGGGGACAATGCAGAGAGGCCTATGACAGATATCCACTCTAGGACACTCAGAAATTCCTACACACCTCCATGCAGAGAGACATCCAAACAAGTTCCTGAGACTATTCACCTGATGAGAATATCTACATAACTGGTAACTATACTGGTTTCATTTAATTAATTTAAATTAATTAAAATTTACTAATAGCATGATATATGACTGGATAAAGCACGGTCAGATTTCCATATTTATGAAATCTTAGTTAACTAAAGAATATATAGTTATAAACATTCCATTCTGCAGGTGGAATTAAGAATAATTATATATTAATGTGATAGTATCACATGTTAGCATACCGCTGTTTTTATCCAGGTGTATTGATTTGCTCTAATATAAGATAAGATATCTTTTAGACAAATTAAATTCGGCTTTTGTAAAAATCTGGTAGATTATTCTTATTGGATGGTTCCAGGAAATGACTAATGAACTGGTTTAAATGTTATTTTATTTAAAATTACATAAGAATAGATCTTAATTACCTAGGAGATCTAGCCAGCATTGAAAGGGTTATTCAGTTGATCTAACTGTTAGCCAGGGTTTTATGGCCCTTCGCTGTGAAAAGCTTCGCTTTCTATGTCTGTAAGGATACCTCATAAATCGTGTAAGTCTTGACAGAAAATGCTGTTTAGCCATTGAAACGTGTATAGCCATTCCATTGTATTGCATATCATTTTATACTGGATATTCATTGATTATTGTCACGCATGTTACATAATATTATTTGTTAATTATTGGTCATAATAAATAAATCTATTTTTATAACAAATTGTGATTTTATTTATATGAAATACTTTTCACTTAACACGATAACTATCTTTGGGATCTGAGAATTGAATTAGTGGGCAATTCTCACTGTTTACTATTATTATCCCATAAATATCCCCACAATATGGTTATGGGGCCTCTTTGGTAGGCCATGTGTTAAACGTAACGAATTATTGGAATATTAATTATTGTTATTTGGTAGGGTCATTGTCGGGGGTATTGGGCAGGAAGGTCAGACGTAATTAATACTTGTGCAATGACCCTAAATTGTTAAATTGTTGAATTATATAATTTAATAAAGCTGTGGACTTTATACTCCAACAGAAATTGGTGTCCAAGTGTCATTTAATTATGGGTTTAGCACATGCCGAATAACGACTGTGCACATGTCATGTTTGCTATTCATCTGACTCCTGATTTTTGATCCTCTGCTCGTCTTTCGCTTCTGCCTGTCTGCTGCCTGTCCTGACCTTTTTTTTCCGTCCCTGACTACGCTTTTGGATATCCCTCGTCTGTACCTCGTTCCTGGAAGCACTGGTTTTATTCAGCCCCAGTGCACTGGTTCACAGCCTTGGGGATTTCTACCTTGAGTCCCCTTGGCCTGTGTATAATTGAAAAGGGTGCTTTAACTCTGCGTGTCGGACTCCCACTCCAGGTAAGATCCCTGACAATCCTAACTCCAACTAGCTTTTGGAAATGTCATCAGCCTTTGTCCTCCCTGCACTGTGAATGTTTACACAGTGTGATTACTAAAGACATGTAATTGTTTATATGTATTAGTTTAGGACAATTTGAATTTTCCTTTGTTGTAATTTAGTTGTAGATCGTATAACATTTTCTGACCATTTCATGTAAAAAGCTAGTAAACTCTAAAGTTAACATACTTTTCTACCCTGTATTAATGATAGCAGCATTCTATCTATTGTCTTATAAATGAGGCTGTGTGACCAAAAAAGTACAGCTTAAGCGATATAGTATTTGACATAGTCCACATGAATGTCCCATAATATTGCTGTCAGTAGAAATGGAACAACATAGTAACTATCATAATTCACATAAAAGTCTGGTCATATTTTAACCACCACAAATTTGTAAACAAATTGAGAAATCATATTAGCCTCAAAAGTTGTAGCTACATATAGGTAGTGGAACTGCACTCAAACCCTCTCAGGAATTCTTGGGTGCTGACCGGACCGGTCCCAGTACCAAGAAGGACCAAATATAGAATTTAAATGTAGAAAGTAATCCAGGCACTCCAAAAGTCTTCCAAAAATAGGCAATTTTATTGGACCCAAGCACCAAAATACAATGTTTCGACCCTCAGGTCTTTGTCAAGCTACTAAACACATACACAGTAAAGAATATATAGGTGTATACTTAATTAACAAGTGCCAAAACACGTGACAACATTTTTAAGACAATGGTAATCATTCAGAGACCAATGTTTCCAAGTTTTAAATGATTATCTATTATGCAAAGTGACAATTCAGTGTGCAATATAGGATAGGTTTTATCAAATGGAAATGCACATACATTTGAAAAGGAAACAAAATGCATGAGAGTAATCTATTAATGACCTGGGTAGAGACAAACAAGTAAATAATATTTGGGAAATATCACATTTCTCAGGTACCTTTAAACAGTCTGGTATCAATATTACCAAATAGATCAGTTCAAAGTAGAGGAGTATCCAATGCCGATAGTCAATAACACAGTGTAGCAGGTGGAAGTTCTGAGGTCCATAGTCAGTTGCCAGGTAGTAGTAATAATAGATGAATATGCATGAATCCATAAGACCTGTCCAAGAATCGATGCCTTGAAATTACTCTGAGTGGAATTGAGAGAGAGAGGAACCTTATTCTGTCCCGTGTCAGCCAAATGTCAGTTAGAGTAGCAGAGTAGGTATGAGGGGTAATACAAAGAAGAGTAGTGAGCTGTTAGCCTGGACAGTGATTAACCAGGAGACATTCGGTATACTCATGATGGGTCTCCTGTTTAAATAGAAACTGAGTTATACATTGCATGTTGATCTTAAGTGGACAGAACTTCAATAAGTCAGTAGTTATTAGTATTGTGTCAGTAGCCAAGAATTACAGAAAATATTAGCAAATGTAAACAGATAAATAAGGAAGTCTAGTGAAATTGCATTTTATTCTGGCGGTTCCTAAATCATTCACCAATGGTCTTCACTCATCTGGTTGTGGTGTGTTCAGTGTCTTCCTTCATTGTCACAGTGATTACTGCTAGTTGTAGCATTGTGGAGAGGTGCTGCCTTAGTTTGGGGTTTTTGTAGACGATAAACATTGAGTGAAGAGTAGGGAACAGATTTAGCAACATTTCACGCACACAGATGTCTAGACAATAGTAATTAAAGGATATGAAAATGTTGGTGCTGAAATTTAAACCATATATGATGAAACAAGCAATCATGGATTTTACAGCCACATAGTAATTGTCCAAATGGTTCGTAGCAAAACCTGTGTTACTTGCCCTCATACGCCTCATGTGACAGCACAGATAGGTCACCAACAAAGCTGAGGAAATGCTGTAAATAATGAAAGGTCCACAGTTTCCAAAGACAAAAAAAAGTAAATCTGACACATCATTCGCAGAATAACACGTCCCATTTGTTGGAATGTGTTTTGACTTCATCATTAACAGTTGTTGAGGGGCATAACAAATGGATATAAGGAGGGTTCCAATGATGAAATACGTTATTCTTTTTGAGATTATAATTTTCAGACATGGAAAGAGGGCATGCTTGCAGTTTGCAATCTTCAGGAAGAAGAGGAAAGAGAGCAAAGTTAAAAACCAGAGATTGGTGTAGTAAGTTGAAATCTGGAAAAAGTCTATGGCATTATTTAAAATCAGCTGATTGTCTTGATAAAATAGTTTGACATTTAAATTTATTATGCTGAAACAGAGAAAGCAAAACCTCGAGAGCGCCAGGCAGCACTGCGTTTTATCAATAGCCTTCATCTGTCTCCCTCTTAACCAGTCACAGAAATTCTCAGCAGCCAAAACTGCATTAATCGTTAGCCCGGCTAGGAAGGAGATTAAAGTAATGACAAGAATAGCAATATCATAGTTCTGATTCTTCACGAATTTCATTTTGTTATTCTTTGAAGAATTCTCTGTGTGTTATTTATCTTTGTGATACTGATAATCTGATGAGAACTTTCGGCTAGTAGATATGATTTAAATAGGCTAAGCAAACAGCCATGCAAACCATATCCTGCTATTAATATTCATGCAAATGAAGTCAATTCTTTCATGTGGTCATTCAAACTTTGCATTTAATTCACTTGGTTTAACATTCTGTACGCCTGAGGTTTTGACTAGAGGTTAATAGTGATTCCCCACTCTGCATTTTTTAGATATTCAAGCACTCAGGTATAATGACACTAATGTGACCACAGCATGTGCTATAACATAAACGACTGACCCTTCATGCAATTGTGAAGCATATGCCTATGCCTGAATGATGTTTTGTTTTTTTTAAATCTAGCCAATTTCTGCTTCTCCTAAACCTTGAACTCTCTAACTGTAACATTATCATCTTATGTATGGATATAGCCACTTAGAGAAGTGTGAAGCCTAATAAGATGCACACTTCTCTCTGGGGTGGTCTACTGGTTCGGTAGTTTTCATTCGTATGGGATACGGATGAAAACTACTGGACAATCATACGAATGCTACATACACTTTTAACTATACAGGAGAATAAACACACGAATTGCAGTTTTAACATAGTCTTTTAGGACTAATGTTGATCCTAGAGGATTAAACGTTTTTAAAATACATTTAACTTTAATTGACAAAATTACAAACAAAAAACTCCCAATGGGAGGTGAAAACAATATCAGTTAAAAATAAAATATACTGTCCTCCACGTCTCCGAGATGCGTTTCGCCTGGTGTGCAGGCTTTTTCGACTGGTGCATTCTTCCACTTCCTTTCTCTGTGATAAGGGGATGTTCAGCAGTATTTTCATCCAACAGGGTGCACATTCGATTGAAGGCACGATCCGAGACAAGTGCTCCTGATAATCATTCGCATGTCCATCCTAAGTACGAATGTAGGAAGTGACGTATCGGGCTGAGAGATTTAACCCTGTACATCACTCTCACTTGATGTTCACATAGCGAGCATTACTACAAAATACATAAGTCCTTGCGCTCAATAGTGCCCATAAAATGTCCTGAGACATATATACAAGGAGAAAAAGGGAAACAGAAGGTGGAAAAAGGGGGAGAAAATTAGAGAAATCGGGTTACATAAAAACATAGAAATCTAGAATGTGACGGCAGATAATAACCATTCTGCCCATCTAGTCTGCCCAATTTTCTAAATTATTTTATTAGTCCCTGGCCTTATCTTATATTAGGATATCTTAGGTTATACAGTTATACAATATATATATTTTTTAACCAATATATATTTTTTAATCAATTTAAATAGTTGTTCAAATGTAGTAATATTGCAACTATAGTGAAAATAACAAACAATAGTAATTAAAATGTAATAAAAAAACAGACCCCCACTAGGCTATATAGTGCTTCATAATATGCTTATATAGAGTAACCAGTATAATAAAGGATTTTCAGCTTAAGCAAAGAGGTCTCAAAAATGGTACAATAAAATAAATATTAATATAAAAATAAATGTAAAAGTAATGTCTATAAAAAAAATCTAAAAATATAAATGTTATATATTAAAAATAAATTAAGAAAATTAATAAATTAACATAAAAGGGAGGGGGGGCTATAAAAAAAATGACAAAATTCAAAATCAACATTGAGACCTCAAAGTGTCCAAATTGAAAATCCACCTCATCTCTGCTTGGCCTAAATCTCTCGTTATATCACCACCTCTCCAATTGGTACACACCTTTTGAATACCAAAGATTCTAAGAAACGTGGATTGTTGTTATGGTGTATTTTAAAATGTAGGCATAAAATGTGTTTCTCGTACCCTTTTCTGATATTTCTTATATGTTCCTTGATTCCTGTGTTTGTTCTCACTACGTACATGAGGTTACAGAGGCTTCTAAGATCATAAATTATATTTTTTGCATGGCATGTCAATAATTCGATTTAATATTTTTCGTTTTTTGTATGAGGGTCCTGAAAATTGGCATTTGGCAATTTGTCTCTTGGTACTTTTTGTGTTTCTGCATGCCAGACAAACTCCACAACCCAAGAAACCTGTTCTTTGGAAAAACGCAGGTTTTGGATCTTTTTTTGTATGATTGTGAACCAATTTCTTCCTTAAGTTTGGTGCTCCTCTATAAATTATTTGTGGGTTTTCCGGTAAAATTTGATTTAAAAGATTATCGCTACTTAAAATTGACACAAACATTATTTTTATTTTGCGACTATTTTTGTTAAAATCACATATAAAAGGAATTTTCTGTCTTTCTTCAGGGATTTTTGGTTTATATTCTAACAGGGATTTTCGGTCTATTTCTTTAACTTAATTTTTTTTTGATTATAAACTTTTTCCATAAAATCTCTTTTCATCATGTTAGCTTGGGTCTCATATGTTTCCCTGTCCGTACAATTCATTCTTACCCTAAGAAACTGTGATTTAGGTACATTTTTGAGCCATGGATCATGGTGGCAGCTATTGAGTTGATTAAAATTATTTACGTCCACTGTTTTAAAATGATTTTTTGTCTTAATCTTTCCATCCTCAATAAATATATTGAGATCCAAAAATTGTAGGTGAGGTGGGAGGGTCTGGGAGGGAGGGTCTGCTGCTGATTGGCTGGAATGTGTCTGCTGACTGTGAGGTACAGGGTCAAAGTTTACTCAATGATGAGTCCGCGGCAAACCGTTCGCGGCGAACCGTTCGGCGAACCGTTCGGGACATCATTATTCCCCAACTATCTTGAACCCTCATTTAGGTATTTCTTGGTGTCCATAACAACTATGCCCCCTCCCTTATCTGCTAGTTTGATAGTAATAGTTGTCATCCTGCAATTCCTTTAAAGCAATTCATTCCTCCCTACTCAAATTATGACTCTTGGTTTTGGTCATTGTATTTATCTCGCTCATAATGACTTTCTCGAAGGCCTTCATTTAGTCTGAGATCATTTGGGTAGGGAAGACTTATCTTTTAAATAAGTGTGTGTTAATTCAGACTGTTGTGGATTCAAAAGATTTATGGGTCTATAATTTTTCCTAAAATAAACTTTGAGGCACAAATGTCTTTTACATTTTTTAAGAACTACATACATTTATCCACTTCTTTGGTAGGTGCAAATTTCAGTCCTTTGTTTAAAACTTTTTGGTGATTTTTGGTTAAGATGTTGTCGTTTAGGTTAACAATTGTTGTTGTCTTTACACTTTGTCCCTTTTTCCTCTTCTGTACCTTGACTCCTCCTCTACTTCCCCTTCCTCCATACTGCTTTGTCTTTTTCCAGGTGACCCTGCTGCGAGGTCCTTGAATTTGTCCCCCTGCCTGGTCTCCCAGAAAAAATTCTGGTTATCTTGTGTATTTCTTGAGATTGTTTCAAATCTATTTGATAATTTTCTTGGACCCACTGCATTTTTTGTCCTTACATTGTATGGTTCTCTTTCACTCTCCTGTCTCCTATGTCTCATATTGGTTATTTTCCCTTTAGGGGTATGTATTTTTGTTCTCTCAATCGATTGACGCTGAGTCTATCTCAAAGGTGTTGTTACTCTTTCAGATTCGATTCTTGCATTTTGTAGCCTCTGAATCCAATTTTCTGGATTGAACCTGGTAATTGTTCTGAAAGTTCTTTCTTTTGTGATACGTTCTTCTTTTGTTATTTTGATAGTTTAATTTGTCCCTTCTATATTTAATTTTCTTTATTATTTTTTCATAGTCTTTATTAAATGTTTTTTCTTTTTTCAACATTAACCCCTTAAGGACACATGACATGTCATGATTCCCTTTTATTCCAGAAGTTTGGTCCTTAAGGGGTTAACTATACATACAAATATACAACATTCATAAACATACTATTCTTTTTCTTTTCTAATTTTCTCTTTTCTTTTTTTTCTTTTCCCTTTACATTTACACAAAATAACACAATATTTAGCATACATTCGTTTTGTTGAGAGGGTAGGGAGAGACCTGATGTTACCATAGATATTCTTATTATTATGCCTATAGGGTCTGTATATTACTTTCTTATAGGTTAGTATAATTTTGATTTGATTATATTTAGTATTTTAGTTAACCTTTGATCACCATTGATCCCATATATAATATTTTTTTGGAATATTTAATATAGTTCAACTAATTTCTATTTCCATTTGGATTTCCATTTTTGAGCTATAGTTAATTTTACAGCTATTATCATACAGTTGCAAGAAAAAGTATGTGAAACCTTTGGAATGATATGGATTTCTGCACAAATTGGTCATAAAAAGTGATCTGATCATCATCTAAGTCACAACAATAGACAATCACAGTCTGCTTAAACTAATAACACACAAAGAATGAAATGTTGTCCATGTTTTTATTGAACACACCATGTAAACATTCACAGTGCCGGTGGAAAAAGTATGTTCAGTCTGTGAAGTTCTCTATCAATCTGAGACATCTACGTAAGTGTTTACATTGATTCCTGTTGGGCAGATAAAGATTAGCAAATGTAACCATTGTTTGCCGTATGAGCCCCTTTACCAAGATTAGCCTGCCTGTATCGTCAGACTTGTGCACTCGGTATTGGAAAGGTAAATGTGCTGCTAATAGTATTGCCACTCCCCTCAATTTAGATATGTTGTAGTTTTTGAAGTAACCAGCGGGGTACCTGTGATTGCTAAGGGATGGGGCAGCACCCTGCTTGAAGTGAGTCTTCTGTAGGAATGCTACATCGTCTTTTAAGCTATGGAGTTCCGTCAGTGTATATTTTTCAGGTGTATTGGGGCCCCTGGTAATTAGGGTGGCTATTCAAATTGTTGCCATCTTTCACTGGTTGGGGTGGGGAGTAGGGTACTTGGGCCCCCTGGTGATTGCTCTCGTTTGAGACAGAACACCACTAATATCGGCCATACATTATCTTACCAAATAAAATAAAAATTTAAAAATTCTCTCTCCCCCCCCCTTTTTTATTTTGTTTTTCAATAAGAGCAAGTAGAAGTAGTTAGAGGAAAGTAGAAGTAAGTGGAAGTGGTAAGTAGTAGTAGGTAGAGTAAGTAGAGGTAAAGTTGTGCCATCATAATGTGCCTTAGGAGAGCATTAGGAAAAAAGTAGGATGATGAAGACAGAAGAATTGTAAGAATTGTAAATCTTCTTTGTCAGGAAACCGGTGTAATGTGGTGACATAAGGTGACACAGTGACAGAGGCAGCAACAGAGTCTGTGTTGTCTGTCGGGTAATCTTAGACAACAGACCTTAGGTGGTAGGGTCCTATAGGGTCAAATAGATGACTTGTCTCTCCTGCATTTCCATACGACGTCTCTTAGGCATTGACTGCCAGCGTTGGCACTGTGGGAGGCTTGATGTTGCACTGGGTTGGATAGGTGAGTACCTGTCTTCTACATGTACATCTGATAAGTCTAGTGCTCATATGAATGGCTGGACATCATATATGTTGTGCCTTGTCTGGAGACTATTAGCACATACCTACTAAGAGCCTCATATTTCAGGCTCTTAGTAGGTATGTGATCAGTCACAGAATTCTCCATGCCTAGAGAGTCAGCCAGGATAGATCTGGGAAGATTTGGACCGGAGCCTCATGAACTAGCAGTGGTTGTGTTGCCTGCCTTAAGGCATGGAGCAATTCCTCTTTGTTGGCATAATAATGCATGCAGCAAATTACGTCTCATGGTAGATCCCCTTTAGTCGCCCTAGGTTTGAGGGAATGATACGTCTGATCGAGGACCACCAGAGTGCCAGTGGGTCTGTCCATAATGAGGTTGAAGAGCTCCTGAAGTGTTTGGTTAAGATCCTCTAGGCCCTTTATCCGCAAGTTATTGCAGCACCCCCATTTGTCTAGGTCGTCCAGTGACCTCTCGTAAGAAGATAGGGCAAAGTTTGTTGCATCAATCTTTGATTGCTTTTGATGCATCTGGGAGAAGATCAGGTCCCTGCTGTCCTCTAGTGAACTTACCCACTCACCCACCTGGTGTATGTCCGACCCCAGGGCCTCCAATTTCGTTTGGTAGGAGCTCTCGAGCTTCTGTAGCATTAACGAAATGTCTTCTTTTGTAAGGAGAATTCTCACAATTTCCCTGAGGTCTTGTTGCAAAGGGTAGCCCCGCCAGGCTCGATGGAGGAGAGCTATCGACCTAGGCCGCAGATGCCATTTTGGGATTGCCGTGGTCAGAATATCTGTCCGCCAAATCTTTAAAGAATTTAGTTAGGGAGCTATGTTTTGCCATCTGTGTTTTGCCCGAGGCTTGGTGAGACGTGTGTCTTTTTGGGGTTACCCATTTTAGCAGATGTGCCCGGATTGCTTTAGATTCTGTTGTCAAGACTGGGGAGCTCAGCAACACACGTCCATTCGGTTCAGTAGTTAGCTATGGCCCCCTCTCCACCCCCCAGTTTTAACCACAGTTCATTTATACCCTGTTACACCTTACCACAGAGCATTTATACCACTTTACACCTTTGCACAGATCAATTATACTACTTTACACTTTACCACAGATTAATTATACTAATTTACACATATATATATATATATATATATATATACTAACCATAATTATGTTTAATCATATATAAATAGTACCTATGTTAATAATATTGAATATTCATAGATAGAATCCCAATGAATAAATGTAATGATTATTAAACTAATATTAGCTGAATGTGTAAAAGACATGTATATATCACATGCTGTCACATTAATAATAATAATTATTATTATTATTGCCATTTATATAGCGCCAACAGATTCCATAGTGCTTTATGTTATTATGGGGGGGGGGGCATAACTATAAATAGGACAATTACAAGAAAACTTACAGGAACAATAGGTTGAAGAGGACGCTGCTCAAACGAGCTTACATAATAAACACAGTTTCACACAATGAGACAGTGAAACTAAAAACCAGACACAGGATTACCAGAAAAATATAAAACTTAAGTAATTAACGTGTTAAATTTAATGGTTGCTACAAGGATCCATCGTAAGAGAAATGTGGAACAGAGACCACATGCGTCAAAATCATACTTTATGGCCCAAAAAGTAGTATTTATGTCTGAGAAATCCCTTTGAAAACTGATGGCTATTTGATAAAGGATACCCATTAAAGATAAGATTTGTGATGTCAAACGCATCACAAAATTCAATTAACCCCTTATACAAAGTATTAGTTGGAATTTGTAGTAAGAATTTCTTGTGGTGTTACGCCATCTATTGATCAAAAATTGAGGTTAGCCGAAGACGAGAGCTCGTGGATCATTAACCAAAAGCTGAACACATCTAACTCCCTGCCTTTCCACCTAAATTCTGGGACTTTGAAAACTTACTCTAACACTTTTGTCTTTTCCAACTGAATCTGGAATCCTTTAATAATCAGAACTCTAAAATACTCAATCTCCATTAAAACTGTCATTCACCCACCATTCATGGAATATATCTCCAAGCCTAAAGAATTTCTACCAAGAAAGCTGGTAAATATACTGGTTTCATTTAATTTAATTTATTTGTAATTAATAAATTTTTACTAAAAGAAGAAATATACCTGGATAAGGCTGTTCAGATTTCACACCTTTATAATCATAATTAGCTGAGGACATATATGTTTCCACTTTCCATTCCTGCAGGTTGAATAAATGAACAATATATTTACTGGTAATTTGCCAAGTATAGCATATCAAGCTATTATCCAGAGATATTGACGTATCTGAATTTTGCAATAGTTAATCTTTCATCAGGAAAGTTAATCACCTTCCGTGTAAAATTTTGTTTGGAATATTCTTTTGACTTAGTGGATGAAGGAAAATAGTTAATTAACTTATTGGTGTGAGAAATATTGTATTTGTTAGTTGCAATATCAAAAGTGTTTTTCATGTAAGAATTGTAGCCAGCAGTGAGTGAGTTAACTCAGTGCGATTCAAAGTGACAGCTAAAGTTAATGACCTGAAGCTGCACTGCTGTGTGATGCTGTGATGCTGGGAGATTTTTGTAGTAAATCTTGCTAAAACTGCATTTATGTGTATATAACTGTTGATTAAATTCTAGAGGAAGTATTTGTAATTTTGCATGCAACTTCGTTAGACGTTAAATTAACATATGTTGCTACTGAGCTATCTGTAATTGTGTCATAACTGCTGCCATATTGTATACTTACGTTATACCTAAATATGCACTGATTATTATCACGCATGTTACATATTATTATTAATTATTTGTCACAATAAATTATATTTTTATAATAGGTTGTGATTAATGTGTGAAATACAAATTATCTAATAAATATACTCTAGGGTCCAGGGTCTATAAGAGTTAAACTAGTGGGTAACTCTTCACTTTAAATTAATCAAGGGGAAACAGTGTCAATATATAAATTTATGATATTAATAAAAAGTATTAAATCAATTTTTTATAATTTTTTAAAAACATTATTTTTAATATGCATCACCCCATAAATATCCTCACAATCATCAATGTATTCATTTTCACCACAGACTATAAATATATATATATATATATATATACTCTCCCCTTATTTATTTATTATTTTATTTTTATATGTTTTTGTTTTATTATCTTTTAATATGGTACACTAACTGAGTTTTGTACTCATTGAGCTTATTAAGTATCAAATATTATCTATTTATTGTATTGTATTTATTCCACCATGCAGGCTCGCTGCCTATGTGTTCTCTTTGACTCCGACCTCTCCTTCAAGCCTCATGTTCAATCTATCGCCAAATCCTGTCATTTCCATCTCAAAAACATTGCGCGCATCCGCCCCTACTTAACGCCAGATGCGACTAAGGTGTTGGTCCATTCCACTGTCCTTTCTCGCCTTGATTGCTGTAATCCGCTTCTCAGTGGTCTTACGTGCTCCCAACATGGTTACAGTCCATAATGAATGTGGCGGCGAGGCTCATCTTCCTGTCCACCCGCACCTACCATGCCTCACCCGTCTGTCAGTCCCTACATTGGCTTCCTATAAAATATAGAGCTCAATTTAAAATTCTGGTTCTTGCTTTCAAATCTCTACATAATGCTGCTCCCACCTATCTATCCTCCCTTATACACAAGTATGTCCTGTCTAGGCCCTTACAATCTGCTGAAGACTTACGTCTATCTTCTATCCGTACTCCCACCTCTGATGCTCGCCTTCAAGATTTCTCGAGGGCTGCACCGTTCCTCTGGAACTTGCTTCCCTCCTCCGTTAGATGCTCACCCAGTCTCCACTCCTTCAAAAAATCGTTAAAAACTCACTTCTTCATAAAGCGTATCAATTAAACTGTTAATAGCTCCTAATAGCTCTTAACTTATTCCTCTTCTGCAACTGTCATTAGTCTAATACTATCCTTACCCTTTTGTGTCATTTTACCCTACTCCCTCTAGCATGTAAGCTCATTGAGCATGGCCCTCAACCCCTCTGTTCCTGTGTGTCCAACTTGTCTGGTTACAACTACATGTCTGTTCGTCCACCCATTGTAAAGCTTGCGGAATTTGACGGCGCTCTATAAATATCATAATAATAATAATATCTATATATATATTTGTGAATTTTACCCAAATACTAGCGCTTGGTTCAGACTCTTTGACTATTTGTTTTTCTGCATTTTTATGGTGACTCTTTTTAAGCAGTTTTTATAAAAGCAGTGTTTGAAAAATTATTCCTGTTGTCTCTTTTTATTTTATCAGAGGAGGTTATTTTTTTGACTATTTGAACAATAAAAAAAAGTGTTTCATTAACAAGGTTTCAAATAATTTTTTAGTAGTCTAAAAATATGAAACATGCATGTTACCACTTAACAATTAAACCTTAATATTAAAGATGAAACTCAAGAAATATTAATAAGTTAAAATTAGAATTAATTTGGTTTTCTATAGGAACTAATACTGATTTAAAAGTATATTTTAAAGAATCTAAACTGGTGCTATTTTCAATAGGTAAAACACAACATATATAAATCATTCCAATGTTAGGCAAATGGAGAAGAGCTATTTAAAGAAAAAAATAATGATAAAAAATGCTCAGAATCCTATTTAAGCTCAGTGACCCCGGCAACTGAAAATTGGTCCATAGAAGCACTTTCTTCTCGTTTCCCTCCATAGCAACGCTACGTTCCTCTTTTTGTGAAGTTCTGAGTGACTGTACATAGTGCTGAACAGCAGCACAGAATACAAGTCTCCGCTGTGGCCATGGAGATTTCTAAAGTGACTCTTCAGCAGAATAAAATCATACTCTATGGTATTGTGTGCATGACGTGACTTTTCTTTGGTTTTGTTTGAGGGATAGTGCAAGATGATCTCACCTCCAGGGTCTCCTAGGGAGAAATACAAACAAGAAAAATTAGTAACATATTTTAAAGCAAGTTAATAAAAGCACAAACAAAGAACTGACTTTTTAAAAGGAGATCTTATCACAGTCAAAGATGAAATCTAGGGCATCTGACCATGTTTGCTCTACAAAACGGAAAAATGTTCTGCACATCTGGAAGATAGAGATGGGTGCAGAGCCACGGCATATGCAGTGCAATATGATATACTGTAACTAAATCCCCATTATTTTTACTTAGGATAGGAGTTTTAAAAACAAAAAAACCTATTACATTCTTTGAGCTCTGAATTTGGTGTTTAGTGAGTGAGTGCACCGGATCTTGTTTGTTGCCTGAATTGTACCTAGCAGCACCCTGGGTGGGGTGGAGGGGGGAGGGGTAGGGGGGCAACTCCCCAGTTTTGCACCACTTATTTTCACAAGTGCCTCATTCCAGGGCCCTATTTAACATTGACCTGCAGAAAGCCATAGGAGGAAGGATTTCCTCTGTAAGTGGATTAATCTCATAAGAGAAGGACCTGCCAAAAATGGGATAGTCGTTGTTGTTAATTCATTGTATGAACATATATTGTAAATCCACAATATTTTTACCAGAGTCAGGTGGTTTTTAATCTATCTATACAGGGAAGAATTACATATGAATATAATTATGGACATAATTGTGGAATTGAGCATTTTTTTTGAGATACAATTACTTTCATACATAAAAATATGACTTGTTTAAAGTTGGTTATCTTTAATAGGTGGAGAGAAGAAAGCAAAGTTACTAAGCAGAGTCTGGTAGAGAGAAAATAAATCTCAACAAATTATTTGATATACAATTTCCATATCCATGGTGATCTCAAACAATAGAATGGTAAAACACAAGTGTGAGCTTAGACTTGCTTTTAATGTATCTCCTGAAAATTTTAATGCAAATTATTCTTGGCAATTGATGGTAACATGATGGTCAACACACCTAACATTCTTAATCTGAACTCTGTCTTCTCTTCCGTTGGACTTCTGCTCTCTGCAGCCTGCATACACTGCCCCAGCCAATAAACTAATGTTATAAGTGTAACATGAGATGATATTTTTTTTAAATTAATACTGCTTTTTCATAACTGTAGATATAAATTACACTTGGCATTTTCTGCGTTTCCACTCAGCTTGAAATGAATAAATAACTCCATGTCAAAGATAAGTGACATCTATAATTAACTAAATATGACTTTATCTTTATCAATCATATTAGATATATCTTCACAATAAATGGTACATCAATGGTAAACATGGTATATGTAAAAAAAAATATTGAAACTATTTACCTGGAAATTGGGAAAATGTGGGGAACTTTAGAACATATTTTTGAAAAAAAAATGTTGGAAAGATAGTTTACTTTAGATATAGAGAATTTTAAAGATGTTCCGATGATATTATACAAACATGGTTCAACATATCTATTTGATCTATTCACTGAAGGACCATAAGAAAAGAGGTAATTTGGAGATTTCACCCACAGCAGTAGCAGTTTTAGTAGTTTTTTTTTCCAGTTAGAACCATAAAAGTATGTGACAGTTATTTATTGTCTATAGATGCTTTATTGTCAGCATAGTGACTTGAGCACAGCAAGAAATTTTGTTTCAGCTGATTCGGTCTGGCAGAAAAATTAGTCTTTGGCCAGAAAATGTTGTTTCAATTTGAAAAGCTCAAAAAAGCAAGTATAAAGGTGACCAACCAGCTCATCTATCACACTAATAGATTATTTTATAATTTGGGTATATTTCAGCTTGGAATTTGGACATTCTGCCAAATAAATTCCCAGTCAGTCTGAATTTGCATGAATTGCAGTCCAAGTTTCATTGCCAGTAATGGTAACATGGAGATTTTTAGTATGTTGAGAAATCTAAACAAATGTCTTCCACAAACTTTTAAAGAAAATTCCTTCAGATAGGTATCATCCTCTTTTGGATCATTTGTAGAAACAGGAATATTTTAGAATTTGAACTTTATTTTTTAATCCAATTTAACCAGATCAAACGTATGTTTCTAAAATTATAAATACAAATTCTAACTAGGTACAGTTATTTACAGAAATATACTAATACGTGTAGATAGATTTCGAGATTCTGCAAACAATGATGGTCTCCAGATAGTTTTCCTTTCTAAGTTCAATGTCTCCTCGCAATCAAACAATTTGCTCCATGTTGAAATATGTCAGATAATGATTGCCTTAGTTTAGGGGTTCCGTAAATCAGATAACTGGAGTGTAAAGTGGGGAACACATGTATTAATATATAAATCCAATCAAAGTTAAAGCTACAAAACACATCAAAAATATTGCTAGTAACTTGTAAACTATACACAAGGAAGCAGGAAGTCATATATTTTATAGTAACGTAGTATCTGTCCGAGTTATTAGATGTAAAACCAGTATCAGAGGCTCGCATCCGATTTATGTGACGGCATAGAGAGATTAGTAGCAGAATGAATGAACTGCTGTAAATAATTAATGGTCCAAAATTTCCCAGTATGGACCAAAGATCATATAAATCCAGCTGTGTAGAGGTACAGGAATTGTATATATTGAAGACATCATAAGTAGAATTATCAAAGACGTTTTCCTGAAATAAACCCCACATATTTAGACCTGTATTGCATAAAGATATCACTGCAGCTACAAATATGAAATACTCCACCCTTTGTGATATCATCCTTTTCAGATGCAAGAAGAGGAAGTGGTTGTAGCTGGTGATCTTGAAGAAGTAGAGAAGAGAAAGCAAAGTACCAAACCACAGACTGGTGTAATAAAATATAAACTCACACAATGTTATCATAAAAAACAGTAGAAAACATTGTGAAATTAAAACATTTCTGCAGAAAGAGAGGCCCTGATAAAAAATTCTTGACAGTGCTAACGAGACCTGAATTTTATCAGAAGCCTTCATTGGCCTCCTCTTCAACCCGTCTGTGAAATTCACACCAATAATAAACATATTTGCGCTAAATCCTGCTATAAATATAATGAACATAACAGAATTAGCAAAATATATTTCCTCCAGAGCAGCCATCTTCTCACTTGTTTAATAGATTCTGTGGGATTTAATCTTCTCTCTGTGGAATGTAATCCTCGTGCTAAATACACAGTACAGATTCTGTTACATTAGTGAGTATTTCTTTACAGAGGTAAATACTTAAATACGTGATGCAAAATATAATGCAAAACATCTCATCCATTAACGCTCACTTAGTAGAACCACACATGATCTATTCCGATCGCACTGCAATATTATGTAACTGTTTCAATGCAGGAAACAAGTACAAATGTAACAAGTGTTTACTAAGAGAAATCAGAGCGCAAAGCAAAACAAAGTGGTCGGCTACAGCTGTAAGTACGTTCCTTGTGACATACATGGGGCATCCATTAAAATAACTTAAATAAATTATGGAAGGTAAATTAGATTAGATCAGTTTGACTGTGTTGAATCTCAGCTGGCCATGCATGAGGTCAAATTGATGCCAGATCTAAAACAAGTTAAGTGTATTGAAAGGAACACCTCATTTGCCAGAACCACTATGGAACGCTGTAGTGGTTATGGTGCCAGGTGTGCCCGTGTACACGCTTAGTAATTAAACAGTTTAATCAGTATACCTGTGTCCCACTTTACACCCACAACCACCTCCTCAGCTGCTGGAATGCACCAGTGTGCAGAGCGGTGACCATTATTTGACAACACTCCGCTGACACAAGACTTAGCACAGGAGTTTATGGCAGCAGGGATGGCACAGATGGCAGGCACCCAGGTGAATTGTCTTAAACTGTTTGTCTGCTTTCTCTGGGAGGGCACCCGAGAAAGTAGCCCTGGACTACAGAGGACGCCCTGTTGTGATCATGTAGTCCTTATTTGCATTCCATATTTTGTTTTATCCATGCTTATCAGTGTATATATAACAATACAACATTTCAGATCTTCATTATCTTTGTCCACGGCTGTACTTTCAATCTCATGTATTTCTTCTTCTCCTGATCGCAGCTTGTGGTCTGACTTTGGCTAAGCTAGTGAATTTGTTTGTTTTTTTTTGACCTACGATTCTCACCTTCTTGTAGCCTTTTTCCTCAAACCTTGCAATAGGATTTGCTATCACTTTCACCATGTCCATTCTTTCTTGTCAGGACTGCCCTATAGCTGAGTTTATCATGAATTTTAAAAACCGGATCATGCACAAATTGTATGAAAGAGTTTATGGATATCTGACAAAGTCATGAAGGACTTTTTGTTACATTTGGTTTCGTCTGTAATATTACATCTTTTTTTTTCACACCTAGAGGTAGAAAAAACTAATGATCCCTCTAATCTAATGGACTTTATGCACCTTTTAAAATATACTGGTAAAAAGTTAAAACAATAGAAAGGCAAAGAGTTTTCCTGGTGGGAGAGTATTAATTTTATTAAGTCTTATATTTTACCCAAGTGGATTTATCTTTTCCGCATGATTCCTGTTCATTGCCCAGATAGTTGGTTGAAATTAGCCCAGTCTTTATTTGATAAAATCATTTGGTTAGGTAAGCATCCTCGTATTAACTATAAACGTTCGGCCTGAAAAGTAATCAGGGAGGATTAGGGTTGCCTCAGCTAAATACCATATGGTTAGCCTGTAGCTTAGCTCCTGTAGCGAAGCTTGGTATAACATTGAGTTGACGTTTTTGTCTAGACCCACTAGGCTACATTCGTTGGGGGCCATCTTCTGGCAGATGGAGCAAAAGGGCGAAAATACCCAGAAAGAGGGTCTTTGGATAGTATAATAATTAAAAATCTGCTAAAGACCTTGGATAAATTTAAAGTCAACTGTCATCTTAAGAATAAAATTATTGCTGTATTGCATCTTACCTATTTAGTGCAAAATATAGAAGACCTAAATATAAAGAATTGGATTTCCTCGGGAATATCAAAATGGAAAATGTATTGAAGAACAATAAAATCCAAGATTTCACATTCTTAGTTACAAACTATCAACTCAAGAAGAGAGAAATATTTAACTAACTTAGAATAAAGAGTTATCTTGAGGACTATTTAATTACAGAGAGGTCATCAAAGATACTACTTTTAGAGAAAATCCTTAAAAAACACGATTGAAGGGTATAGTGGCTGATTCTATAAAACTATTAACCAACAAAACAGTCTTAATCCTGCGACTGGTAATAAAAAAAAATGGAACATGACCTGTGACAAACTGCCCTTTGTCACTGGCTTTGTATGTGACAAACTGCCCTTTGCCCCTGGCTTTTGGAGGAGCCTAATTGCCAGCCTCTTGCCTTATGACTATGGACCTGGGGTGTATGGACCTTTAAAAACAGTATATGTACATACTGAGACTTTTTGTAACAATGTCCCCAGACTGTGAAAATACTCTGTTCGAGTCTTTTTCCCATATGGTTTGGTAACCCATACGGTACCGAACCAATTACCGAACAGGCGGACCACACACAAGCGGAGTGTGCCACCAATTTACCTCTCAGGCTGGTGGTTAACCGCAGGTTAGTTGTCGAACGCTGGGTGGCCATCATTCGTATAGTCAAACACGTGGTGGTGGCCATCTTGTTTAGTCGAATGTGGTCAGCCGTGTTTTGCCGTCGAACTCATGGAACTGAAATCGGCTACACGACGGCATGAACACCACTGAATCTTACAGTGATGTTTTGTACAAATCAGTCAATAATTCCTGTATAACGTAGTACTCACTTTATTAATACATACATAGCAGGATCTTCATATTGCTGCCTTGTTACACAGGGTTTCTGCAGCCGCCATTTCAAATCCCTCGACAAATCCCTCGAACATTCCACCCAACTGCCAACAGGAACAGGAAGTAAAGAACCAAAAGAAAGGAAGTGCATCATTCGCAGCCAACAACAGCCCAACTGCCCAATGCCCATACATCACAATACATACACTCATACACTCATGCACAGCCCAACCGCCCATAGGATTAGGGAAATCGAAGTGCGCTCGACTATTCGAACGGCACATTATAATGGGCTAATTGCACAAACGGCGCCCCATTCGTGCATTCAAATGGGACTTAGTCATTTTTTCTGTGTAAAATAGACCGACCGCACAGCCCAAATCTATGGTCAAATAGGACTTCCATCTATCTTTTGAACCACTGGGCCAAATTGTATGATTTTTGGATATGTTTGTGTACTGATTATGCTGATTCAGAATGTGTGTGAATGTAAATATGAATATAAGTAGATATGATGGTTAATCCTGAGTATAAGAAGGATTTTGAGTTAAAAGGATAAGAGCTACGTCAAATAAAAGACGTATACGACTGGAGGCATAGGGATGTGTTTTTTTGGGCGGGGTTGTTTGTTTGATAATCAAGTGTATTATGCAAAAGTAATTAATTCTATGTTAGGTGTTTGTTTATTGTATTTTCTCTGAACTGGAGAAATATATTTGTCATCAATTGTCGTTGTGACAGGCTCATGCAATGTATGATCATATAATGTAATCATTTTGTTTTGGCCTAAATTAGGTGTTTTTTAAAAACTAACTAAATCTGTTTAGTGGATAAGGGAGTGAGCTGGATTTTTTCATTTTTATTGTACTTATTTGCTCCCAGCAGCACCGTATTTATGCATATTTAGGTGAGTGCAGCCAGCCCCTTGTTTTATCATTAATTCATTTGATTTCTACCTATCATGCTGTACCTCCCCCCACCACACAAAAACAAAAGTTTTAGACTTTAGAAAAACAGACTTTTCTAAAATTAGAATATGGGTAGAGGAGTCATTATCAGACTCGAGCAATTTAAATGGAGTCCAAGAGAAATTGGATTATTTAAAAGTTGCACTATTGAAGGCAAGACAAAATTGCATTAGGCTTGTCAGTAAAAGCAAAAAATTCAAGAAACCTCTGTGGTACTCCGCAGGTGTGGCCAAAATAGTTAAAAACAAAAAGTTGGCATTTAGGAATTATAAAAAAACCCAGAGTGAGGAAGACAAAATGATCTGTAAGATTAGGCAGAAAGAGGCTAAGCAAGTTATAAGAGCTTCCAAATCACACACAGAAGAGAAAATAGCACAGTCAGTAAAAAAGGGGGATAAAACATTTTTTAGATACATAAATGAGAAAAGAAAAGTAAAACAAGGATTAGTTAGATTAAAAACAAAAGGAGGAAGGTATGTAGAAGAGGATAAAGGTCTAGCTGACTGCCTCAATTAATATTTTTGTTCTGTATTTACTATTTACAGATGAAAATGAAGGCAAGGGACCTCAGTTGAGAAAAAGGATAAATGAGTCATTTATTACACGTGAGTTTACAGAGGAAGAAGTTCTATTTCAACTGTCAAAAGTAAAGATAAATAAATCAATGGAACCTGATGGAATACACCCAAAGTTATTAAAAGAGCTTAGTGGTGTACTAGCAAAACCATTAACAGATTTATTTAACCAATCATTGTTAACAGGAGTAGTCCCAGAAGATTGGACGTTAGCAAATGTTGTGCCCATTTACAAGAAAGGTAATAGTGAGGAAAGTGATGGAAACCATGTTAAAGGATAGGTTTGATGAACATCTAAAAACACATGGATTTCAAGATCAGAGACAACATGGGTTTACTTCAGGGAGATCATGCCAAACTAATCTTATTGATTTTTTTGATTGGGTAACTAAAATTATAGATCAGGGTGGTGCAGTAGACATTGCTTACCTAGATTTCAGTAAGGCTTTTGACACTGTTGCACATAGAAGGCTTATCAATAAACTGTAATCTTTAAGTTTGGATTCCAATATTGTTGAATGGGTGGCTGAGTGACAGGCAACAGTTGGTTGTAATTAATGGAATATATTCGAAGCAGTGGGGTACCTCAGAGATCTGTACTTGGACCCATTCTCTTTAATATTTTTATTAGTGATATTGCAGAATGTCTTGATGGTAAGGTATGTCTTTTTGCTGATGATACTAAGATATGTAATAGGGTTGATGTTCCAGGAGGGATAAGCCAAATGGCAAATGATTTAGGTAAACTAGAAAAATGGTCAGAATTGTGGCAACTGACATTTAATGTGGATAAGTGCAAGATAATGCATCTTGGACGTAAAAACCCAAGGGCAGAGTACAGAATAGAGTCCTTGATAGAGTCCTAACCTCAACATATGAGGAGAGGGATTTAGGGGTGATTATTTCTGATTACTTAAAGGTAGGCAGACAATGTAATATAGCAGCAGGAAATGCTAGCAGAATGCTTGGTTGTAAAGGGAGAGGTATTAACAATAGAAAGAGGGAAGTGCTTATGCCACTGTACAGAACACTGGTGAGACCTCACTTGGAGTATTGTACACAGTACTGGAGACCGTATCTTCAGAAGGATATTGATACCTTAGAGAGGGTTCAGAGAAGGGCTACTAAACTGGTTCATGGATTGCGGGATAAAACTTACCAGGAAAGGTTAAAGGATCTTAACATGTATAGCTTGGAGGAAAGACGAGACAGGGGGGATATGATAGAAACATTTAAATATATAAAGGGAATCAACACAGTAAAGGAGGAGACTATATTTAAAAGAAGAAAACTACCACAACAAGAGGACATAGTCTTAAATTAGAGGGACAAAGGTTTAAAAATAATATCAGGAAGTATTACTTTACTGAGAGGGTAGTGGATGCATGGAATAGCCTTCCAGCTGAAGTGGTAGAGGTTAACACAGTAAAGGAGTTTAAGCATGGGTGGGATAGGCATAAGGCTATCCTAACTATAAGATAAGGCCAGGGACTAATGAAAGTATTTAGAAAATTGGGCAGACTAGATGGGCCGAATGGTTCTTATCTGCCGTCACATTCTATGTTTCTATGTTCTTCCTCAATGAGGGGTACATCTGTGTCTATAAGGAGAGATAACCAAAAACATGTTTTGCATCCTTTATGTGTGATAGCTATGTTAATTTGGAATTGTGATACATGTCCTATGTTTTTTCTGTTAAAGCTGAACATTTTCTTTAACAATCTTACATAAAACTTACATCTCATTTTACAATTAGAGAAAACATATATTAGATGTGTACCTTACACTCAGCAGCTGATACCTGCTCCCTAAACAACAGTGGCCTTTGGGTGGAAACCATCTCATAATCAGGTGTGGTGAAGATCCAATGTGAGGCAGACGCGTGTATGAGACATGCACATGATACATTAACCTAATGTACAGTACAATAAAATACAAGGACATGCCAACAATGCTATGTACATACGTACAAGTAATCAGTGAGGTCAGATACATCTCCATGGAAGTATGCGGTTGGCCTTTTGCCATGTCCTTAAATGTTGCACGAGAAATGTTGCAGTTGTCATTTTGCCCAACAGAAAATGGGCTTTCCCTATCTTCTTTTCGGGATTAAAGAAGTAGCACTGCTGGTGTAGGAAACACAACATGGAGGTGGTTAATATGGAGACTGATGTGTACATAAGCATAAAATTATTAAATGACTTACAATCAGATTCATCTGTTCCAATTGCCCCTTTACAACTAAGCAGGATGTCCTACTCCATGACATGCAGGAGTTTTGCTCATATGACAACAGGTCTGATTCTTGTGCCACGCCAATCATTGGAGATGGCAGGTCTGATTCTTGTGCCACGCCAATCATTGGAGATGGCAGGTCTGATTCTTGTGCCACGCCAATCATTGGAGATGGCAGTGGCCTTGGACACTTTCTTCCTCACCATCCTCTTTATATTTTGGAATATCTGCAATGACATGAGTAATGGATGCGCATTGATAAATGTGATAGCATATACTTGTGGCTTAATATAGATATGAGATGTATGGGCATGTTAGCACATGCTAATGAATTTTGTATTTAATAATTTACATTAACATACTAATATTACATTCCATTACCAGGTAAAACATATGAAAACATTAATTGAGTAACTACATTTGGGAGTTATTAGCTAAAGCACGTTAAGACAACGCATTGGAGCATATACTGTACAAGAGAAGGTGACTTTGCATACGTGTATGACTTACCACTTCACATCACTTCCACTGTACTATTATTATGACCAATGGCATTACCTTAATCCGTAATCTTCCTCCACAGACAATATTTCCTGGACTGCATAGTCCCCTTGGCTGTTCCTTCCAAAATATGTTTGTAAATATATGATTAATACTGGCACAGTTTAGTGACCAATCCTGCATTCTCCTCCAAGCAGAAACTTTGGGCATATTTATTTCCTGATTCATTGATGACTTCATGGTTCTGAGCTGCCACTGTTTTCCTCTTCCTCTCGATCTTGCTGGCTGCTGACATTTTCCTCATTTATGCTTCAGTTCAGTTTTCTTTTCAATGGGTATTAACTGGCTAATTTAGTTTTTATTTTTCATTTTTTCAGGATCCTGATTGGTTTATCAGTTTTGAATGTGACATATTGTTAACACCAGTCAATCATTCTTGCATTTTGAAGGGACCAAATAGTAAGGATTGGTATTTGACAGAACAAATTTGGTTAAAATTCAGATAAGTTTTCACAATGTTCAGATGCATACATTGAGTGTTCCATTTTGTATTTTGAGTGCCTGGTTGCATATATAATTTTTAAGCATACATTTTTATCCTATGAATATTTTGTCACATGATCATCCCTAAACAAAAGAAACTGAAATTTACAAATAAAACACATGAAAACAAACTATAACATGGATAATGCACCATAAAGATAAGTCAAAAAGATGTACAGTCACACAGTTTGACACAATGTTCACTCGATAATATGATAGACCGAAAGCACAAAGCACCCAAAAAAGCAAGTTTGATATGTGTCTCCCTGTACCAAAAGGTTTCTCAGTAGCAAAACCAGAATATCAACATGGACAGACGGCTGATAAGTATATCAAAGGATAACAATTATAAAAAATAGCAGTGACAAATAATAGACAGGAATTAACCATTTAAAACACATCCTTCCTCATTAGAAATTTACATTCAAACTCGAGAGCCAAATTCTGCTAATCTTTGTTCAAAAATTAGCCCCACAAATCCCACAAAGGTATTCCTCTGCATTCTTAATTAGCATAAGACAGCCTTTTACATAAACAATTAAAATGTGACATGTCTGAGAAGTTTTCCTTGCAGGGAACTTTGTGTGAAGCCCACGTCTTGGCAATTACCATGTTGGCTGGTAAAATAACATGGTAGATAAAAGGGGATTTTAGGATCACATGTAGGGGGGCTGCGCATTTTAAACTCTGGTTCCTAATCCGGTTACTCGGTTAGGCAATCTGAATGCCCTTGAATCGATCCTGATGATTTGGGACAATTTGGACTGGGGACATTCGACCTTTAGTAAAAATAAAGAGAAGTATGGGAGAGGAGAAAGAATGTCACTGAACTAATTAAGACACATACCTCTAAACTTATCTCATTTGCATTGGAAAAATAATCTCTGCATGCCAGTTTTACAATACGCTGAGTCAAAACTATTCTTCCATTTGGATTTTGTAATGCTAAAGTCTGGAGTTTAGTAAATAACCTATGTGTAACTTTTTAACGGGATTTTATTGCCTGATTGTCCCTGGACACACTAGAAAATGAAAACAATCTTAATTTATTCTTCTTGGTATAATTTTTTTTTCTAAATAAATAAATCTAACAGAATAAAAATAAAGAAAACCATAAATAGAAACAGATTCCAATATTTTTGAATGGGTAATACGGTGGCTGAGTGACAGGCAACAGAGGGTTATAGTTAATGGAATATATTCGAAGCTTGGACTCAAGGATCTGTACTTGGACCCATTCTCTTTAATATTTTTATTAGTGATATTGCAGAAGGTCTTGATGGTAAGGTATGTCTTTTTGCTGATGACACTAAGATATGTAACAGGGTTGATGTTCCAGGAGGGATAAGCCAAATGACAAATGATTTAGGTAAACTAGAAAAATGGTCAGAATTGTGGCAACTGACATTTAATGTGGATAAGTGCAAGATAATGCATCTTGGATGTAAAACCCAAGGGCAGAGTACAGAATATTTGATAGAGTCCTAACCTCAACATCTGAGGAAAGGGATTTAGGGGTGATTATTTCTGATGACTTAAAGGTAGGAAGACAATGTAATAGAACAGCAGGAAATGCTAGCAGAATGCTTGGTTGTATAAGGAGAGGTATTATCAGTAGAAAGAGGGAAGTGCTCATGCCATTGTACAGAACACTGGTGAGACCTCACTTGGAGTATTGTACGCAGTACTGGAGACCGTATCTTCAAAAGGATATTGATACCTTAGAGAGAGTTCAGAGAAGGGCTACTAAACTGGTTCATGGATTGCAGGATAAAACTTACCAGGAAAGGTTAATGGATCTTAACATGTATAGCTTGGAGGAAAGACGAGACGGGGGATATGATAGAAACATTTAAATACATAAAGGGAATCAACACAGTAAAGGAGGAGACTATATTTTAAAGAGGAAAAACTTCCACAACAAGAGGACATAGTCTTAAATTAGAGGGGCAAAAGGTTTAAAAATAATACCAGGAGGTATTACTTTACTGAGAGGGTAGTGGATGCATGGAATAGCCTTCCAGCTGAAGTGGTAGAGGTTAACACAGTAAAGGAGTTTAAGCATGCGTGGGAGAGGCATAAGGCTATCCTAGACTTAAGATAAGGCTAGGGACTAATTAAAATATTTTGAAATATTGGGCAGACTAGATGGGCCGAATGGTTCATATCTGCCGTCACATTCTATGTTTCTATGTAACTACAAATGTATTTTGTATCTTATATGTTAGCACAATAAAGTATTGAATATTGGAAAAAAAAAAGATGTAGTTTGTCAATTATATAGTGTATGTTCTCAGGACATTATAGTTACTGTGGAATGTTTGCATTGCTGACCTTACAGGTTTTTAAGTAATAGACAATTTTAAACACTTCATTCTTGAGTTTTGAATTACCCACAATGAGAGCCACTGAATGCAATGTAGGATAGGAAGTGATAATGAAATAACTGATAAGTATTATGGGTGGCCTACCATGGATTAATCGAAAGAAGATCATGCCAATTACAAGTGACAAAAAACAAGAAAAATATAGATCTAATGGCAGGTAAATGCTAACTGTGGGCTCCCTTACTTGGAACTGTAGAACTTGTATTTAAATGCGTGCATTTTACATGTGATGTAATGGTGTATATTAGGATAAAAGATGTAACCGCAACAATTATAAAAAGAATAAAATGTCCAAAGAAGTAAGCAGGCACCAGATACTGCGGGAATATTTTATAAGTCTTGTTTGATAAATTATTCACGCCAGCTAGTATGCTCCCATTGCCTCTGATGTTCCAAATATAACTTATTGCAGAGGCAAAAGAAATGAAGCAAGACACAACAATCATATGACATATAAATTGGGGCATTCGTAATTTAAAACGGAGGATTTCTAGGATTTCTGCATGTGGTGATTTTTGCGTAATAAAGGGCGCAAAGCCACATAGCAAACCAAAGATTAGAAAATTCCAGTGAAAACTGAAGAATCTTTAGCACTAAAGCCAGATCTCTTACGGAATAAATGGTCAATTTGAAAAGTCGGTGGAAAATTTTAATCTTCATAAGAATTAGTAAAACGAATCTGGACAGACCAAGATTAACCCAGAGCTTATCACATGGTTTTAGTCTTCTGCCTTGCAACCAG
>OW240913.1:11541648-11597957 GCA_933207985.1 Pelobates cultripes
ATGTAATAGAGAAGGTGATCTGTAATGGAGAAGGTGATCTGTAATGGAGAGGGGATCTGTAATGGAGAGGGGGTATGTAATGGAGAGGGGGTATGTAATGGAGAGGTGGTATATAATGGAGAGGGGGTATCTAATTGAGAGAGGGTATGTAATGGAGAGGGGATATATAATGGAGAGGGGGAATGTAATGGAGAGGGGGTATGTAATGGAGAGTGGGTATGTAATGGAGAGGGGGGTCTGTAATGAGAGGGGATCTGGGTCATGGAGAGGGGGATCTGTCATGGAGGGGTATGTAATGGGAGAAGGGATCTGTAATGGAGAGGGGGTATCTGTAATGGAGAGGGGGTATATAATGGAGAGGGGGATCTGTAATGGAGAGGGGGTATATAATGGAGAGGGGGTATGTAAGGGGATCAGTAATGGAGAGGGGATCTGTAATGGAGAGGGGGTATGTAATGGAGAGGGGATCTGTAATGGAGAGGGGAATGTAATTGTAATAGAGATGGTGTTCTGTAATGGAGAGGGGGTATATAATGGAGAGGGGTATGTAACGGAGAGGGGGATCTGTAATAGAGAGGGGTATGTAATGGAGAGGGATCTGTAATGGAGAGGGAATATATACAGAGAGGGATCTGTCATGGAGAGGGGTATATAATAGAGGTATATAATGGAGAGGGGTATGTAATGGAGAGGGGTGTGTATGGAGAGGGTGTGTAATAGGAGAGGGTATCTGTCATGGAGAGGATCTGTGTCATGGAGAGGGATTTGTCATGGAGAGGGGATCTGTCATGGAGGGAGCATGTAATGGAGAGGGGCATGTAATGGAGGGGGTCTGTCATGGAGAGGGGTTATGTAATAGAGATAGGGATCTGTCATGGAGAGGGGGGGTCTGTAATGGAGAAAGATGGTGGATTTGTAATATGGAGTGGCAAAGGGAATTGTAGTACGTAGTGATGAATGATGGGGATGTCCGTCCAGAAAGGGGAGTTAAAGCATTTAGAATTAAACTTAAGGTTACAGTTTGAGTTAGTGTAACCTTAACTTTAATTCTACATGTTTTAAGTCTACTAATTCCTACTTTTAAAGTAATACCTACTCCTAATACTAAATATCATTCAACCCCTACATGTATCACTAATTGTCATAAGTGTTATTCTTACTTTAACCCTAAACTAAGAGGGCACCCTATAGGCACACAGACCCCTTCATCTCATTCAAGTGGTATGAGCGCAGTGTCCCTGTTTCCTTAATCCTGCAATATGAAACATTGTAGTTTTAGAGTAACTGCAATGTTCTAATTGCAGTGTTGAGTCTGTCTCCAGTGGCTGCCTACAAGACAGCCAAAAGAGGCACGTAAAGCAGTTTAGCATGAGGACATCCAGCATCAACCAAAACCCCATAGGAAAGCACTGAGTCAATGCTTTCCAATAGGGATGGTCTAAGGCATGCATAGCGCTCGACATACATGCAGGTTAGGTTTCCCCCACTGGCTGACCTCAGCGGAGGGGTACCGCAACCCACCACCGTGGGACATTGGTGCTAGGGCTAGATAAGTGAAAGAAAGGCTTTTTTGACCCTTTAATAGACGGTAAAAGGGGAGAAGAGGGAAATGGGGGCAGTACAATAACAATATAAATATGAATAAACTGTGTTTCTGGATTCAAAAATTACATTTAGGCTTCGTACAATGGTAAGACAGTATCTTGGATTAAACAGTTGGAAGCCCCTTTGCATCTACTATATAGTATTCCCATCTATAACTTACATGATAACAACATAACAATTATCATTGGCCCACTTTAAAAGGATGTTGACTCCCGTAGGTCATTTTGTGCTTCTGTTTCATTTGTAATTATAAAATAAATGCAGTAATAAACTGAATTATTTTTTAAATAGAGGCTAATCATTAAGAACCTATATCCTTCCCTTTTTTTGGTAAATTGTCTTCTATGTATCTGTGTTACAAAGCTATATATCACTTATTTTACTCTCTTCTATCAGCCTATACTGGTAGTTCATCGAGAATTCTAAGCTAATTAGTAATGTTAAATAGTGACACAATACATTTCTTACAGGCTACTGAGATTAAAATTTAACATAATAATTGTACAGAAGAAACATATTGCAAAATTTTTCTCTTAGGGCTATTGTCATTGTGCAACAGTCCTTTCTTTCAGATCTGAGCTGGGTTTGGTGGTGGGAAAGTGGTAAATCGGACATAATGTCTTAACAAAATGTAAGCATTTAAACATTGATTTTCTGAGTTTTGAGTTTTCAAAAACTAACGCTATGGTATGGAAGGTAGGATAGGAAACAATAATAAAATTACAAATGTACTTAGTAACCATTTGAGGGTAGCTAAATCGAAAAAGAATGTTAGAAATAAAATTAGCAAGAGTAATGATTTCTAACACATAAACAGACCTAATGGTGGATAAGTGAGCATCCATGCTGGGTGTCGTAAAGCTTGTAATATTTTTTGTAATGCGTTTCACGTGAACAGAAATTGCACCAATTAAAAGGGAAGATGCAACTGTTACAATTATAACAGGAAGAGCATGTCCGAAGAAGAACAGTGGTATACGTTTAACATATAATACCGAACTGTTTCTATAAATCCCGTTCTTATAACACACAATCCCTGGGCTGTTTGTATTTTTCCAAGCATACATAACTCCAGAGGCAAAAGAAATTAAAGTAGATAGTATAATAACGTGCACTATAAACTGAGGCATTCGTAGTTTTATGCGAAGAAGGATGGGATTCTTAAAGATGGAGATTTTTATGTAGTACAGGACACAGAGCAACATAGCAAACCACAAACTGGAAAAATCAAAGGACAACTGAAGCATGTGAATTATCCATTTAAGAGAGATTGACATTGTCGGGTTGAATGCTTGCAAGATTATTCCAGATAAAGTGCAACCATCAAAACAAAATCTGGAGACGCCAACGCTAATCAGGATAATATCACAAGGCTTCCGTCTACTGCCTCCTGACCAGTCAATGAGATTCACAATGACAATAAATACATTAACTAGGATTCCCAAAACAGTGTTTATCAAAGAAATAACATCAAATGTTAAGCAAACTGGGTAAGACATTGTGATGTTAAAGCATAGGATTATCTTTGCTTAGTAAATCTAACCTCCTCTGAATATATGTGTGATACAGCCCATTTCTGTTATTCCGTAACGTAGAGTGCTGACGTACTTTCATTTGTATATGACAATCTTCTTTGTTTGATGCAAATTTAAGAGTGACAGCAATAAAATAAGTTGTTACCTAAGGAACTGTCAGCAGACAAATCAAAATGCCATAGTGCGAGACCTGCTAAACAAGTCAATACAAAGTTGTGCACATATAAAAGAGAGTGCAAGAGAGTCTAGACCAAATTCATTGCAGACCAATTTCATTGCACCCTACCTCCATTTTCACCATTTACTCTACCGTAAAACACACATAAGTCCTAGGAAACCTGGAGACAGTAGTAAGTGGTTAAAACATCTTCCTTTGTAACCGTCCTACAAGGATACTAATTCATTATTCCTGAACATTACCTGACATGACACAATGCTTAAAATCATGAACTATGTGTTTTATTTCCCTAACCTTCCCACCCAAATCTTCCAACTACGAACCTATTCAAATAAAAACAGGCCTGTTCACGTTTGATAGATTGGCTACATGTATTATTAAATGAATAATTTACTAAGGTTAAAATATGTTTTCAAAGTTAGGGGAAGTATACACCATTCTTGATTTGAATAAATAGTTAAAATGATTAAAAGTCCCCTAGAATAAACAGTCTGGTTCTATGGGGAGCCATAACCTGCAGACTAACCTTATCTTGATCACGCTCTACCACATCCTAACCAGGTTATGTCTCTATCCTGTTGTAAGACACATATTTTTATCAATGTCCACGCATATTAATATAACAGAGTTTTTATTATTGTACGTTTTTGTGTTAATAAAAGAGAATTGTGTAATAGATTTACTGACCTTCACAGCTGCCATTTCTATGTTTTAATTTATCTTGACAATTTTGTTATCTCAATTGTAGATGATAAACATTGCACTATCTTACTGTGAAAACTTTCTACTTTTCTTTTTTCGATTTTAAAGTTTTTATTGTTTCAATAAGAGGGGGTACAGAAAGAAAAAAATGGGGTGGGAGAGAAAAGGTCACCATCATTAATACTTTTTAAAGAAAAAACAAATATTAAGCAAAAAATAAATAAAAAAAATATTTGGAAAGACACATAGCTTCTGTACAGCATCATCCATTAAGTTCTGCATCTGCCAACATACTTAATATTTTTCATTTATGTTATTCCATTTAATCTATATGTGGCATAGTTTGAATCTTCTTGTTCCTTTGATGTCCAAGTGTAAAGTTATCATATTGCCTTACAGACATTATCCTCTGTGAGACTGCAAGGCAGAATATTGAGACACATGTACAGTAGACGTGCGCAAACATTCATTTGAAGCAATTTCTCTGAATACAACACCTGGTAATCGTCAATTGGTTTGACTGTCGTTTTACCTATGAAGTCTCCAGGTTAGTTCAAGTTAGTTAAATTTGGAACTGATTTGCTCCAATATCAAAAATAGAGATTGTATTTGACAAATAAATTCAGACAATTTTTTGCAGAAGTCTAATATACAGTAACTCTCAGTCCTGTAGCACATGCTGACTGGCTATTTATATTTACTTTTCAATGTTGGTCTTTGTTTATAAATTAGCTTTTTTCTATGTCTACTTATATACTTACATTGTCTTACTGCGATGACTTTGTTTATTCACTTTTTAAATTCTATATACTAACAATGAATTGTATTTTAAGAGATATCTTTTTCTGTATGCCTCCTTTGATACCGGAGAAACTGACGGAAGCAAAGCACAGAGAGATGGACACAGGTTTCTTCAGGAAGGAAGAGATTCTTTATTGGATCACCGATCGGGACTCAGAGGGACTAATGTCACCAAAAATACAGCAAGTTCTGAGCCCGAACAATAGTGCAGGCTCCCTATATAGGCACATAACTCCTCCCATATTAAGCTCCACCCGCACATTCTCTTGACCAATCATTACAAATAAGAATTAACTTCCTGCTTGACCGCATGGCTTGTCCAGCACAATGGAGGAGGGGAATACTACATCCTGTATTCTTGCACATGCTCCGTACACTACTGATCGTATCTTGCCTCGTGCAACCAACTGATCGATACGTCAGCATATGCACGTACACATGCCACGTGGTAATCTCGGCCTACTAAATTTATTTTTACCGAGATTCCACCACATTCCCCCCTTTGATGCCTCTTGATATTTTACAATTACTTGAGGCATCACTTAACCTTGGTTTGCATACACCACAAGTTACCTTTGAACCAGACCAGACTTATCCTATGATGTGAATCTTCAACACTCGTCTTCCTGCATTGGTTCTCCCTGATCTAGAGCCTTATATTTATAAATTGCCATTATCTGTGCAGCAGCCTTCCTCTCTGCTATATTTTCTATCAGGCTTTGCACAGACCTAACTACTAAGGGTATAAGACACGGCAGGAGTAGACACAACATTAAAATCAGTAGGACTCCACCTACCACTGCCTTAAGCCCTCCAAACCACTCATACCAGCTACCAAACCAACTACTTGGATTGTATCCTTTCCATACCTGAGTAGGCACATGCGCTAGTTTAACCATATGGCTAGTAAGCTCAGCTATTGCTTGCCCTTCGTCATCTATTTGAAGACAGCAATTGCTCAGGTTAAACTTCCCACATACACCTCCCTCTACTGCCAAAAGATAATCCAAGGCTAATCTATTTTGGTAAACTGCTGTCCTCATCCTGGTATTATGCTTTGCTAGAAGATTGAGCGCTTGTGATGTCTCGTTAGTAATGATCTCAACCACCGCCTGTAACCTTATAATGCGGTTGAGCATATAAATAGGGGTTCTATAACCAAAGGTACCATCCTCTGCCCACGTGGCTGGCCCATAATAATCTATAATACGCTGGGGAGGCCATTCATTATCTTCCCAGGCACCTATCTCTATGGGTCCCCTTTTCTTCCTATGATTCACATCATACACTTTAACACCTAAAGTCTCACCTGTTTCAATAGGCAACAAGAAGAAGGATGGTTTCAACATACCCAACACACATGCCCCTTCCCAGTCCTGTGGTAACTCCGAATAGGCCTTCTTACCACAGATCCAGTACAAATTCGCTGGGGCTCTCCAGTTAGATGTGATGGATAGATCAAACCATACGTCCTTTAAATTGGCATATCTTGCAAACGGGTTAGATGGTTCTGAGACATTTGAAGCCGACCACCAAGTTGTATTCTTTGTATCATCATCATAAGCTTTTTGCCCTAGACAAGTTAATTCTCCTACAGAAGTATTATACATCATTCCTTTCCTCGCTATGCAAACATAACCTATGATGGAGGTCTTCAATCTCCACTCAGATTTACCTCTAACACTCATATGATAGTCGGCTTGTGTAGATATTAATTGGTCAACTGCCTCAGAACCGGACATTACCTCCTTTGCTTCCCAAGGCCATTGGTCTCCCATGTTAGTACCTCCACACACATAGCAGTTGGTAACATTAAGACTACCGGCAATACTCTCGGCTAAATCAATGAACAAGTTTTTAGCATTATGGGGGATCTTATTATCTATGCTCATCTCTTCATAAAAGGAATGGTATACTTGATGAGTTTGGGAGGTTACCGTATCAGTCTCTATCCCTATAAACAATATTGTCCCAGGGTCTAAACCCGTCCCATATATTTGAAACCCAAATAAATTACCATATTTATCTAAGAACTTGTCAGGGTTATTTATAAGTATATGGATTGGATTGCATTCCATAGACTTACAATATGGATCAGTAGGCAACTTAGTCACAATCATGTCCTTGTCTGCTGTCTGTCCCCAAGTCGCCCACCCCACACAAGACCAATATGGGCAGAAGTTATAATCTCTATTTGGGCATCTTGGACTTACATATTTATTTTTACTACTGGGACAAATATATTTATCGTTAGACCCATACGTCCTCTCCCATCTAAGATCCCCACATACATTCCACGGCTTTCTACCACTTGATATTGCTTTACACGCATCAAATAGCAGAGCACCTGAAGAATATACGGATTTTAATACCGTCTTATTAATTAGGGTCCCCTGAGGATCTCCATTTCTGAGAGTCAACCAAATTGTACGGGGTTGATACTCAGGACTGAAGCACTTAGGTTCTCCTACTCCTAAATGACACACACTATATTCTATATTTAAGTATCTACATCTTGATACATCTCCTTTACACTCATATTGCGAATGCCAAATTAGGGTCTGGGATATATGGTTACCTGTTCTTGTAGTCTTAATGCATACCTCACAGCTAGGAGTGTCGGTACCTCTACCTTCCTGAATATAAAAATACACATAAATAAACATTATTAAGAATACATCTTTCGTTGTCATCCTCAGTCTTCGTCCGTGCGAAGGCACCTCAGCTTCCAGAATGTAAGGGCTGCAGGGAATGGAGTTCTGCTCGTCTTCACAGGGGTCCCCTCAAGACTTTCCTGACTTATACACTCGTTGGTGAGTGGACAGGCTTTATTATGGCCTTCTCACTCACTTACCAAGTCTCTGAAACAATAAAATTTGTAATCCACAAGGTTCCTCGTCACTCCGACTGAGTCGTGCGTTTTAACCGGATCTTGCAGGGATTCTCTGGATCTGCTGTAACTTGCCAAGAATCGGCTGCTGCTGGTTTAACCCTGGAGTGATGTATCCACGGAGTCACTTCGGCTACTTTTATCGCTGTAGGGGTAGACAAAAGAACAACATAAGGACCTCTCCACTTGGGCCCTAACGGCACATTATTCCACTCTTTAATCCACACTTGGTCGCCTGGGTGGTAACTATGAATTGGGGGATAAATATTCACAGGTAATCTATCTTGTACCCATTTCTGTACCTCCTCCATAGTCTTACCCAACTCTACAACCTGCTGCCGGGTAATTCCTTCTCCCAACTGACTCAAATCCCCCCTTAAGTTACCAAGCACGGGAGGTGGTCGCCCGTACATGATTTCAAAAGGAGAGAGGCCCATCCTTCTGGTAGGTGTACTACGGATTCGCAATAGAGCTATGGGCAAGAGAACGTTCCACTTAAGTTGGGTTTCCTGACACATTTTAGCCAACTGATTCTTAATAGTTCTATTCATTCTCTCTACCTTACCAGAACTCTGGGGTCTATATGCCGTATGAAGCCTCCACTTTATACCAAGCATATGAGTCAATTGTTGTAGGCACTGATGAACAAAAGCTGGACCATTGTCCGATCCTATAGAGCAGGGTAGTCCATATCGGGGTATTATTTCTCGTAGCAGGAATCTCACGACTTCTCCTGCTTTCTCTGTACGAGTAGGACATGCTTCTACCCAGCCTGAATAGGTGCACACCACTACCAGCAGGTAGCGATGTCCACCCGATTTAGGCATCACTGTATAGTCAATTTGTAAATCGGACATGGGAAGTCCCCCCATAAACTGGACTCCTGGTGGCTTTACTGGTCCTTGTCTTGCATTATTTTTAGCACACGTTACACATCTACGTACAATGGCCTGAGTCAAGTTGGACAATCTTGGTATGTAGAAATGTTTTCTGAGAGATTCTTCTGTACTGTCTCTCCCAGAATGTGTCCCGTTATGATAGTTTTGGACAATTTCTACCGCTAGTGATGCTGGAATAACTATTCTTCCATCTTCTAACTGATACCATTTGTTCTCCAAATACTTTCCAGGTTCAGTCCTTAACCACTCCTCTTCTTGAGCTGTATAAATTGGAGTCCATTGAGACAGTGGAGTTGGTATAAGAGCAGCTATATGCCCCACATATTCCTGTCTTCCTGATTCAGCAGCACGCTTAGCTGCACTATCTGCCATCCGATTCCCTTTGGTTACATCACCATCTCCTCTCAGATGCGCCCGACAATGTATAATACCGACTTCTTTCGGCTCCCACACTGCTTCCAATAGTTGTAGGATCTCAGCTGCGTATTTGATTTCTTTGCCTTCTGAATTCAATAGTCCTCTTTCTTTATACAAAGCTCCGTGGGCATGAGTGGTTAAAAATGCATACTTGGAGTCCGTGTAGATGTTCACTCTTAAACCTTCAGCCAATTGTAACGCTCGTGTCAGTGCTATCAATTCTGCCTTTTGTGCTGATGTTCCTTTTGCCAGTGGCCGAGCTTCTATCACCTTGTCTATCGTTGTTACTGCATATCCTGCATAGCGGATCCCTTCTTTTACATAACTACTGCCGTCGGTGTAATATTGAACATCAGGGTTCTGGATGGGAAAATCACGAAGATCTGGTCTACTTGAAAATACTTCATCCATTACTTCCAAACAATCATGTTGACTTTCAGTAGGTTGTGGCAAAAGGGTAGCTGGATTTAAGGTATTTACAGTCTCTAAATGCACTCTTGGGTTTTCACACAACATTGCTTGATACTTGGTCATACGGCTGTTACTAAACCAATGATTTCCTTTGTAATCCAACAACGTCTGTACTGCATGTGGAACTCGTACATAAAGTTCTTGACCCAGAGTGAGTTTATCGGCTTCAGCTACTAGCAGGGCGGCTGCAGCTACAGCTCTTAGACAAGGTGGAAGTCCGCTGGCCACTGCATCCAGTTGCTTAGACATGTAGGCAACAGGTCTTTGCCATGATCCCAAGTACTGTGTCAATACTCCCACAGCCATTCTTCTTTGCTCATGTACATACAGGTAGAATGGCCGTGTGTGGTCAGGTAGACCTAATGCTGGGGCACTCATCAAAGCCCTCTTCACATCTTCGAATGCCGTTTGCTGTTCTTGAGTCCATAAGAAGGGGTCGTGCTCTGTACCTTTGATAGCTGCATACAGAGGTTTTGCCAGTATCGCGTAGCTGGGAATCCATATCCTACAGAAGCCTGCTGCCCCCAAGAATTCTCGCACTTGTCTTCTATTCCTGGGTATCGGTATTTGGCACACAGCTTCTTTTCTCTCTGGCCCCATAATTCTTTGACCTTCAGAGATATGGAATCCCAGATATTTGACAGTTGGCAAACACAACTGAGCCTTCCTTCTAGACACCTTGTATCCTGCCTTCCAGAGAATGTGTAGTAGATCGTGCGTTGCTTGCTGACATACTTCCTTTGTAACTGCTGCTATCAACAAGTCATCTACATATTGTAATAATACACACTCTCCTGGGATAGACTCGAAATCTAGTAGATCTTGACTTAGAGCTGAACCAAATAGGGTAGGTGAATTTTTAAACCCCTGGGGCAATCTTGTCCAGGTCATTTGGCGTTTCGAGCCCGTTACAGCATTTTCCCATTGGAAAGCGAAGATACATTGGCTTTCTGCGGCAATTCGGAGGCAAAAGAAGGCATCTTTGAGATCTAAGACTGTAAAGTAAGTAGCCCCGCCCGGAATTAAAGCAAGCAGGTTATATGGATTGGGCACGACTGGATGTATACTAACAACCGCATCATTGACTGCTCTCAAGTCCTGCACAGGTCGATACTCATCTGTACCGGGCTTTTGAACAGGCAGCAATGGGGTGTTCCAGGGGGAAGTACAGAATTTTAGGATACCATACCGTATGAACTTATCCAGATAAGATTGGATGTTCTTCTTAGCCTTCTGCGGAATATGATATTGTCTCAGGCTTACTGGATAAACCCCAAGTTTTAGTTCGATTTTAATAGGTGGAATATTGCGGGCCAGTCCTGGTGGGTTGTTCTCTGCCCAAACTCCTGGTATGTTAAATAAGGATTCATCACTCCTCGGGTTTTGGCTAGTCAACACTGTATAAAGTCGCCACTCTTCTTCCTTTGGTACGGACAATGTCATAATACCTGAAGGTCCATTAAACTTTAAGGATGTTGTTCCATTTGGTAGGAACGTAATCTGCGCTTGTAATTTGGATAGCATATCACGTCCCAGCAATTGGACTGGACACTCAGGCATATAAAGGAATTGATGTTTTACTACGTGGCCTCCCAATGTACAGAGTCGACTTTTAAGAACCGGTTTTTCAGCACTTCTTCCAGTTGCTCCTATTACAGTAATAGTTCTTCCAGATGGAGGAGCAACTAGATTAGTCACCACCGAATGTTCAGCACCAGTGTCGATCATGAACGCACTCCTTTTTCCCCTATTGATACATCGACCATAGGCTCCGCTCGACCAAGGGGGATGGAGCCCGGTCGGTATCAATAGTCCTCCATGACCGTGTCAGCCAATCCCACAAAGTCCCTACCTTCTCTATCGCGGGACCTTTGCGCTGCTGGATAGTACCTATCTTCCCTTACACTTCCTCTGTTCCCATTACTCCCTCTATTACCATTACTCCCTCCGGGGCCTCCTCTACCTCTCGCTCTGCCTCTAAAGTTTCCGTAACCTGCCCTGGGTAAGTCTCTCTCATACTGCTCTCTTTGCGGACACTCGTTCCTCCAATGCCCTTCTTCCTTGCAGTACGCGCACTGATTCCTACTCAAAGGCTCCCTATTCCATCTACCATCGCCTCTATCTGGGCCCCGTCTATCTACGCCTGCGATCGCTACCGCTAGCATATCTGCCTTTCTACGCATCTTGCGCTCTTCCTCTTTCTTACTTTCTGTTTCCCTATTCATATATACTTTGTTCGCTACCTCCATTAGTTGGGTGATAGACATACCTGCAAACCCTTCTAATTTCTGTAGCTTGCGCTTAATATCTCCGTAAGCTTGGCTGACAAAGGCGGAGTTTACCATTCGGGAATTATCAGCGTCTTCCGGATTAAAGGGGGTATACAAGCGGTATGCCTCCAATAATCGGTCATAAAAGACACTGGGCGCTTCATCACTTTTCTGAATCACCTCAACTGTCTTCGACATGTTAATAGCTTTCTTCCCTCCGGCTTTCATGCCAGCAATTATAGCATCTCTATAGGCTTTAAGTTGAGCCATATCTGCGCCATTTACATTCCAGTCGGGATCGGTGTTAGGGTAATGTGTTGCGGCCCATGCTGCCGGATTGGCTTGATTTAAAGCACGGGCTCTCTCCTCTAGCGCCTTAATGGCCGCTTGGTTAATCCTTGTCCTTTCCTCATTATTGAACAATGTCATTAATAACTGCTGGCAATCAGCCCATGTCGGGTTATGTGTCTGAACTATCGAGGTGAACAGATCGGTCATAGCTTGTGGTTTCTCAGTGTACGAGGAATTGTGGGTCTTCCAATTCAAGAGATCGGTAGTCGTGAACGGGACATATACGAAGACTGGGTCAGCATGTGCCATTTGACCTGCGGCATCGATATAGGCTGACCCAGGATTCAGACGAAGAGGCATCTGATAATGTTTTAATTGTTGGGTACCGGTCAGTTGTCGGGTTAGTATGGGGCTACGTGGAGGGGCGTCAGTTAAAGGTTCCGGTCGAGAGGTAATAGGGCATGAGGATGTGGGAACTTGATTTTGGGAAAAGTTAGTGAATAGTATACTCCGAGCCGAGCTAGAAGAAGCTTGACCGGAAGTTTGAAGTGGCGCCAAATCAGGATATTCAGATCTAATGGGGGTTGGTCCTGGTTCCGGAAGGGGAGTTTTAATACGAGGGGGGGTGGATTCTGTACTGGAGGAGGAAGCGGAAGTGGATGGGGGCAATAGGGGAAGGGGTGCAGAACTTCCTGCATTCGCGTCACTTCCTCTTAAAGGAAAGTAAGGGGGCGGCAAAGGGATCTCGGACTCAGGGGGCGTGTCCAAAATGGGCCTAACACCAGTTCTAGTGGACAAACAAGTCCTGGCCACCATGAGGCGACATTGCTCCTCGTGGCATATCCGGATCCATTTTGGCGAGTCGTTTACGGCCTGCCTCCAACAATCAATGTATGGAAACTGTCCGTAAAGTTCAGGCCTACCTGATACAGCCACGTGTACACGCTGTACCAGGGTTGGATCCAAACTGCCACGCGGCGGCCATGCCGCAACCAAAGTAGGCCACTCCCTAGTGCACAAAGTGACCAAACGTACAGGAGACATTTTAACCCCAAAATCACATGTTTTGAATCCCTTTTTAAAATTCTTTACCATACAACCTAAGGGATCCGAAATCGTTGACTCTGACGCGCCCATACTTATCAATGGAACGTCGTTGACAACGAATACTATGCACGCGTTCTTATTCAACAGTCACACCCGTTTCCTCTGGCAACAGCACCACGTGGTACAGTTACCGAGTGAAACGTACACAATAACACAATAATCACTCAGGGAATTCCCGTACACACACAGCTGTTACACCAGTCACTAAATAATCAATATTATGCCCTTTGGCGAAACTATACAGTCACCCACGCTATAATTCTCTATATATGAATTACCCGTCTATAACACACCCCAGTAACATCGTCTTTTACTAGTATCGGTTACAGTACGGTTAGCATAGGTCAAAGCACAATTTAAGGTCACAATACAATTATTAGTGGTTACGGTGTTAAACATGCAATAGACGACAATGATTAGTACTTATATACAGTGTCAGTAAATATACAGGGTTATGGTACCGTGCACTATGATACAGCAACACACTATTAACACTCTCGCTAGACGGCTGAGCTCGCGCTATCTAACAAGATATACACTTTACTAACAATCTTTAACACATTTACAATCCCAACTAAACTATTGGCCAGTACCTTGAATGGACTACCTAAAACTATATACACCCGTTTTGGTTAGCCACACTGCCCAAACACCACATATAGCGAACTAGAGGGCGGAATTTACAAAATTGCCCTTCTAGTCTATTTACTCTATCAAAAGTCTAGTGGGTTCCAAATTTACACGCCTTCCCACTTAGCCAAGATAGGTTGAGAGCTAGCGAACCGAATTTACACAGGCGCCGCTTAGTCTCCCGGTCCCTCCGACCTAGCGAACGTAATATACACCCTAGAACGCTAGTCTAGACAAGACACCGGTGTCCGGCTAGGGCTATTTACACAGGACCCCGCCTGACTAACCAGATCAAACGGTCTTACTAAAGAGCGTTCGATCGAGCGGTGCGCCTTCGCTCCTTCCCTCCGACAGAGGGGGCAGATTCCATACACAGATTTAAACCCCTTTTGGGCCTACCGCACAATCGGTATACCCCTAGTGGGTCTGCCGTCTAAAACAGCAGTTGTCTTACCTCCTCGTTCCTGAACCTGAGTTCACACTCATCGACGGGGACACCCCAGCACTTCTTACGTAGAGGCCGATGATCTCCTGGACAACAGACCAGTGGCGCCGAGACGAAGGGAGGTCCACGCAGAAGTTCAGGGGTGCAGCCGTAGAGAACGTGGGCAAAGATAGACCGTCTCACGCCTCTGCCTCTCAGCTACCGTTGAACGATGAGCTTCCCGGCCAATGCACCAAATGATACCGGAGAAACTGACGGAAGCAAAGCACAGAGGGATGGACACAGGTTTCTTCAGGAAGGAAGAGATTCTTTATTGGATCACCGATCGGGACTCAGAGGGACTAATGTCACCAAAAATACAGCAAGTTCTGAGCCCTGAACAATAGTGCAGGCTCCCTATATAGGCACATAACTCCTCCCATATTAAGCTCCACCCGCACATTCTCTTGACCAATCATTACAAATAAGAATTAACTTCCTGCTTGACCGCATGGCTTGTCCAGCACAATGGAGGAGGGGAATACTACATCCTGTATTCTTGCACATGCTCCGTACACTACTGATCGTATCTTGCCTCGTGCAACCAACTGATCGATACGTCAGCATATGCACGTACACATGCCACGTGGTAATCTCGGCCTACTAAATTTATTTTTACCGAGATTCCACCACACCTTCATTCTTTTCATGTTTAATATGATACGTGTGATTTACTAACTGATGTTACCCTCAGAAATGGCAGCAATTATCATATTATTTATGCATTAGATAAAATAAATACTGCTGCCTGCTATCTCCATTTTACTGATTCTGGCCCTAAAACATGAAATCTGGTAAAAACCTAGAGAGCTGCTCTACCCACCATATCCTCTACAGTCAATTGTATGATGCTAGCAGGCTACAAGTGCCATCTCCCAGTTTTATCTCAAAAATGTTTGAGCAATTTGACACAAGCTGAGTGTCCTTCAGGTGACTGTGGACTGGTCTCTTGCTTGTTGTTAATGGGGAAGTTATGTTTCCACATTAACAATATCGGATTGCCCTTGTTTGGGCAGCACTGAATGGCTAAGAACATCACTTAAATGCATAGTAAAAATATGGGGTGACTTGGGGACCCCCTGTTTGTTTCAAAGTGTTAAAAACATGTCTTGACATAGACTCAGGGACCAATGCCCTTAGCTTGCTAGAACAATGACCACTACAATGGGCTGTAGTCATTTTGGTACAAAAAGTGTCCTCTTAACTTATTTTTTTTACAATTGTTATAGTTTGTTTGAGAACAAATTTAAAAAAGCCCAATGCATTTCACATCCCACTTATACCTATATTTAAACAGATGTGTTTGGCAGAAGTGGCAGAAAGCATGTCAAAAAGAGTTGACAATCTGGTTATCAAAGTGGTTCCTACAAATGATTAGATTTTTTTTCCAGTTGAGCAATAATGCAAAGCATTCCATTTTATATTTTACTGATAACCGAAACGAAATGACAGGCCATTAATGCGCTCACTGAACCCTTTCATATTTACAAAGCTATTAGCACAGCAATGCAAATGAACAGATCTCCAGGACATATTTTACTAAAATCTAAAACTGATGCCCAATATGTTTGTTTGTTTGTCAGTCTGTCAGTCACAATGTCTCTAAATGCTGTCAGTATTAAAAAACAATGACATGTTCACCTGCCCCAGGGCACATACACTATACATCATTCCTTTAATATGATAAATAATAAAATCCAGTATATCACAAAAAATAAGCACTGCACCATAATCAACATAATAAATAAATAAAATGCAGAATACATAAACAACTTGGTCCAAACCATCTGCGCATGTGTGTTTCATGTTGTACAGAACTTTATTCATAGGCATGGTCCAACTTGGCAGACAGCTTCTTACATCTTGCTCCAAAATTAACCCCAGCAAGCATGAGTGCAAATATAAAAATGGGTAATATTTCCTGTACCCAACAATAGGATAATATATATATTAAGGCTTTTGCCTGTAATTGAGGGAGGGGCATGATTTCTCTACTTAAAGGGACTCCTTACCTTGCTCCACACTGTTCTTGTTCTAGCGATGTGCATGTGACTACTTCTGGGTCACATGCAGGTCGCCATCTTGCAACTTACCTGTTTTACCACGTGGTTTACCTGTTCCTGCTGTCTCCCATTGGTCCGCAGCATTCGGCTTACAAACATCCACTTCATAGCCCTTCCAGGCTGGCAGCTCCTAGGACAGATCCAGGAACGCGCCAAAATACTGAACTAACCGTCGCGCCATGGTCGCAGTCCCACGGCGTCATCACGGGTCAGGTCAATCTCAATTACTTATACAGTTCACATATTCCTTCTGTGTTTTTTCATGCTTCTATCATTTCATGTTTAACTACCAAACAATTTTGTTTCAGTCTGTTTCACAAGGTTACTATTCTATTTTAATGGTCAGTTTGGTTTCAAACTCCATAACAGTTGTTTTTAATCTGTTTATATGCTTTTTCAATTCAATCCCTGTTACAGCCATTCATGCGAATGACTTCGCATAAGTTCGCAATAATTGGTATCAACGCATGATCCCCCTTTCGCTAGTCAGCTCGAAAAGCCCTATGGCCAGAAAGAGCTTTTCATGCAAAGATTCATATGGCTGGATAGAGCATTTTGTGCGAAAATTCGTATAATTTAACTGCACGTTTTTTTCAGTTCCCCCGAAACTAGTCTGAAAACGGAATACTGACCTCTAGCGGTCATTTAAAATATAGGGTTAATTACTGCATGAATAACAACTTATAATTTTACTAAATAAATAGCTAGAAATCATAATACTACGGATAGGTAACCCAACTACGTGTATGTTTATATATTTGGTGATATTCTATGTTTGGTTTAATTAACTATGGTAATTCTGCATACAGTTACTATCATACGCCTCTAAACACTATTTTGGTGTAGGCCCCTAGTTTAAGCTTGAATGTCATGAAACATTGTTCTCTTATATGATGTGCATATTCCCCAAGCTAGGAATTATCCTCCCTGTATTGGTCACCCTAATTTGTTAGGGGTCTAAATTTCAATATCAATTTACATGACTCATCAGTCTCCTTATATGGTTCACTTAAATAAATATGATTTCTGCATGGAGGTTTTCACTCATTTAAGCCTCTAATGCTCGCCTGGTATATTCCTATGTTCATACTACTAAGTCTTGGTTATTTAATCTAAATCACCTGAAGGTCAATTTCTCTTACCGCTTCTCCAGGATCAACACTGTATATTCTATACTCTCTGCACCTATGTTACTACTATTCCACTTCTAAATATAGGGAAACTGTTTCATGTATCGGTTTCTATATTCAGGGAAGTCCGGGCCTGGACACTTAACTAGGGATGAGACACTATCACTATTTCAGTATAGTACATTCCCTAATTTCTGACTTGGTGTATAATCAAAATTATTTACTAAGGTTAGACTCCTTTATCCGTAATCACCTGCTGGTGGCTTCCCTAACTGCTTACTACAATGCTACTTAAATGTATATAGTATACTCTCTTGCCTGTATTACCACGTTTTATGTTCCTTAAACAGGACTACTGTTTTATCTTGAATCTGGTTTCTTCCCTCAAGAAGGTCCCAGGTCATTTAGCTACATAGGGACTCAGATGAATTACAAATTCATATAAAATGTTACGGGGGCCACGTACATACTCCTCGCATATTGCATCATACCATTAGTTTAATCATTTAGGATTACTGCTTTCACTTACGCTATAAATAGCTGTTTTTCCTTCAAAATGGGTCATAGTTTATAGGATAATTGTTTCAAGGACATTACTCATACTATGCTTATTTACAGATTAAAGGATGCTCAGGATTTACGGAAACCCCAACGCTAATTAGGTAGGTACGTTAAAGACTATTTATATTAAGTCCACGAGCCAGACTTTACAATTCACACATGTACGTTACATCATCGCATCTTTAGGTGCTAGGTATCTCCTATTTACTGCAACCTACTACTTATGGTTGCAACTAACTACGTTACTTATCCTATAGGTATACAGAATATCTATAATTTTACGTCACATACCACATTTCCTACAACTATCTCGTTATCCACTATAGTTCTGCTTCTATCAATTTATGTTAAACCGCATGACTGACTTACTTTTCTCAGGTAAGTCAATTTGCACATCCTTATTCTCACCATACCCTTCTCCCCAGTGGCATACACACAATCCATGGGGCCCCGGTGTGAAACTGATCCGTGGGTCCCCCACCCCCCTAAGGGCCCTCCCCCCAGACATGTACAGACACACACACATACATACATACAGCCACATATATACAGACAGATACATACAGACAATGCAAATGAAACAAGGCGGGCACACTCGACTAAACAACAAAATAGCCCCAGGAAAAGGCTAATATAATGAATACTGGGTGCTCACCCACATAAGGCTCTATCCCCTAAAGAACCCAAAATACATAACAGTGTGAATAGAGTAAGGAGCACAACCATAAATCTTTATATATATGAAAAAATCTTTATTAAATGGGTTTATACTATAGGACTGTCTCTTTAAATATTATCCACAGAGGTACAAAGTCATGCTATTCAAAAGCATTTACCAGAAAAGCAATGATATAGGCAAATATAAACGCTCAATGCGTAATAAATGAATGAAAGAAATATCATGCAAACAGTCCACTATAATACTAGTATAATGAAAACCCAGACATATAAAAAAATGCAAAAAAAAAACAACGTTTCGGCTGAAAAGCCTTTGTCAAAGGAGCTCCCTTGACAAAGGCTTTTCAGCCAAAACGTTGTTTTTTTTTTGATTGACTCTGTCCCTACTTCTCACTGAATTTGGTATGGTTTGTTGCTCCTTACTCTATTCACACAGATACATACAGACAGACACACACACATGCACCCCTACAGACAGACACATGCATACATACAGACACACATACACACAGACAGACACACAGACACATACATACACACACATACATACAGAGACACACACACATATATACAGACACACACAGACATACAGACACACAGACACATACATACACACAGACAGACACACACATATACAAAATGTTTAAGTCATCCTCCTGTTTCCTACCTTTTGCAGTAGGGTGACTTTCCCTGGGGTCCAGTGGGGGCTCAGCCTGATGGGAGTCAGAGTTCCCACTCTGACTCCCTCCTCTATCCTCCTTCCTCCCGTGTGGCTCTCTGATAGCTGGGAAGAGTGACCGGGGCAATCACTTCCTCCCAGCTATGTGTGATGTCATCAAAGGGGTCGCACTGTTAAGTGCCCAGCACTGACCGGGCTCCCTGACTATCCATCTCCATTGGGTGGCCCTAACAGCATGGGCCACCCGATGGACCCCTTGAACAGCGGCCCGCACTAGCTGCGACCCCTTAGTTAGCTTCGCTACTGGCTGACAGGGCGCCAGGAGTCCAATAGTTAATAATTTCACGGTACTACGGAGGTACTACGCCCATGGGCCCAACTCATAGTTAGTTGCCTCACATGGTGGCATAGAGAGGGCCTCACCTGTCACTCCCATTCTATCTTATGCTTTAAAAGTCACCAAGAGGCCAAAACCCCGCCACAACGTTCGGTGGCCACGAAATCCCATCGCGTCAACGCATAGATAGAGTTGCTTGGCATCTAGCAGGGCTTCACCCGTCACTAACCAAATTTAATTGTTTTGTCCCCTTGGCATTAGCTAGTAAGTCAGTATGTTATAAGGGTATACACCGTAGCGGGACCTTGGTAGCCTGGCTGGTTATCCCCGAGGCTCTGTACATCCCCGAAATCAGTTCCATGGTGTTGCTTGGTTTAGTCTGGCGAATTCAAACTTCGCACCTAAACCAAGCAACAGCCACTCAGCTGAAAAGGCATGAACCAAATCGCACCAATCAGCGCTCGGGGAGGAAGGAGTTTCGCCATGAGGGTGGGGGAGCTGGTTAGTCCCAGTAAGAAGGTTTCTGGGGGTACTGTGCGGCGATGCGTATGAGAGTTCGTTAGGTTTTGTGCTATAATGTTTAAAAACTGATACTAGCAGGAGAGGTGTGTGGTTCACTCTTCAGGAACTCCCAGGTTCAGTGGTTTGCCCGGTCTCTCGTTTTCACAGTTTTTGCGTGCTTAGGCCGTCGTTGTCAGGTACACTGTTGAGAAGGGGAGTATCCACTACAATGTGCTGTAGTTATTATAGTGCTTAAATTGCCCCTACAAAGGGTTACTCCAAGCTTCACAACCACTATGTGAAGAGTACCCGAGCATGGTTCCCAAGTAATGGGGCAAATCATTTAGGAATGGTTTGCCTTTACCTGGGTCCCTGGTGGCTAACTAAAGTGCTTCTTACTTCTGCAGATCTTATGCAGCTGACCGCACTCAACCAATGTATGCAATTCTGTGCAATGAAATTTGCACAGAATTTACATTAGCCAGCCAGGAACTCTAGTTTTGGGCTTGTTGATGACATCCCAATGACTCTCCTTGAGGTGGCATTACACCCCCAAAAGCAGTGGAGTCATAACCACTTCAAAATACTGACGTGTTAGAAGTAACCCTTTAAGTGCAATTCCATGTTTATTATATTAACTTTAAAAATATTGTAAATCGGATAGGTTAGCGCTATATAAATGTAACAATAAAAGTGTCTGCAATGCTTGTTTTCACTCAGACTCTTACATTCATTTTAACTGGCTAATATTCTCGTACAAAATCTTTGTGACGAGTTTCAATCACTTTTTGGCATGAAACTCACAGACAGCCACAGATTTTATTATATGGTTATTAAGTTCCTGCAGATGCAAACAACACACGCTTTGATTTTTGTATGGTTGAGCAATTAATGCAAAACTTTACCTTCCATTACTTCCTATTTTACTGAGAGCTAAACATAGACGACGAGCAATTAATATGCATTCACCTATTGTAATAACAAATGTCTTACAGCAAGGAAATGAAAATGCACAGATCTTCTAATCGCATAGATCTTCTGTTCTTCTAAAACATAAAACAATGTTATTATTATATAGTAAAAACCAAAGAAAAAAGTTACCTGTGCTCTCTCCTTAACCCCTATGTATATTTACACAAATGGAGGTCATTTAGTTACTCCAATGGCCACTGGAGGAAATGCCCGTCTGCCAACGTCAAGGCAGACCCCCCTAGACGGATCCTACTCTGACCCTTTACCTTGCTTCCTTGAGTTTCTGGCAAAAATATCTCTAATGAGACAGAAAGGGGCTGATGTGTACTGTAGTCATTGCTGCCGCCCAGGAGTGATGGGAGTAAGCACAGGACTTTTCTTTTTGTATTTGTATTCAATGTTATTATTATTATTATTATTATTATTATTGGTAAATGTGAGATTGGAACCATGCGAAGGACGGAGTGTGATAGGTAATGTAAGTCATTTGCTTCAGTAAATGTAATACCTTTCATAATTACAGACTTCTCCCCATGGTTAGCAGCTCATCTTCAAAATACTAGACGCCCTCTTCCTGCATGCCTCGGTGTCAGACTGCCCCAAACCCCCTAACCCACTCAATACTTGGACAAGAGATGTTTACTATATATTGCTAGGGACAGAGTGTGATACAATTTATGAAACTTGAATATTCAATGCCCCATTTACACATGTACACTACTAGGACATACAATACAAAATGCTCAACCTTTGTATTGAGAGGGACTGTCACTAGATTTGTGCACGGTGAGAACATTTGCCTTTGTTTGGTTCGCCCTACATGTGTATGTATGTATATAATAAAGTAGTAGATCCTGATGAAAGTCCACAAGATGGACTGAAACGTTGGTCTGTTTTAAGAAGCTGGAATAAAAGTTATACTTTATTGGAATCCGAGAGTGTAGCCTACTACTTTACTATTTGGATGTTTAATCCCTGGTATTGCACCCGGTTTGGCAACTTTTGAAGCCTGAGTGCAAGGTACATTCTCTCTCGCTCTCTCTCTCTATATATATCTATATCTATACATACACACATGTCTCAAAACTAGAAACAAAGTAATAAAATGACTAGCCTTATAAGGCTTCTCCCCTAACTAATAATGGGAGTATAGGGTCATCAAGTAAATTGCTTAAACTAATGGTAGCTTTATCAGTCTGCTAGTTTTAGCCCAGGATTTACCCTGTCCTCAATCTAGATTAACATAAATGGCCAAAATCCAGTGAAAATTACCACATTCTGACCACATTGGCAATTCCTAGTGTCTCCCTGTACCCCCATCCATTAGCAGTGTGTGGAGGCCCTAATATTAATATTAGAGAGGGAAGACTTAATGCCTGCCTTGGCCCCATCCACAGGTGACACAGTCCTCCACACACCTTGTCACCCCCACCCATACTTTATCATCCCCACACACACTGACACTCTCTTCACACACACTATCACCACCACCACCACCCACGCCCTATCATCCCCACACACACAAACACTGTCACCCCTACCCTCTCCCAATCCCCCCTACCTTCTTACAGTCCCCCCTACCCTCTCACAGGCCCCCGCCATCTCACAGCCCCCCTACCCTCTCATGTCACAGCCCCCTACCATGTCACAGTTCCCTTACCCTATCAAAGCCCCCCACCCTATCACATCCCCCTTACCCTCTCACAGCCCCCAACCTATCACAGCACCTTCTACCCTGCCACAGCTCCCCTACCTTGTCAAAGCCCCCACCACACCCTGTCATCCCACACCCACCCTGTCACAGCCCCCCACACACACCCTGTCACAGACTCCCCAAATGCACACACGCTGTCACAGGACTCCTCCACACACCTTGTTACCCCCACCCATAGTCACAGCCCCCACACACACACCCATCATTCCCACACACACTGTCACCCATACACATACACTATTACCATTTCCAAACACTTTCAGACCCCACACACTGTCACCCCCTTCAACCAGCCAAACTTACATTAACCTCTCCTAATCCTGTCACTCTTACCCACCCCAACCATACCAAACTCACCTGCCCTTGCTTTGCCACACTTACCCTATCACATTACCCCCCCATCCTGACAGACTCACTCTACCACATAAACCCTTCCAATCATGTCCTCCAACTGTGCCACATTCACCCCAAACTCTGCGACACACAGGTAGACAATGCCAGACACACTCAGGGCTAATGTGACCATTATTATTATCATTTATATAGCGCCAACAGATTGCGTAGAGCTTTACAATATTATTAGAGGGGGGATTTAACTATAAATAGGACAATTACAGGAAAACCCTGCTCAAACAAGCTTACAGTCTATAGGAGGTGGGTTATAAAACACATTAGGACAGGAAATAGCAATCAAATAAGGCGGGAGTGAAGCAGAGCTCGAGGAGAGAGTAGAGTGCTGCCCTTTAGGAGAGAGCAAGGGACAGGTATGTGAGGTAGAGGTTACTCAGGGGAGCCTAAAGAGATGGGTTTTCAGGCACTTCTTAAACGATTGTAGAGTAGGGGAGAGTCTGATGACGGTAGGCCGACCATATCCCGCAGTCGTGTATAAATGATTAGCATAATTGATAATTAAATTAGTTTCTTGCAAAAAAATTTAGTTTGCCATAATGCCAAATTTTTTTACATAAAATATCACTCTCCTAAGTAGAATTTCCATCTGTTGGTATTTTACCTGCATAAGCAGTATTTGAGACTGTATTGTATTGTAAAGATACCAGCAGTGCAATGCAGGTACACACATTGCTGTACACACTCAATGACATACAGACCCCCTACTTACCCACAGTATACACACAATGATACACTCTGCCACACTCTCACAGTATACACACATTAATACACACACTCACACACAGTATGTACCCACTGCTATATACACACAAAGGCAAACTATACAACAATCAGATACTCTTCTACACACACACACACATACACACACACTAAAAGTATATACACACTATTTTACATTGCTATACACAGCATACATGCAGCGTAATACTACATGCAAAATCAGACACACACTGCCAAACTGACACAAACACACACAGTATATACACTGCCAAACACTGCTGTGACGGTCTGCCAATGTATCACCGTCATGGATACCCCTTTTCCAAGAGAAACAGCAAGTAATTCCCAAAGGCAAAATATCACTGGCATAGAATAACCCCCCATACATGAGCCAAGGCTTAATGCTGGGTGAAGACTGATTTTAATGGAACAGGCATCAAATTTATACAGTCCATAAACTCCTCCTCTGGGACGGAGAGATAATTTAGTCAGTAAATATACTAAACTGAATTATCTCCCAGCACAGAAAAATACACAATTTTGCAACACCACAAAAGTACCCTCAAAATACAGGAAAACCTCATATCTGGGCGAACAATATATCCAAAAATCACCCAGATCCATTTGGTAGTTTTTAATCGCCATCGCAGGGAAGTTCTGACCGGTCTGCCATGAGGAGTTTCATGGAAATGGTGGCAAGAGCCGGTCTTTGTTTGTGGGGTTTTGTACGAAAACCACATGAGATAGAGGAAAACTGGTTTATGTAGAATGCTCCCCATGTTCGTTAGTCTGTAACTCCCTAACGTCGATCGTATAGGTGAACTGGAACTAGAACGAGCCTTGGGTCCATGGTGACCGATGTTCGTGGGAGTGCCTGGCCGATATCAGTTCCAGGCACTCGATGACCAATTTTTGCTGCCTGCATTCGGGAGACAAGATGGTCGCCATCCATTATATCAGCCATCTGCGTGGCCCCCCAGTGGAGCATTCTTTTAATAATTCCTTGGCAGTTTTCATACAGAAATATAACGTTCGATATTCTAATTGGGTTCTGGGGTGGTCTCGGTTCGGCAGCCGAACGAAATAAACAAAATGACTATGGAACCGAACAATATACACGAAAGGAGCCAAAAGTGATGGGGATATTCCTTCACAACTGCTATACACACTCCGAAAACAGTATACAAAGACACTGCTACACACATGCCATGAGAGCATTGGTTAAACCACTCTGATGCAGCTACAGACCAATAGCACTATGACCACTACAATGTGCTGTTGCAATTATGGTGCTTAATTTGCCTCCATAAAGAGTTATTCCAAGCTTTGCAACCACTACAGACCACTGTAATGGTTATAATGTAAAATACCAGCCCTGTATTGTTCCCTGGTAATGAATATCTCTTTCTTTCCCCAGACCCTTTGTGTCCCCCCTCCCCCATTCTTTTTGCATGTCTCTTTCTTCTCCTAGCCCATTTTTGTGGATCTCTCCCCTCAGCACATTTTGTTTGAGATATGCAGGCACACAATTGAACAAATACAGACACACAGTCATACAATCTACACATACAGGTACGTCATACAAACACAAACATACAGACACACACAGAAACATTCAGACACTGTGTCATACAGACGCAGACATACAAATGCCTAACTACACAGGCATATAGTGATACAGATACAGGCATACAGAGCAGAGGCGGATCCAGTAGGGGGTCAGGGCTGAGGAAGGGGGACAGGGGCTGAGTAAGGGGACATGACTGAGGAAGATTACAGGTCTACACAATCTACACATACAGGTACAATGTCATACAAACACAAACATACAGACACACACAGAAACATTCAGACACTGTGTCATACAGACGCAGACATACAAATGCCTAACTACACACAGGCATATAGTGATACAGATACAGGCATACAGAGCAGAGGCGGATCCAGTAGGGGGTCAGGGCTGAGGAAGGGGGACAGGGGCTGAGTAAGGGGACATGACTGAGGAAGATTACAGGGCTGAGGAAGGGGATAGCGGCTGAGTAGGGGGACAGGGCTGAGGAAGGGGACAGGAGCCAAGGAAGGGGACAGAGGCTGAGGAAGGTGGATAGGGGCTGGTAGGGGGACAGGGGCTGAGGAGGACAGGGGGGCTGAGTAGGGGACAGGGCTGGAGGAAGGGACAGGGGGCTGAGTAGGGGGGACAGGGCTGAGGAAGCGGACAGGGGTTGAGTAGGAGGACATGGCTTGAGGAAAGTGTCAGGGGCTGAGGAAGGGGCAAGGGGCTGAGGAAGGGGGACAGGGCTGAATAGGAGGACAGGGCTGAGGAAGAAGGACATTGATGAGGAAGGGAAGAGGGGCTGGGTAAGAGGGGCAGGGGTTGAGTAGGGAGACAGGGCTGAGGAAGGGGACAGGGGCTGAGGAAGGAGACAGGGGCTGAGTAGTGGGACAGGGCTGGGGAAGGAGGACAGGGATGAGGAAGGGCTGAGAAAGGGGACAGGGCTTAGGAAGGAGACAGGGGCTGAGTAGTGGGACAGGGCTGGGGAAGGAGGACAGGGATGAGGAAGGGCTGAGAAAGGGGACAGGGCTTAGGAAGGGGAAAGGGGCTGAGTGTGGGGACAGGGGCTAAGTGTGGGGACGGGGGCTGAGTGTGGGGGACAAGGGCTGAGTGTGGGGGACAGGGCTGAGGAAGGGGGACGGGGCTGAGGAAGGGGACAGGTGCTAATAAAAAAAGTAGATTAATAAAAAAAAAAAAAAAATCTAAAGTGTATTTCCCCCCCTGGGACAGAATCTATAGTCTGTCTTGAGTCTGCAGCCAGTGAAGTTGGCCTCTCCTGATGATGTCGGGGGAGGGGACGTGACTTACACTGCTCTTCTCCCAGACTCCCCAGCGGCCCTGTGAGAAGAGCAGTGGAAGTCGCGCTCCCTCCCCCTGACATCATCAGGAGAGGCGGGCTGACTTCCATGGCTGAAGGGAGACAGGTAATTTGAAAAATCTGAGTCCCCAGCCAGAGTCAGGGCCAGAGCCAGAGGCAGGGGATTTGGAATATTGCGCCCCCCTGCTCTGGCGCCCTAAAACGGCCGCCTATGCCGCATTATGGGCGCACCGGCCCTGATAATGGTAAGCCTCTGATTGGTTGGCATACTCGTAATGCTAAGCTTTTTTCCCACACTTTGCAGTAGCTGACATAGCACCGGAAAGCCTATATAAGGGTTTTACTGATATCATGGCTCGACCTGCGAGTAGCCGTCCATGGAGGACTTTTATTGTGCCACGTTTTACATTCATTCCCAATGTTTTTTTTTCCAATTAGGACATTTTTGTTTAAACAGTTGCATTGCAAGATAATGGACCTTTATTTGTTTTTTGGGGCTAAAGATAAGAAGAATTAGAAGAAAGAAGCTTTCTGATTGTAAGTATATAGTTTTTAACAGGTATCCAGGTAGTATAATTACTCCCACTTATTATTATTAGAGTGGGAGTCAGGGGGTAGGTAGGGTAATTTATTTTTAGTGGGGGATGGCTAGGGAATTGTGGAACCCTAGCAACCCAGGGAGCAGTGGCGTACATACCAGGGTCGCAGGGGTCGTGGCTGCGACCGGGCCCGGCCCACCACGGGGCCCGGCCGCCCCTGCGACCCGGTATGTACCCACAGGGCCAGCCTCTTCTCCTGGGGGGTCCAGGAGGCGGCCACCTCAGGTCCCCCCGAGGCTGGCCCTGCTGACCCCGGCGGGCGGGCTGGCTGTCTGGGTGGCCGGTGCGCGAGTGAGCACTTTCCCCTGTGTGCTTCCTCTTCAGCTCCCTCGCGCACCGCACTGATGCCGGTGCGGAAGATGACGTCATCTTCCGGCTCCAGCATCCCTACGCGGTGCGCGAGGGAGCTGAAGAGGAAGCACACAGGGGAAAGTGCTCCCTCGCGCACCGGCCACCCAGACAGCCAGCCCGCCCGCCCAGTGACCTGCTGCCCAGGAGCCCCAGGAGCACCACTGGACCCCAGGGAATCCCCCCAGCACTCCAAAAGGTAAGGAGGCTGGGGGGATTAAATTAAAAAAAAAAATGTGTGTGTGTTTGTGTGTTAGTGTTTGTTTGTGTTAGTGCGTGTGTTAATGTGTGTGTCAGTGAGTGTGTCTGTTATTGGGTGTGTGTCTGCTAGTGAGTGTGTTACTGTGTGTGTCTGTTACTGAGTGTGTTTGATGTCTGTTAGTGAGTGTGTGTTTGTCAGTGAAAGTGTATGTTTTGTAAGTGAGTGTGTATGTATGTCTGTTGCTGAGTGAGTCTCTGTCAGTAAATGTGTGTGTCTGTTAGCTAGTGTGTATGCGTCTGTTCGTGAAAGTGTGTGTCTTCAGCATTTACCTTTCTCCAGCGTCGGACTTCCCAGTGTCCGCCTCTCAGCTCCGAATGCACATGCGCGGCAAGAGGCGCGCGCAGGGCCGTCTTTAACGCGGGGCAAACGGGGCAGCTGCCCCGGGCCCAATTACTCCTGCGGGCCGAAGGCAGCTGTTCCGTGGGCCCCGCTGCCCTAAAAAATAAAATAAAATGTTTCCTGGCCGCTTTAGGGCCCCCCCGCACTGTAAGGAGTCCCACCGGGTGGCCCATGCACTTAGGGCCACCCGGTGGGCTTGTACCAGCAGGGGCCCGGTCGGGCGCTGTGGCCCTTTAACAGCGCCACCGGGCCTCTTGCTTTTCGGCACCGCTGGGAGGAAGTGAGTGCCGAGCGTCACTTCCTCCCATAAAGAGCTGCTGCGCGGGAGAAGAAGGACCTGTACGGGAGGGAGGAGGAGGAGGCAGTGAGGATGGGGGCTCCTCACTCACATCATCCTCAGGCAGCACACTGGATCCCAGGGATGCCACCCTCCAGCAAAGGTAGGAAACTGGAGGGTGGGCTTAAAATGTAAATTTTACATGTATATCAGTTTGTCTGTCCATGTGTCTGTGTGTGTCAGTATGTCTGTGTGTATGTGTGTCAGTATGTCTGATAGTGTATGTGTCTGTGTGTGTCAGTATGTCTGATAGTGTAACCGTGTGTGGTTCCCTTATTTACCACTATAATGTCTTAAAGCATAGAACTTAGTAGGGCTAACCATACAGATATCTTAGCCATAATTTTATATAGTGTAAGAGATCCTCTATTTAACATATATAAATAATTGAGAATACAATATAAAATAAGGATTGTCTTGGAAGCAAGATTGTCTTTTGGATATTTATTATATAAAAATATAAAATCCATTATAGCAGAGTTTATAAAATTAAATTACATGCTTGCAAATATCATTAATAGGTTAACATACCCTTCTGAACATGTCATCATGTCAGCCTCTCTGTCATTTTAAGATGGAGCAGCGTCTGTCTCCAAGTCTCTCCTCTGTGTCTTAACATTTAAAAGTACACCTATTTATACCTCAGATGTCTCCATTTTAGGTTACTGTAGTTCAAATATGAAAAAGTAACACTTCTTTTACTTTATTCAATTTAGGACCTCCCTTAATTTGGCAAACATACAAGGCCATAACTAAAGGGTGCCTACGTCATGGAAATTTTCCTGACTTAGTTCAAGATGGCATCTTAAAGTCTGAATAGGTTATATGTTGTTTATACTAAGTCGTAAGTGTACAGTCGTGGGAGATTCCCGGATTTGGGGAAGTTCCATTAACTTGGGGTTACCACAGTATATTGTGTACTGCAAGAGTCATAGCATAGCCTTGAAGCTTGTTTATGCATTATTGTTATTGTAATTCGTCTGGGACGAAATGGCGCAAACATATTATGCACTGGGGTTATTGCTTAAAGAAACAGTTATGAAAAACAATATGTTCCATTTCTAACACCTTGTCAGTTTGCAATATCTCTTAAAGACAAAGTACACAGTTTAAGAAATACAACATTTCATTCTAAAACTTGTAATATTTGCATTTGCCCATAACAATAGTGTATGTGTCTGTGTATGTCAGTATGTCTGTGTGTGTGTGTGTGAGTGTCAGTATGTCTGACAGTGTATGTGTCTGTGTATGTCAGTATGTCTGTGTGTGTGTGTGTGTGTGTGTGTGTGTCAGTATGTCTGTGTGTGTGTGTGTGTGTGTGTGTCAGTATGTCTGATAGTGTATGTGTCTGTGTATGTCAGTATGTCTGTGTGTGTGTGTGTGTGTGTGTGTGTGTCAGTATGTCTGATAGTGTATGTGTCTGTGTATGTCAGTATGTCTGTGTGTGTGTGTGTGTCAGTATGTCTGACAGTGTGTGTGTGTGTGTGTGTCAGTATGTCTGACAGTGTATGTGTCTGTGTATGTCAGTATGTCTGATAGTGTATGTGCCTGTGTATGTCAGTATGTCTGTGTGTGTCAGTATGTCTGTGTGTGTCTGTGTATGTCAGTATGTCTGATAGTGTATGTGTGTATGTCAGTATGTTTGACAGTGTCTGTATCTGTGTTTGTGTCAGAAGGTCTGTGTGTGTGTCAGTATGTCTGTCTGTCAGTGTATGTGCCTGTTTGTGTGTCATTATGCCTATTAGTGTGTATGTGTGTGTGTCAGCATGTCTATCAGTGTATGTATCTGTGTGTCAGTATGTCTCTGTGTGTGTCAGTATGTCTGCCAGTGTATGTGCCTGTGTGTCAGTATGTCTTCCAGTGTATGTGTGTGTGTGTGTGTCAGGCACATACACTGATATACATACTGATACAGGCACACTAATAGACATACTGACATACACAGGCACATACAATGACAAACATACTGACACACACACATAGGCACATACACAGATAGACATACTGACACACACACACGCACATATACAGACATACTGACACACACACACACAAACACACCTACACAGGCACTTATACTGATAGATATCCTGACACACACACACAGGCACATATACAGACATACTGACACACACACACCCACATACGCTGATAGAGATACTGTGTGTGTGTGTTAGTATGTCTGTATATGTGCCTGTTTGTGTGTGTGTGTGTCAGTATGTCTATCAGTGTTTGTGCCTATGTGTGTGTCAGTATGTTTGTCATCGTATGTGCCTGTGAGACCGTTTGTGTCAGTGTGTGTGTCAGTATGTCTATCATTGTTTGTATTTATGTGTGTCAGTATTTCTCAGTTTATCTGTCTGTGTATCTGTATGTGTCTGTGTGTTTATCTGTGTGCGTATCTGTATTTAGTCAGTGTGTGTATCTGCTTGTGTGTCAGCATGTCTACCTGTGTCTGAGCACAAACAATAAATACAAATACACCCTTCCATTCAAACTTCAACATTACATACAAACACACTCCTGCATTGAAAGTCAACACTTCATACAAACACACCTCTGTGTTAAACACCAAAATTATATATAAACAAACCCCTACATTCAAAAACCAGCACTACAATTAAATGTACACTTGCATTCAAACTCTAACACCACATACAAACACATTCACACAAACATACTCCATACAAAAACATGCTTACATTCAAACACACAAACACAGTGCTAAATACAACCCTGCAAGCATGAGAAATTGGTAGAGCCCCAGCTGTCAATGCATTGTTGGAGTTGCATGACAGATAGGGTTCTACCTTCTTTCCAACCTTGCAATTGGGGGTCCAAATGAAATTCTTGCACCAGGGCTCTTTCTACTTTAGTTCGCCCACTGCGTTGGGGTGGAGGCGTGATTGCATGCTAGGGAGTGGATCCAGGGGGCCCAAGGGCCCAGGGCCGTCTTTAATATTGATTGGGCCCTGGGCGCGCGCGCATTTAAACCGCCCATAGAAAAGCATTACTCAATGCTTTCCTATGGACGTTCAGTGTCTTCTCACTGTGATTTTCACAGTGAGAATCACGGAAGCTCCTCTAGCAGCTGTCAATGAGACAGCCACCAGAGGCTGGATTAACCCTCAGTGAAACATAGCCGTTTCTCTGAAACTGCTATGTTTTCAGCTGCAGGGTTAAAACTAGAGGGATCTGGCACCCAGACCACTTCATTGAACTCATGTGATCTGGGTGTCTGTAGTGGTCTTTTAAGTGTGTGTGCATACCGCGGTCGCGGGGTCGCAGCCCTGCAACCCCGCCGACCAGGTGCCCGCCGCCATGTGTTGCGGCCCCGACCCGCGCCGAGTAAGCACGGGCCCACGGATCAATTTTCGCACCGGGGCCCCATGGGTCATGTGTACGCCACTGCCAGGGAGGATGGGGGGCATGCCATAAGGACAATAGCAAGTTTGCCCCTCTCTTTTTTAATTAATTAGCACCCCCTACCTTTGACTATGGATGTGGGTTGGGATATTGGTTTTTCCACGCTCCCCCCCCCCCTTCACTATTAATAATAGGGCCCCCATATATCAGTGGGTTGGAACCAGGGAATGACAATAGATCATTTACTATTGGTATTAGGGCCACCAATATGTGGTGGCCAGTGAATGACATTAGGGTCCACACCAACCGCTAATGGGTTGGGACCAGGAGTAACATTAGGTCCTACAACTACAACAAGCCCACCATGTGTCTCATTCCCTCATTCCTGCATCTGTCTAATTCTCTCCCCCATGTGTCTCATTTCCCCCATGTGTCCGGTTCCCCAGCCCCCCATGTGTCTCATTCCTCAGTCCCCATGTCCCTCATTCCACCAGCCCCCATGTGTCTCACTCCCTCCGCCTTGTGTCTCATAGAAACATAGAATGTGACGGCAGATGAGAATCATTCGGCCCATCTAGTCCTTGGCCTTATCTTATAGTTAGGATAGCCTCATGCCTATCCCACGAATGCTTAAACTCCTTTACTGTGTTAACCCTTACCACTTAAGCTGGAAGGCTATTCCATGCATCCACTACCCTCTCAGTGAAGTAATACTTCCTGATATTATTTTAAACCTTTGCCCCTCTAATTTAAGACTATATCCTCTTGTTGTGGTAATTTTTCTTATTTTAAATATAGTCTCCTCCTTTACTGTGTTGATTCCCTTTATGTATTTAAATGTTTCTATCATATGCCCCCCGTCTCGTCCTTCCTCCAAGCAATACATGTTAGAATCCTTTAACCTTTCCTGGTAAGTTTTATCCTGCAATCCATGAACCAGTTTAGTAGCCCTTCTCTGAACTCTCTCTAAAGTATCAATATCTTTCTGAAGATACGGTCTCCAGTACTGCGTACAATACTCCAAGTGAGGTCTCACCAGTGTTCTGTACAATGGCATGAGCACTTCCCTCTTTCTACTGCTAATATCTCTCCTTATACAACCAAGCATTCTGCTAGCATTTCCTGCTGCTCTATTACATTGTCTGCCTACCTTTAAGTCATCAGAAATATCATTCCCCAGCCCCCCATGTGTCTCATTCCCCAGCACTGTGTCTCATTCCCCAGACCCCGATGTGTCTCATACCTCCAGCCCCCCATGTGTCTCATTCCCCAGCACTGTGTGTCTCATTTCCTCCCCCCATGAGTCTCATTTCCTCCCCCCATGAGTCTCATTCCCCAGCACTGTGTGTCTCATTCCCCAGACCCCCATATGTCTCATTCCCCAGACCCCCATGTGTCTCATTTCCTCCCCCCATGAGTCTTATTCCCCAGCACTGTTTCTCATTCCCCAGACCCCCATGTGTCTCATTCCCCAGCACTGTGTGTCTCATTCCCCCAGCCCCCATGTATTTAATTTCCTCCGTTCCCCCAGTCCCCTGTGTCTTACCCCCTCTGCTTCCCCTCCCCTGCCAGCTTACCTACCGGGCTGCAGTCCGGGGTAGAGTATTTGTTTACTCATTTTTTTGTTTGTTTCATTCATTTTCATGGTGACTCCTACTTTTAGTATTTTTAGTACTTTAGACCACTTTTCAGAACACTTTTTATAAATAAGCCCCAATTTTTCCAGTTCTCCTCTTCATTTGCAATTATTGTCCTGGCCTGAATTGGGTTATGATTTGCTAAATATTTAATATACATTTTAAAGAAAACAAAGTATATCATGAATAAAAGGCCAGCACAAGTATCTTAGCATCACTCCAATTGCCATTGAAGATTACGTTCACCTGCCACATCAAGGCAAAATCTTTTAGTTGAGTCCTAGACTGACAATTCACTTTCTAGTTAGTTAGTTGTTAGTGTTGGACTCACCTAAGAGGTTTTGCAACATGGCATGTGGGCTTACGCTTGAATGGTCATTGGAGTGATACTAAAAAAACCTCCTTAATAAAATGTACATAGGGATTTGTATTGGCTTTATTGTATGTGTTGGGGCTGTACTATAATCAATGCTGCCGCCCAGAAGTAGTGGGAGTTTGATCACAGGGCTTAATTTTGTAAAATAGTACATCTGTGTGTCTTTGTGCTTTACTATGTGTCTCTATGTTCCACAGCCCATTCGTGTTATTTGGTCCCCCTGCCCCTCTGTCTGTCACATTCACCCCCCAGCTCCTCTGTGTGTCTCATTCACCCCCCTACCTTGGAAGTATTCGCCTTGGTGCTTTTGAACACTCTTTATTCAAGATGAAATGGGAAATAGGAGCATTCATAGGTCTTTGCAATCCAATTAATCCTTAATTTAAATCCATGAAGTATGATGTAATAGATCTGGGCCCTCTATGTGCTTAACAGTTTGCCTCGTTATCAGAAAGAGAACCAGGCAACTTTTGGCATCATAACCAATAAAGAGGGCTGAAGTGATTATGATTATTGGAGAAACCATTTAAAAAACACTAAACTGCACAGAGCACACAGCGCACTGCACAGTAATCACACTTTTGCACAAAACCCACTGGACTAAACACACCTATAGCTCAATCAATGACAGTGGCCACTCAGTTGTTGTACATGGGGCACTGGCATAGGTAGGTACAGCAGTAACCCAAACCAGAGATGAACTGACAGTTGCCTTGGCCCCTGGGAAAAATTAGGAACTGCGCCCCCTGCAGTAAAAGTCTTTCAGCCACACTAAGATAGGCACACTGAGAGTCAGCCTAGTGGACCATTGGGAAGGCCTCTTAGCTGTCCATCAGTGTGCCGATCAAGGGTTAAGAGAGTTTTAGCAACAGGAGCCCAAAGAAGACTGTGTTGGCCCCTTTCAGTGTAAGCTGGCTGTTAAGCTTGTTCGACTTCCCACCTCAGCCATTAACTTACTTCACCACTGGTGGGCCCCCAAGAGCCTTGCGCCTTTGGTCCATGACCGATTTACTCAGTTGGCCCAAGACCTAAACCTATTCAGTCTCAAATCTCAAACTAAGATCAATGACAGCCTATTTATCTCCCACTTAGTTGGTTTACATGGGGTACTGGCAGTAGCTAGGCACAGCAGTAACCTAAACCTATTCAATCTCACACTAAGATCAATGACACTGGCTCCCATCTCCCACACCCACCCAGATACAGCGATGGTAAAAGCAGGCAATTACTGTCTGTTGGTCTGTCTCCCTTAATAGCTGCAGTCAAAGTGTCTGATACAATCCTCCTTGGAAGTATACATTGCTTTACTCCTCTTACTTTTTGTCTCTATTGGTCAGTTGTCACTGGATCGTGGATAAAATCAACAAGTTGTTGCAGTGCCCTAGCCATCAATCAGCTCTTTCCTGCCTCTTAATTGGACAGGAGATCCAGCCCACAGGATTGGGCAAACCTTTTGTCCATTATAGAAAACTAACCTGCTTACTGCCCCCACCCCTCCCAGTCCCTCCCCCCACATCCCTCCACCCCTCCAAAAATATTCAGCATCTCCTCCTTTTTTGGCACCGGTAACAGTCACGAATAATATGAATATTGTGTGAGGTGTTTCTTTGTACGTCCATATGTAGGTTCGGAGTTCAGGAATTTGGACGATTATCAGATTGGCCGTAATTCGGAAAAATTGAATTTCGGGACAACATTTAGCACATGCTCTTAAAGAAAGGTGATTCCCTTTTTAATGGCTGTTTTTTTTTTCTCAATCTTCTCGTTTCCCTGTACAAGCTTTCTCTCTCACAATCTACATAAAACTCAATTTAAACTATGCAGGATTATTCACTAAAGTGAGAATTCAAAGTTAATTTCAAATTTAAGGCCAAAGTAGCCAAACTGGATTCATAGATGGCTTGGAGGGTGTTTCTATTTCAGCTAATTTCACCTTTATTTTCAAATCCACTTTGACTTCTCATTTTACTGAATAACCCTGTTCAATAAAACATTTCATTAAACAAAAAACATGTTTCTTCTTTTTTTTTTTTATTGAACTGTTTATTAAAGAAAATAGAAATAACATAGTAATGCCATTATAGGTTTGTGTCACATTTTTGTCACATCTGTCATAGTGTCTTTATGTAGATATTGTACAGCGTTTGTTAGGAATTAGATTACAAGTCCTTTCTCGTTGCCTTCAAGGCACAGGAGGCATGGGCATGGCTGGCGGAGTGTTGACTGTATGGTGGATCATCATTCATAGAAGTTTTTTTTTTACATTCTTTTTTTTTATGTGCAGTAGTACATGCTAGTAATTACTTATGGTACAAGAAAAGCTGCACTTTTTTATAATATAAGACAAGATAAACATGCTTATAGTGGTAAAGTCATCGTAAGGAGTGGGACAGTATATATAGCAATAAGCATAGTATGGAACATGAGAGAACAGCGCTAGTGTAAGGATTTAACAAAGGCAGTTTAGGTACGTATGTCTAAAATGGTGGCTTGAGCGGCTATTAGGCCCATGAGAAAGTCTAGATAGGAATATATAACAGAGGTATATGCTTGTTCAGTAATTAAGTAGCTGAGGAAATGCAAAAACATTGAGAATATATATAAAGGGAAGGTAAGAACTCTATAGTGCTAAATAGCTATTGCAGATATTTGCAAGACCTCTGCCCTACATCTTCACCCTATGCCACAGGTAAGCCACGAAGAAGCATCTACTTCTGTATTCGATAGGAATGAATGGGCTCTGAAAGGGAGCCACTGCCATAAGTCCATTGATCATGTCTTTCTAAGCAGAGGGATCACAAGCCCATGGGGACCTTGGGGCTCTGAGTAACTCATGAGTATATGGACCGTGTGGTGGATTCTTCTCTATGTGGGCCCACCTGCTCAGAGGTGGAACTGTGAGTTGGAACGACTCTAGAATCGGGTGAGGATCTTGTATGGTGGGATTGTGAGATCTGCAGCTTAAACAAAGCCAGAACTCAAAGCTCTCCATCCACATCATAGTCTCTGGACTCATTGGCATAAGGTAGCTTGCGGCTCGGCGGCCTTTCTGGATACCATGTTGTTGCAGAAATGGCAGAGACTGTTTGTCTTGGCAGATGGGTAAGTTCCTCAGCGGGGACCAGGATATCCCCTACCAGTCCAAGGGGGTGGCGGTGCTGCAATCAAGTAGCTTCAGGCATACAGTCCTAATTTGGAGATCGGCCACCTGTCCATGCCGTCGACCTGCGGGCTTCAGTAGGTTAGAGATCCAGATGGGCGGATTGCGTTCCTGGGCAGTGGAAGAACAGGACTAGTAATGTCCTCCTAATGATATGGTCATGTTGCTGGGTGCTCCGTGTCAAGTCTACCATTGATAGTAGCAGATGTATCAACATAGTTGCAGGAGCTCCTCAAAAGGCCGCCTATGGATTATTTTATTTTTTCAAAAGTTCATACCGCTAATTCAAAAATGTTGGGGGTGTATCACTGTCTTCTCATTATTTAATATAGTTTGGTTGGCTCTTCTTTTTAAATACGTTTCAAATGCAGGTTCCAAAGTAGATTTCTGCTTATGACAGTCAAAGCCGCTAATATGATATGGTAAATAAGGTATTTGGTAATTTTAGGGGGAGAAGGAGAAGCAAGTGCATCTCAGGTAGAGGCGGCAGGACAATTTTTGTTGGTCAGGGGGATATTAGCTCAATAACTGACCTCCAGAAACTCTTAATTTTAGAACATGTCCACCATACATTCAACATCGTTCCAGTTTTTGTTAAGCATCTCCAGTCAATTGCTGATTTTTTAGGGTCGCTGTGTTGAAGTCTTACTGGGACCATGTACCATCTATACAGAACTTTCCTGGTGAGCTCTATGTGTGATGTGCCTAATGTATGTTGTTTGTGTGCTATAATAATTTATGCCACTGTTTATCTTCTATGGTATGATTACATTCCTAGTCCTGGGCCTTAGCATAGAGGTGGGTGGTGGCTCTTCGTTCTTCGGATACAATGGTATAGAACATAGATCTTAGTTTAAGAGGGGGTTTGTGTTTAAGGCTGCTTTGTCCCACCACCATCAGCCGTTTCCTCCTGTAAATGTTATTAAAGTCTGTGTCTGATATTAATTCCAATCAACCCTCCAATTAAAATCCTCAAATGCCTCTGCCTCGTAGCACGGTATTTCAGCTCGCTTTTTTGGGGGAGTTAACATAGGATATTCCGAGGTGAACGCAGAACTAAAATTCCTGACGTCTTCAGCTCCACGAATGTCGGGCAAAAATGGTGGCCTCACATTCTTTAATAATAATGCAGCCCAGTCTATTTGCTGGAAAGAAATGTACATCATTGTATAAATCAGTAAAATAACTATATAAAACACAGAATTACAGATAATATGCCCAAAAAGCTACATTCTGTACAGATCCCAATGAGAGTCTGAAAACTAATCCTCAAATTGCCCTAAAAGAACAGTCTAAGCACCATAACTACTACATCCATATGTAGTGGTTATGGTGCGATGAGTTCCATGCCCCTCTACTAGTGTGAGTAGTCAAACTGCTTGTGAATGGTTTAAGAACTTACCTGGGGTCCGCCTTCTCCTCTGCAGCCGGGAAGCTCGCTGCACTCTCCTAGCCTGGTGGTGCATGGAGTTACTCATTGGCTAACACTCTCAGCCAATGACCTGGCTGCAAACAGTGCCCTGCAGACCCCAGGTAAGCTGTCATATTATTCACAAATGGGAGGGTGCCATCATGTTGCGGTGGTTATGGTGCTAGGAGTCAGACAAGGATTAAGATTCCAAGGGCCCCTAGGCAGGTGTCTAGTTTGCCCCCATCCATACTTCACATAGGGATGGTGAATGGGAGCTGGTGGGATAGTAATCTGTTAGTCATATTTTAGTTGGTGAGATTCCCTTTTTTCCTGGCACAGTAAGTACTGGTGATGTGTTTATTGAGGTAAAGTTTGAAGCCCAGAAAGTAATAACACACTCGCTGCTTCAGGTTCTGCGTGATCAGAGCTGGGTATGATTTTACTATGATTTCTTGAATGCATCTAAATGCAATAGGACACTGTATGTTTTTTAAACACACAACTAACTTAGAATGCTATGAGAATGAGTCTTTCCTGATAATTCTAATGTAAAGGGACTCTGTCACTTGGGATGTGGGAACTGACAAAACTTCACAGCAGAAGTTCGACCTTTTGTCCACCTCGGACTTGAATCTAAGACAAAGCAGTCCCTACTTTATCCTAAATTATCTTTGATTGTGTTAGAATTTCAGTGCACTCAGCATGAGTATTTCATAAACATTTTATCTTAACGAGATGCTCAGAAATATATATTTGTGACTAAACCAATTTAAGTAAAAATAAATAAATAAATATCATGTTCTATTTAAAATGTATGTACTTCGAAAAAAGGGTGCTCCTTAACGTCCTGGGCGTCTTTCTTGCTGGCTCCTAGTCGTTCCTTTACTTTTTTAGTGAGAAGCTGTAAAAGGGAATTTTTTAAATATACATATTGTTCATTTTAATAATAAACATCAGAATTACATGTATTTTCCCAGCAGGTAGAGTAACGGATGCCTTTATCACTCACGCTGTGTACATTAATACAGAGATTAATAAGTACACAACATGTCCATGCTACACAGAGATTGTCCTGACTGCTGGTATGATTCATGGTTACTGCTTGCTAGGTGCATGTTTTTATAATCAATGTAGGGCTCCAAATATAGGAAGCTCAACCAATGTCTGTCTGCAACCCAGGTATGGATAGCAGAGGGGGGCAGGTGTTTTCCCCCTAAGCAGCAAGCCAAGAACCAGATTCATTGTCTACCCTCAAATCTCAGGGTCTCTGCGTGCGAGAAAGAAAGTATTTTCTCCTACTCACATGTTAGAGAGAGTGGACTAAGTATGTGACCGTGCCCTATGCAACCTCTTCTAATACTCCTTGGAAATAGAACCAACATGATGGACCTCTAGGAGGGCTTGCTGGAGAGACTGTAAGTAAGTTGGTTTGATTAATTACACTGCCATTTCTTTAATGATATTGTCTTTTTATTTTTGAGGCCAGCTAAGTGATGTATAATGGGAACTGGCATGGAGAAGTGGCACAGTTATAACGACATGAAGGAGTAATTTATGGATTAGTGTTATAGAGGAAGGAAATTAGGGAGTAGACTGGGTTGTTGATATGGTGAGAGTGAAATGGAACCGCAAGTGGATGGGGCATGTGCCATGGTGGGAAAGATTACTATGATATCTGACATGGGCACAGATAGAGTGGACGGGGCAAGTGACGTGCAGGCAGACAGTGGGAAGGGCAAGTGGCATGATTGAGTGGCATGGCAATGAATAAGTGCATGGGGCAAGTAAATTAGAGACTGTAGAGAGTGAACAGAGGTGTGCTAAACTCAACACAGGGAGGAGGCTGTTGACTTGCCTAGTGTGCTGGCCTTTTCGAAGCCATCTGCCCTGCACTTTGTGAGTTATGCTTGAAGGGACAGCAAAGAAGAAGAGAAACGTGTGGTGGTAGCAATGTACATACGTACGTACTTACGTACGTACGTACGTGGGTGGTGGTTTATGTGAGCACGGCACGAGTTGTTCCTTGATGTCATATTGCAATCTATCTGCCTCTTCACAATAAAAACAATCTGGCATTGTGCCCCATCCAAGACTGGGCTCTGGATTTACCCTGCGCCAACTACCTATAACTATATTTTTATACAGGATGCTATATGTCATGTAAATATGGAATATTAGTGTCTTATGGGTAATGAATAATGAATCATTATGGGTGTCATACAATGAATAAGAATATACTCAGTGTTTTGGTTTAATTCTCAGTAATAATGAATGTTTTGTTAGCTGCATTAATACACACAGCTAGGTACATGCAATTAAAGGACCACTATAGTGCCAGGAAAACATACTCGTTTTCCTGGCACTATAGTGCCCTGAGTGTGCCCCCACCCTCAGGGACCCCCTCCCGCCCGGCTCTGGAAGGAGGAAAGGGGTAAAAACGTACCTTTTTCCAGCGCTGGGCGGAGAGCTCTCTGCCTCCTCTCCTCCTCCGTTCCTCCTCCTGGGCTGAATGCGCACGCGCGGCAAGAGCTGCGCGCGCATTCAGCCCGTCGCATAGGAAAGCATTTACAATGCTTTCCTATGGACGCTTGCGTGCTCTCACTGTGAAAATCACAGTGAGAAGCACGCAAGCGCCTCTAGTGGCTGTCAATGAGACAGCCACTAGAGGATTAGGGGAAAGGCTTAACCCATTCATAAACATAGCAGTTTCTCTGAAACTGCTATGTTTATAAAAAAATGGGTTAACCCTAGAAGGACCTGGCACCCAGACCACTTCATTAAGCTGAAGTGGTCTGGGTGCCTAGAGTGGTCCTTTAAAGATGTATATATAGTACTGAGATATGTGCATGACAAACAAGATAACTATTGTGAAAAGACAAAATAAAAAAAACTGATACATTCCCTCTCCCAAAGATTATCTGAACCTGCATTCTTTTCTACACACTTTATATCACTATCTGTCAGACCGTTCATATAAGGAAATGATACAAGATGCTGGGATGTCATAAATCATTACTGTACTGATTAGACGTAAGGCTCCATGCAGAGGGTCTAATCCTGAAACCTCCAAGAACTTAGAATTCATTCATCCTAAGGCAGCTCGCCAGGATAAAGTTCCCTCATCAATGGTCAATGAACGGTTTGATCATGGCTCATATAATCTATTACATTTATTAAACACTAAACATGTGTGGCGACTAACCTGTTTTATTATTGAAGCAGCGTTTCTTGATAGAGATTGTGGATATATAAACTTTCCTTTGATGATACTAGCAGTTAATTTTTTCATATCACGGCTTTCAAAGGGGAACTAGAGAAAAAAATACATTTAAAAAAACTCAATTTTAGTTTGTAAAGTTGTAAAATATTGAAATCTGCTGCTGAGCAATAATTGAATAGTTTATGGTTTTTCGAATGTTAGTAGTAAGGATGGGACAATGTGTAAATCAGCATGCATCAAAGGTGTGTGGTGCGGGTGTATGAAAGTACGACATGGGGAACCAGGGGCCAGTGGTTAATTGTTGGGTGGTGATAACAACTAGCAATGTATCTGTCTGGGGATCTATTTTGGGAAGGGAAAGGGTTCATATGCAGAGGAATGTTGGGATGTAATATTAATATTGTAATATCAAAAAACAGCTTGCAAAACCTACAGATCCTTGTCTGCAGCCTTTGCAATCACTCCCCTTTTTACCCCACCCAGACTTTCTGTGACTGTCCAATCACAAGCCTCCCAATGCAGCTCAATGAGAAGGCAGGTGCTCTGGGCAAATGCTTCCTCCTGATTTTAGCTTCACAGATCTAACCAAACCAGGAAGTAACACATCCATTTGTATGATTGGCAGCCAGGGGTGTATATCAAGGTGATGATTTACATTGAAATCTGTACGCTTGTAAAATGAAAATGGACACACTCTGCACAAATAAAGCATTTCAGCAAGCTATAGTGCTTTAGGTGTGCAGAGTGATTCTTTAAATTGGTAGCGTCTTTTTGGATTAGCAGTAAATAAACCTGTTTACAGATTCTTATTGAAAGTCTGTTCTTACCTTCCCAGATAGCATTACATAAATGACCACACCGAAGCTCCACCAGTCTACAGCTCTTGTGTACGGCTTGCGTTTGCACACTTCAGGAGCTACGTAATGTGGGGTTCCACGAGGGGACCCAGTTGTGTCTCCGTATCCGATTCCTTTTGGAATGAATCAGAGATTGTATACACATCATTTTATATCTTAACATGTTGTTTATGAAAGCTAACTCTGATATTGCTGGGACATTTTAAAATTACTAAGTGTGAGCTTGTATGAAAAAAATTTTAATTATAAAATTATATTTACCTTCTTTGCAAAGACCAAAGTCTGTGATCTTTGCGAACCCTTTGTCGTCTAGAACAATATTCTCTAATTTTAGGTCTCTAGATTAAAATACAGAACATTAAGTTTTATTCATTTTACATAAGACTAGAGGCCCTTAGGATAGGTTTCACTCTTTAGGCTATTTAAATGGTTAACGGTAATAACTTACTATAAACAAACAGGGTTAAATACAATAACACAAATATCACGGACACTCCATGTGTAGTCTCTTTCTATAATCTTACCGGTGAATGATCTTTTGTTCGTGTAAGAAATCCAGTCCCAGGACGACACAGGCAGAAAAAAATCTGGGAATAATAAATAAATCTGTTACTTTCTAGATGACGCAGTGTTTTATTATTAACTGGTTAATTCCGTATATTCCAAGTCACTCTGTGTTCTGACATATTACATTAAATCCCGGGTTTCCTTATTCTCACTGCTGGTGGCTGGTTAGTTATCAGCTGATACAATGGTGATTGGTTGTTTAGCATTTACAGCTGGTTCCATTCACCAATGCTGTTGCTTCCAAGGCCGTTAGCTATAGTTGGTGCAGACAGCGGTGTATGTGGCCAGATGTAACCGCACTGATACAGTATTGGGCACATACAGCAAGCAGATATACAGAAGCTCAGGGGATATACATTAATTTATACCGTTTGAAGTCATTTTTAATACAGAATATGTTTGTTAATATCTAACCATGTTTATTCGCATTCTAAAACCCACGGTGCTATCTTCCTCTTCCATTATATTTGGTTACTTGTGGCTCTACTTCATCACTTTTTTTAGTCTGCCTTTTATAAATAATTTGTCAAATTCTGTTTTAATGATGTTGTTACTGTTCTAATATAATGGGCATTGTTTTTCCTTATTGTTTCATCTTCTTTTTACTCTTATAAACAAAATAATCAGGATTAAAAAAATGGATCCCATATTGTGTGATTAAACAATAAGGAAGGGTAATGATAGAGTGTCATGCAGAGTGGTAGTTGCCTTGTTATAGAGGGGTGACCTTAGGATAGGTTGGACTCAGGGAGATCACAAAAGAGGAAATAATTAAAACTTCACTTTTAATATAAATAGTTAAAAATGGGGGTATACAAACAAATTTTAGTTAAAATAACTGTTGTAAGAAATCCTCAAGTGATACAGTTACACTGCCTGTAAACAGAGTGAAATGCCACTGTGGGAACAGCAGCTACAAATTAGTAGTGTCAGTAATGTATCGATATACCAGTATCCGCGCTCAAGGAAAAATAGCCAAGTCCCAGTGATGTTGTGTGATATTCCTGGTATAAACAGGATTAAATAACTAGAATGTATGGAATTTGTAGCCCATCTGCAGAACATTGGATTAGACCTGTAGCTTATACTCACATAGCTCTGGATTCTGGAAAGGGACGCCTTTTGTTGTTGAGGAGTGTGCTTAGGTCGCCCCCAGCAGCATATTCCATTGCAAAAATAATGTGATCTTGAGTGTGGAAACACCCGAACAAGTTAATTAGAAATGGGTAGCGCTTGTTGGTCACAGCTTGAAATACGCGCTTCTCACACAGAAGGCTGCAAAGGAAACATAGAAACATAGAATGTGACGGCAGATAAGAACCATTCGGCCCATCTAGTCTGCCCAATATTCTAAATACTTTCATTAGTCCCTAGCCTTATCTTATAGTTAGGATAGCCTTATGCCTATCCCACGCATGCTTAAACTCCTTTTACTGTGTTAACCTCTACCACTTCAGCTGGAAGGCTATTCCATGCATCCACTACCCTCTCAGTAAAGTAATACTTCCTGATATTATTTTTAAACCTTTGTCCCTCTAATTTAAGACTATGTCCTCTTGTTGTGGTAGTTTTTCTTCTTTTAAATATAGTCTCCTCCTTTACTGTGTTGATTCCCTTTATGTATTTAAATGTTTCTATCATATCCCCCCTGTCTCGTCTTTCCTCCAAGCTATACATGTTAAGATCCTTTAACCTTTCCTGGTAAGTTTTATCCCGCAATCCATGAACCAGTTTAGTAGCCCTTCTCTGAACCCTCTCTAAGGTATCAATATCCTTCTGAAGATACGGTCTCCAGTACTGTGTACAATACTCCAAGTGAGGTCTCACCAGTGTTCTGTACAATGGCATGAGCACTTCCCTCTTTCTACTGCTAATACCTCTCCCTATACAACCAAGCATTCTGCTAGCATTTCCTGCTGCTCTATTACATTGTCTGCCTACCTTTAAGTCATCAGAAATAATCACCCCTAAATCCCTTTCCTCATATGTTGAGGTTAGGACTCTATCAAATATTCTGTACTCTGCCCTTGGGTTTTTACGTCCAAGATGCATTATCTTGCACTTATCCACATTAAATGTCAGTTGCCACAATTCTGACCATTTTTCTAGTTTACCTAAATCATTTGCACCACCCTGATCTATAATTTTAGTAATTTTCCCCCGATCTCCCAAACCAAATGACAAACAAAAGACAGAAAAAAAACCTCAAACGCCCCAAAACAATGAATTGTTCTTGATTTACTGACCTATCGAGCATAGGTGATGATTCTATGTCTCCTTTTCTCATGACTTTCAATGCGTACATTTTGTTTGTGTTCTTGTACTTAGCCAGTAGAACCTGAAATTAAAATAAATAAAGTGTTGTGCGCCATTTGTTAAGACATCCGTTATATCTAACTAGAATTGGAATTCCACCTTAAACTTACCTTCCCGAAGCTCCCTCTACCCAGCACAGAGCGGAGCTTGAAGTCCTCCATGGTGAGAGGAATTCGGGGCCGAATACTGTCAAGAAAGGAAAATGTTGAGAAATTATTTAAAATGTCCCATACATACCCACAATAAAAACAAAGACTTAGAATAAAATGCTCCTGTAACACAGGTTAGTAATCATACCGCACGTCCTTAGATGTTTTAGAAGGTTCACGAACACTGTTATCCAGAGGGGAATCTGTCCTATCAGGCTCACGTATTACGTCTGCTGTTGGGTTTGTTGTAATGTGTTTGTTATCGATGATATATTTGTGGCCTTCTCCGTAATCCTAGAAAGGTAAACCATACATAATAGAAGCATTTGTTCTTGGAGAAGTGTTACTTCTCTGCAATGTATAACATTGAATAACACGCTAAAACATTTCCCCTGAGATTCTCTGTTTACCTTTAAAGATTTAGGAAATGGCTAAGGAGGAGAAATAGAAGCATTGTCTAATGTCTCCTCTCTCACTATGTTTTCTCTGTTAGAGGTTATATCAATGATTGACAGGTAGTTAAAACAGGAACTACAAGAACTAGATTTAGCAGAGTTCAACCATCAACGTCGGCATAGGGGACATGTGGACCAGCCAAGGAGAAGACATAATGACTGATTAGAGGTAAATGGCCTTTGGGTCAAAGCACTAGCACACTTTGTGTTGGGCTTTTCTTTTGTGTCTGTCCAATATATGTACATTCTATTGTCATGTAAAAACTACACTGTATTTCCATATATTTCTGTATATATATATGTTTTATATCAGAATATACCGAACCTTAAGATAATCGAATACCTGCCTTACTGCCCTGACACTTTAGGTGATTTATGTGACATTTATTAGTATTTTGCTCAAGATTTGCTCCAATGAAACTTTTTGTTTTGTTTAATTTAGTATAATATTAAAGCGACGATTAGCCTTTCATAAACCATTAGACGGTCTGATTTATTAACTAAACCCAGACTTCATTAACTCAAACAATCAAGAAATGAAACATGTGGCTGCTTGTAACAGCCACATTGATAGTGAGGAAGTAACACTTCTGTGTTATCAATGATAATTATAGGAAAGCTGGATCGTATTGATTGGCTGAGAGCTCTGAGCTATCACTCACCCATCACAGCTGTCCAGCTTGGATGGAATTAACATTTATAGGACTAAAAATAAAATATTACATAATCATGGCCAAGGAGGGCCATCCCCTATTTGTCAAAATTCTCCTAGACGGTTTAACAAAAAAAAGTGGGCTAATATCCACGGAATCATTACACCATAACTACTTCACTGTACTGTAATGGCTATTGTACACAGAGTGCTCATTTAATGATGAAGTTTAGGGGGAAAGAACAACCAGCACATCTTAAAGCTTTACCTGAGCCAGGAAATCCGGGAACTCAATGTATACTGAAATGTCATGCTGAATGTTATCTAAAAATGTCTGACTTGGAGCAGGAGGCATTTCTAAGTCATGTTCCAAATCCGGTAGGACAATTGGTTTCATAGAAAAGATTGGAAAATCCCTATCAGAAGGAAGAAAAGAATAGTTTATCTTGTTGTCATATCACTATACTCATTATATCTTAGACAATATTGCTGCTATATACAGGACATTATCCTAAGGACGCCCTATGATTACGTCTCACTAGAGTTGCCGATTTCGATGTCTTTGCACCGTATAGAATTCTACATTCTGTGCTTCCTGTGTGACATCCAAAGCACTCTCACATCCTGCCTGGCAGAATGCAGAATTCACAGGAGTCCTGCAAAGATAAGGAGATCTGGCGACACAAGCATGCAAGCTGTAGGCAGCCTTATAAAATGTATCTGTGATTGATACGCATGCTAAGAAATGTATAGACAGCCATAGACAAACATACAATAGACGTATAAATAATGAGCAGGTATGGTGGTATAAACTGGGATGGATTCAGGTCCGAACAACATTGATGAGAAAGATGTAAAGTGAATACCCAGCCGGCTCTGGCTCCTGTGTGTCCGTCACCAACAGCGAAGGGGCAACAGTGTTAATGTCCGTCTCCGGAGCTGGTAACGATGGTTGTTCTGTAAAGGTTGAGACATAATATAATGTAAGTATTGTGTATTATACACAGTGATTAATAATACTGCAATCATTTTCACCTACAGCAAATGGAGATAAAACAATAAAACACTATATCCAATCATAGACTTTTTGATATTGAATTTTATGAAATAATAAAAAATTTCTTTGCACCTTCTCATTACTCCCTTTACCTCCCACTTCTAAGAGGAAGTGCAGAGGCGATGTAATTGGAAAAAAACAGCTGTACATTTCCTCATAAAACCTTGGAGTGTAGAAGTTTATGGGATACATACAGATCTCTCTAGTAACTCCTTGTAAGAGAGTTAAAGCTCGCTGTAGTGGTTATGGTGTAAGTACTGCCCTGGCGCCCCATTATTAGAAGTCAATGTGTTTTTGAGCAGTTTGCTTTCTTCGCAGGTGAAGCTCCCTGCAGCCACTAACAACACCGGAGAGCCAAATGTTTCTAAGCAGGAACTTCTCTTAGCTCTCCTGAACTAAGCCCAAAGCAAGCCCTGCGGAGCCATTCAAATACAGTTTGACCCATGAGAGATGCGCAGCGATAGTTTATAGTTACCTTTTTTTTTCTTTTTGTAAATTATGTTACTTTAATCCCTTAAAGACAAATGACAGAAATATTCCGTCATGATTCCCTTTTATTTCTGAAGTTGTGTCCTTAAGGGGTTAAGATTTACCTCTACACTTACACAGTTGTATATCGACTACATAATGTATTTGTAAATTAGTATACAGTCGTATCCTGTTGTTAAGTTCCAGTGAGGCAGCAAAGACAGATATGACAGTCTGGGTAGCTACTAGAGGTAGTGAGGTCTGTGCCCCGATGCGGTGCCACTACTGTATCAAGTATGAGGTTGACACTAGACACACCCAAAATATAACTGAACTACACTCTCTTTCAACTTATGTGTCGCTTCTCCAATGTACTGTGCAATCCATTAAACTGCCTTCAACCATTGTATATGTCAAACTGCTGTACAACCGAATAAAAATGCAGATAAATAAAAAACATTTAAAAAAACAAACAATCTGACTCCTTACAATGGGGGAACTCCTGGTACAAAACCAATAATGATCTGTAGTGGTTATGGTGCTTGGATTGTTTCTTTAAAGAGTAGTCACATCCCGGGACTCTGTACAACAGGTGACTTATGGATCACTATATATAAAAACAATTGTCACCCAGAATATCCCATGGCACAGAAAAACTGCCAAACTCTAAAAACTAAAACTCACAAAAATATAAAATACATTTTCATTGTTACCCATTAATATTCTTTCAAACTACATACGAGGACAGAACGTCTACCTTTTATAAGAGACTGGATTAGACTGCGCAAACTGGCTATTTTATTCGCGCTGTTTTGAAGTATTTCCTGGACCGCAGCAATATGATGGACATTCTGTAACAGTAATAAGAATAGTCAGATAGCTGATTAAACTGTATGAAGGAATATAGGATTAATTAACCTCATTCTAGGAAATAAAACTGTAACTACTCCTTGTACATAACATGCAGGGACTATAAATCCAGTTCACTTTGTTTCCCTTTCAGTATACGAGAGCCTTTATGGCTCAAAATACAGCAGCGGAATGCTTGCATCTGGGGTAACAGGCACTAGGCACACTACAGTGCTTCTTTGCAGGCAGACTAAATTATAGACACGCATTATGGAAGGAGAATCTTTAAAATCACAAAAATAAAACAATAAAAAAAAACATGCATTCTTTCTACCTAGAATTTTATAAAATGCTTCATCGGTGATTAAGAAAAGCGCATGCCTTCAACTATTTCACTGTGAGAGATCTCAGGAAACTCTTGGAATTCTAACTGGTAATTTGTATCAACTCTCTGTCAGAGTGTAAAAGGCACGTAATGTAAAAGGTGTAAGAGGGTTTTAGGTTTTGCCTCTCCCCCAACAAAAATTTTAAAAAGTATTCTTTATTTTTAAACTCAGTTTAACTGTAACCAACTTACTTTGGGAGGATCATTGGAGTATGCTTTAACCAGATTCTCTGCTCCATGCTTCACCTTCAGCTCAATGTCCAGTTGTTTCTGCAAAGCACTCAGCTTTACGTTGTCTGCCTGGGAGCTGGTGTCACTTCTAAGAGCATCTGAGATCTCTGGACGTTCTGGAAATTAGTAACAAGAAAAAATACAACATTTGGAAATGTCAGCAGACAGTATCACTCAATAAATACTTAATAGACAGTTACATTAAGTAGAGGAGGTAATGCCACTATAGATGACACAGACCCAGAGAGCAGCTTTAAATCAAGAAGTATAAACACTGAAAGAAAAGATAAATACAGAGTAAACAACAAAAATCCCAGCTGCTAGAAGTTCCCCGTGCTTGATGACATCACAGGAAGACGCCATGTACATGCCTTCCAGTTTCAATATGTCAGCTGAGCCCCCTCTGGCCAATGAACATGGTCTATCAATGGTCATACTTTATTTTATAGGGATCTCTCTGGTTGGAGAACATTGAATGCAGCGGATGTGGCTGTAGGTTCCCGACAGAACACAGGTGCACACAAAAAAAGTTTAACATCTTACAATGGGATGGTAAAAGGATGCTCCAGGCACCATAAATCCTATAGCTGTGATTGTTATAGTGCCTGTAGTATTCCTTTAATACTCTGTATTTAGTTATTTGTTAAATGTGCACGGGACCCATTTATAGTTCTGTAAAACTAACAAGTCACAGCCTTCCTCTGCACTATTTATTTCAATCTCCAAGTTTTTACACTATATAATGTGAGTGATCTGTTGCTCAATAAAGTCTACAATCTCATATTCATAATATGTGCAATAACTGTTCATAAAGTTATGATTTCCTGTCTTACAGTCTCTAAAACATCCACCTGATTGTAAAATGAAAAAGCAAGTTATAACAGCTATGACCCACCAGTACTTTCCAATGAGATGTCACTTGTAGAAGAGTTCAGGTCAACAGTGGAGAACCCATCACTAGTTGACGACCTTCTGACAGTGTGGAGAGAGTCGTGAGTCTCTGGAGACTCTGAAAATTAAAAAGAAAGACAGATCACTATGTGATTTACATATAGTATTGTTCAATCAAGGTTAGAAAAACTACACAATACATAAACTTTTATTTAAACAGATACTTCAAGGCCCGGAGGAGGTGGGGTGAAAGCTAGCCGGATAAGAGGCATGTGTGGGTGTGGTGGGTATAGGTGGAATAAGTCGGAGTGTCATTAAGGATGGGGGAGTGGGGTGGGGTCATATAAATTAGCAGACATTTTGTAACAACTTCCCTCCCTCCCTCCCTGTGTTCTGTGTTGTTACATAGTTACATAGTTACATAGCAGAAAAGAGACTTGGTGTAATACTTATTTTGTAATATTTCTTTAATTGGAACTCAACTGCAGCATTTCTTGGTTGCAACAACAATAAGGTTCACCTTCTTTTATATTGGTATGAAACTATGGTCACTGTACCTTTAAATATCCATGTAGGTAAAATTAGGCTTTGTAGCAATCCCTTATGAGTAAGAGGAATAATTAGACAAAGTGACACTTTAGTGAGTTTTAGATACTGTGTAATATAAATAATAGTAATTGACTTGTTTGGTAAAAGTATTACTTAACTTAAAGGCAGTTCTGGCACTGGAAGGGTTAATTCACCCAATGAAGGAGAAATTAGAAGTCCGTTTCAACAAGCTGAGAACTAGGAGTGGAGAGTGGGGAAGTCCGTTTTAACAAGCCGAGGTCTGGGAGTGGAGAAGGTAGAATTCAGAGTTACAAGCCGAGGTCTAGGAGTGGAGAAGGTAGAAATCCGTTTACAAGCCGAGGTCGAGAAGTGGAGAAGGTAGAAATCCGTTTACTAGCCGAGGTAGAAGTAGAAGGTATCCGTTTACTAGCCGAGGTATAGAAGTGGAGCAGGTAGGATCAGAAGTAGAGCAGCTGATCTTCATGCAGCACCTGTGCGAATAATTCAGCCCTTTGAATCTGGCGCGGTCCTCCTAAGTATCGTGGAGGGACCGCGTCAGAGAAAGGGGCGGGGCTGAGCGCCGTGAACCCGGAAGTGGGTTCCGGCGATAAATTACATGCCATGCTATACCTGACAGTACCCCCTTCCCATGGGGCATCCTCTGGGTGCACTATTTCGGTTTGGAGGGATAGCGTTTGTGAAAGGCAGTAACTAACCTCCTAGCATGTACATTAGATGAATCTTCCCAAGTGTCTTCATCAACTCCATAACCTTTCCATCTGATAAGGTATTGTAAGGAGCCACGGTGGACACGAGAATCCAAAATTTTGTGAATTTCATATTCTTCTTCACCTTGGACAATGATAGGTTCAGGAGTTGTTACTATTTCCCTATAAAAAGGATCAGGGATGTGTGGTTTAAGTAAGGAGACATGGAATACTGGATGAAGTTTAAAACTTGGAGGAAGTTTTAGTTTAACAACGTTATCATTAATGATAGTAATTACTTGAAAGGGACCAAGAAAAAGAGAGCTCAATTTCTTTGAAGGACGGCTTGTGGTAATATTCCTTGAAGAGAGCCAGACAAGATCCCCTACCTTGTAAGGAGGGGGAATTCTTCTATTATTGTCAAAAAACTTTTTCTGGTTATTTTGGGCGAGTTGAAGATTCTCCCGTAATTTAAAAAATAGAGAAGACATAAATTCATTTTTTGATGTAACAGTAGGATTGGATGAAGTAATGGTTTGGATGGGGAATGAAGACGGATGAAAACCATAGTTGGAGAAGAAAGGAGTCATTTTCGTACTAGAATGAATGGTATTATTGTAAGAAAATTCGGCCATAGGTAACCATGTGGTCCAGTCATCTTGGAGGTATGAACAATAACATCGAAGATATTGTTCCAAACATTGGTTAACCCTTTCTGTTTGCCCATTAGTTTGGGGATGATAAGCGGAAGAGAGTTTGCGTTGAATTTGAAGGGAGAGACACATCTCTTTCCAGAATTTGGAGGTAAATTGTGTCCCCCTATCAGAAATAATTTCTTCAGGAAGACCATGAAGTTTCACAATATTGTCAATAAAGACCTTAGACAATTCTACAGAGGAGGGTAATTTTTTTAAAGAAATGAAATGGGACATTTTTGTGAAGCGATCCACAACGACAAGAATAGTGGTGAAATGTTGAGAAGGTGGAAGATCAACGATAAAATCCATAGAAATGGATTGCCAAGGTTTTTCTGGAATAGGTAAGTTAAGTAGTAATCCAAAAGGTTGATTATGTTCTGGTTTAGACCTTTGACAGATAGGACATGTTTTGACATATAATGCAATGGTTCTATCCTGGCGAGGCCACCAATAATATCGTGAAGTTAGTTCAAGTGTTTTCTTTATTCCAGGATGTCCAGCTAGGGGGGAATCATGAACCATCTTAAGTAATTTATTCCTAAGAATGGGAGGAATATAAATTCTATTTTTAAAATAAAATAGACCATCCTTTTTGTTAGTATAGGTGTTTTGGGAAGTTCAAGATCCTTCTGATTCAAATTCTTTATGTCATCATGAAGAGAAGAGAGGATTCCTATTATTTTGGTAGAAGGATAATCATCAGTAGTAGTTTTAGAAGGAATTCGAGAAAGAGCGTCAGCCTTTTATTTCTATTTCCAGGTCTGTATATTAATTGGAAGTTAAATCGGTTAAAGAATAGGTTCCATCTAACTTGTCTAGCTGTAAGGGTTTTGTTAGTATAGAGATATTCAAGATTTTTATGGTCAGTATAAACTATTATAGGTTGTTTTGTATCTTCCAGAAGATGACGCCAATTTTCGAAGGCAGCTTTGACACTTAATAATTCTTTTTCACCAATAGGATAATTTTTTTCAGCAGAGCTCAAGGATCTTGAAAAAAAGGCAACTGGATGAAGTGGATCTTGTGGAGTCTTTTGTTGAGAAAGAACTGCTCCGATGGCTGCATCTGATGCATCAACTTCAAGAACATATAGGAATGTTGGATTAGGTAGTTGTAGAATAGGTGCAGTTGTAAATCTTTTTTTTAATTCGTCGAAGGCTGTTTGAGCATCTTTATTCCAATTAAAAGGACGTTTACTACTGTTGAGGAGGTTAAGAGGATGTGATACATCCGAATAGTTTCTAATAAATTTTCTATAGAAGTTTGCAAATCCAAGAAAGCGTTGTAATTCTTTTGTAGTAGTAGGAGCAGGCCAATCAATAATACATTTGATTTTGGAATTATCCATCTTCAAAGAATGAGGTGAAATAATGTATCCTAGAAAAGAGAATTCAGTAACCTCAAAAAGGCATTTTTCTGGTTTAGCGTATAATTTATGAGTTCTCAGTCTAGATAGAACCCATCTAACATGTTTCCTATGTTCATCCAAATTGTTAGAATATATTAAGATATCATCTAAGTAGATAATAACACATACATCCAGAAGATCTCTAAAGATATCATTGATAAAATGTTGAAACGTTGCAGGGGCATTACAGAGCCCGAAAGGCATCACTAGATATTCGTAGAGACCATATCTTGTCCGGAAGGCGGTTTTCCATTCATCATCCTGTTTTATTCTAATGAGGTTATATGCGCCTCGAAGGTCGAGTTTAGTGAATATAGTTGCAGTTCTTAACCTTTCAATTAATTCATTTATTAGTGGAAGAGGATAACGATTTTTAATAGTTATTTTATTTAAGGCTCTGTAATCTATAATAGGACGGATGGTTTGGTCTTTATTCTTCACAAAGAAAATACTAGAAGCAGCAGGAGAGGTCGAGGGTCTGATGAACCCTTTGCGTAAATTTTCATTAAGATATTCTTTTAAAATTTCTAACTCCTTTTCAGAGAGTGGATAAATATGACCATAAGGAATAGGAGCTCCAGGTATGAGATCTATTGGGCAATCATATACCCGATGAGGAGGAAGTGTTTCCGCTTCTTTTTTACAAAAGACATCTGCAAAATCGGAGTAGAATGGAGGTATAACTGGTTCTACAGTAGTTTGGAGAATAGGAATGTGTTGTAAGCACGTTTTTTTACAGAAATCAGAAGCAAAGGAGATGGAGAAGGGAGACCACTTAATTAAAGGATCATGGTTTTTTAACCAATTAATTCCTAGAATGACGGGATAAAGTGGAGATTTAATAATATCAAATGTAATGAATTCGAAATGTACGTTGTTGGTAATCATTCTTAGAGGGATTGTTTCATCTTTGATGGGTCCTGAGGATATAAATGAACCGTCAATAACTCTGATTGGAATAAAATTGGTTTTTTGAACACAAGGAATTTTATTTTTTGAAACAAAAGAAAAATCAAGAAAAGTTCCATTAGCACCAGAATCAATGATGGCCTCAGTCACGATTCTTTTTGTATCCCACTGTAATATGAGAGATATAGAAAAATAAGTAGATGCTTTTCTTTTTTGAAAAACGTTCAATATAGAGGTAGATGAATGAAGCTTACCACCTTTTGAATGTTTCAGTAGAGGACATTCGGAAATTAGATGTTCATTCGAAGCACAATACATACATAAGTTTAGTTGTCTCCTTCTTATTCTTTCTTCAGAAGTAAGAGGACTTTTTATTATACCTACTTCCATAGGTTCAGTTTGTGGAGGAATTTTTTCAGGTAGTTTTAGAGTAGTGAAAGGTTTTCTCCAGGTAGAATTAGTAAGAACCCTTTCAACTTTTCTTTCTCTTAGACGTCTATCAATACTGATAGACAGTTGAATCAATGCATTTAAGGTAGGAGGAAGTTCTGTACGAGAGAGTTCATCTTTCACAGCTTCAGATAATCCGAGACGGAATTGATTGCGTAAAGTAATGTCATTCCATTGGGTTTCTGTAGCCCATCTTTTGAATTCTGCAATATAATCTTCAACAGGTCTATTCTTTTGGTGTAATGTTCTGATGGTTAAATCAGCAGTAGTTTGTTTAAAAGGATCTTCATATAATAAAGACATAGCTTCAAAGAACTCATCCAATGAATCCAATATGGGATCATCATTTTCCAAAAAGGAATGGGCCCATGCCATAGGTTCACCTCTTAAAAAAGAGATCACTGAACAGACTTTGGATCTTTCGGTGGGATAAGATCTAGGTTTTAAAGCAATTAGTAGTTTGCAAGAATTCAAAAACTCTCTGTACTTTGTTCTATCTCCATGAAATTTTTCTGGATTACAGACAGCAGGATCACCAGCCGATTGAAGAGCGGCATGAGGAAGATGACCTTGAATGTCTCTAACATAAGTTAATATTCTCTCATTTGTAATTTTCAGTTCCTGTAACCCTTGAGCAATCGTATCCACTCTATTGGTTAGGGCAGAAACTTGAGAGTTAATATCTGCTGGTTCCATTGAAGAGGCTGAATTATTCTGTAATACTTATTTTGTAATATTTC
>OW240913.1:11598057-11614817 GCA_933207985.1 Pelobates cultripes
AGTTAACGGTTTACGTTAGGAGACTATATGCTCGATTTAATATTGTTACATAAGTTTTCCTCATGATTCCATATTTTTGCATAACATTTTTAAATAATTTAATATTATAAAAGTTATTAGAATTTTTTAATATTTTGATACTGCAGCGCCTGTTCAATATTTCTCTACATATGCACTGGATTGGTTGATTATGTAGATCTATGCAAAACATTTGATTGGATAATATGTCCTGGGCAAAAAAGGGTCAGATCTAGAGTAACTTTAGAAACCAATTTTATAGCTAGAGAAAGGTAAGTGATGGCAAGTTCACTTTAATGCAAACTGCTCCTATTGGAATTGAATACATGATTTAACATTTGCAGCATTTGCAATCTTCTTCAGAGAAAAGATTTCCTCTATCACAGCAGGCCCAACAGTTAAACACCAGAACCACTACAATGGAATGTCAGATTGCCCCAGTTTATGGTCCACTTTTACAAATGTGGACATAAAGTGAAAAGAACCATGCAGTTGGCGTGGCTTGGACGGCAAGGAGAGCAGTTGCATGGCGTTTGAGCTCCTACGATGCAGAGCCGATATCTATACAAATACCGATTCTCTCCAGCCACACACCCAACTTACCGGCCTGACATCTCACAGAAGGTATGGGGAAGAGGCACAAGATGCTCAAAGTCCTGTCAGGCATGGGAACCCGCGACATCAGCGATATTCTGTAGCGAGGAACTAGGCTCAAGATAGTGGCGCGGCGGGAGTTTGACACCTCCAAATCATCAGAGGAGGAACTGCTAGATGCCCCTGTAACGGACCGTTTTGCTCACAAGGGGTAAAAACCGTTTAGGCGATCGTCCCCCTTTCCAGAGATGCAGGCACAGCTACTGCAGAACACCAATCCGCCGAACAGGAACCATACGAATGCTGTAAACAGCCGAATAGGAAAAACCATACGAATAGGTTTACACTCCAAGCAGTCAAACTGGAACAGCATACAATAAATCCCCCCAAGAACGAGACAAAGCTCCGTGTTGAGGGTCAAGCAGTGAACAGACAGAGCTGTGGGTTTATTGTGCTTATGTACACATTCTTACACATTAGTACCACCCACGGGGTTTTGGAACACAACCAATAAACACATATAATACACTCAGACACTCCCACACAAATTCCTCCCCTCTGCATGTGATTCAATTACCTTACACAATGGGTAATGTAATTTAGCACAAGCAGAAAAATACAATTTTTCCACATTATTCATAACTGGAAAAGTATGTGTCACATTCACATAAAACTTACATTTTCAGAATACAAATTGGTCCAGTGGTTCAAAAGATAGATCGTAGTCCTTTGTGACCACAGGAAGCATGGCTTTTCTGCCCAAAACCAGTTCCACAGAGTCTTCTATCCTGGAGATAATTAGAAGTAATCCAATTATCTCCAAAGACAGAGGCAAAACTCCATTGAACACATGGCAGCAAAAAGACAGTAAAACACAATAAAATACACAAGGTTACATTTATGACATAAAATACAGACATGCAACATATCCCCAGATAGCTCAGATCTGAGCGCACATTATTACTGAATGGCGCTCAGAGCACACACATACAGTTCAATTGCCATGGAGCCAAAGTCTTTCCCATAGTCTTTCATTATACGAATGGGCTCCATGGCATAGCTACCTGGGGTATCACTGCTCAAACAGGGCAAGCACCAAATGACCTGGCTTTCTTGTCTTTGCAGGGGAAAATCAAGCCTTTTAACATGGGGCCATAATCCAAAGACAACAGGCGAACAACCAGGCTTCTCCAATGCAATGTGGCGAGATTGGTCTCGTCACAGCCCCATACACCATCTCAGAAACATGGGGCCTTAATACACCCCAGTCTACAGAAGACCTCGACACCCCAGCCACCAATGGGGACATACTGGAGCTGGTGAAAAACATGAGGGCATTCTTCAACTCTGACCTCAATGTGGTTAGGGAAGAAATAACGGCAGTGACAGCCAGGATTTAAGTACTGGAGGAAGATAACACTTCAATGGCTCAGAGGCAGCTAAGTACCGCAGAACACATGGCCCAACTACAGGCCCCTCAGCAAAAATTTGCTAATCTCCTAGATGCCCTTGATGATTACCGCAGAAGCAAAAACCTAAAGCTCAGGGGCATCGCCGAAACGGTGCAGGACGAAGAACTACCGCACTTCGTTAGAAGATTTCTGGCAACTATCCTACCCCAACGACAAGTCAAATCATTGCTAATTGAAAGCTATCACTGACTACCTACCTCGACTAAAGAACCAGCAGGTGTATCTAGAGATGTGCTGATACGCTTCTCGTCATTCAGCGACAAAAAGCAGGTGATAAAGACACTGTGAACGCAGTCACCCCTACATTTCGAGACCTCAAGCCTCACAGCTCTACATCCAATTCCCGGAGCTACTGCTCACAGAGACAGGAGACGTATCTGTAATATTGTTAAGCGAGCAAAGCAGGAAGGGGAATTAGATGTACTTGTCCATCTAGGGACAAATGACTTGGCTTGCAATGAGGTTTCAGAGGTTAAGGAAGTTTTTAGTGTTTTTGCCAATGATATACTGCAGGTTGCTTCCACACTGTCATTCTCTGAACTTCTGCCTGTGCATAACACTCAGAACGACAGGCAGATGCGTATTAGGGACTTTAATTTGTGGCTTGGTGAATGGTGTCGGGAGCAAGGATTTGGCTTTATTTCTCATGGTAGCTCTGTTTGGAATGGAAATAACCTGTACAAAAAAGATGTTTTGCATCTTTCTCAAAAGGGAACAAATGTTCTCAGTGAGCAGTTCAGAGGTTTTGCTAGGCTGTATTTAAACTAGGAGGGGGGGGGCAAAAGGGTGATAAAACATCAATCCAATTGTCCCCCAAAACAAGGACAGAAGGTGCCTGTAGCAAGTGTGTTAAAAAATGATAAGCTTAGAGTCATGTCTACAAATGCTCACAGTTTAGGGAATAAGATCCATGAACTTGTGGCAATAATGGCAACTGATAGTGTAGATTTAGTCGCTGTTACTGAGACATGGTACAATGAGAAAAATGAGTGGGACATAGCAATACCAGGGTACTCTTTATATAGAAAAGACAGGGAAGACAAGAAAGGGGGAGGGGTGGCCTTGTATGTGAAGGATAGCATAAATTCTAGCCTAATAAAAGTTAGTGAGGCGAACATAGAGTCCGTTTGGGTTACGTTAGAATTTCGTAATCACACAGTAACTCGTGTAGGTGTGATTTATAGGCCCCCAGGACAAATAGAAGAGTTAGATAATCTACTAGTTGAGGAAATAGCTAAAATGACAATGAAGGGGGAAGTTATCATAATGGGTGACTTTAATCTTCCTGATGTAAATTGTAAAACAAAAATAGCTGCTTGTGCCAGGAGCACACATATTCTAAACTCCCTACTGGGATTGTCTCTAAAACAAGTCGTTGAGGAGCCAACTTGTAGAGAGGCCATACTAGATTTAGTGTTAACAAATGGAGATTTGGTATCAGATATTACTGTAGGTGAAAGTTTAGGATCCAGTGATCATCAGTCAGTGTGGTTTAATATAAGAACAGTGAATGAGTCACACCACACAAAAACAAAAGTTTTAGACTTGAGAAAAACAGACTTTTCTAAAATTAGAATATGTGTAGAGGAGTCATTATCAGACTGGAGCAATTTAAATGGACTCCAAGAGAAATGGGATTATTTAAAAGTTGCACTACTGAAGGCAACAGAAAATTGTATTAGGCTTGTCAGTAAAAGCAAAAAATTCAAGAAACCACTGTGGTACTCCGCAGATGTGGCCAAAATAGTTAAAAACTAAAAGTTAGCATTTAGTAATTGTAAAAAAAACCAGAGTGAGGAAGACAGAATGATCTATAAGATTAGGCAGAAAGAGGCTAAGCAAGTTATAAGAGCTTCAAATCACACACAAAAGAGAAAATAGCACAGTCAGTAAAAAAGGGAGACAACACTTTTTTTAGATACATAAATGAGAAAAGAAAAGTAAAACAAGGATTAGTTAGATTAAAAACATAAGAAGGAAGGTATATAGAAGAGGATAAATGTCTAGCTGACTGCCTCAATGAATATTTTTGTTCTGCATTTACAGATGAAAATGAAGGAAAGGGACCTCAGTTAAGAAAAAGGATAAATCAGTCATTTATTACACGTGAGTTTACAGAGGAAGAGGTTCTATTTCAACTGTCAAAAGTAAAGACAAATAAGTCAATGGGACCTGATGGAATACAGCCAAAGCTATTAAAAGAGCTTAGTGGTGTACTAGCAAAACCAATAACAGATTTATTTAACCAATCATTGTTAACAGGAGTAGTCCCAGGAGATTGGAAGTTAGCAAATGTTGTGCCCATTCACAAGAAAGGTAGAAGGGAGGAGTCGGGCAACTATAGGCCAGTAAGCCTTACTTCAGTAGTGGGGAAATTGATGGAAACCATGTTAAAGGATAGGATTGTTGAAAATCTAAAAACACATGGATTTCAAGATCAGAGACAACATGGGTTTACATCAGGGAGATCATGCCAAACTAATCTTATTGATTTTTTTGATTGGGTAACTAATATTATAGAGCAGAGTGGTGCAGTAGACATTGCTTACCTTGATTTCAGTAAGGCTTTTGACACTGTTGCACATAGAAGGCTTATCAGTACACTGCAATCTTTAAGTTTGGATTCCAATATTGTTGAATGGGTAAGGCAGTGGCTGAGTGACAGGCAACAGAGGGTTGTAGTCAATGGAATATATTTGAAGCTTGGACTTGTCACCAGTGGGGTACCTCAGGGATCTGTACTTGGACCCATTCTCTTTAATATTTTTATTAGTGATATTGCAGAAGGTCTTGATGGTAAGGTATGTCTTTTTGCTGATGATACTAAGATATGTAACAGAGTTAATGTTCCAGGAGGGATAAAACAAATGGCAAATGATTTAGGTAAACTAGAAAAATGGTCAGAATTGTGGCAACTGACATTTAATGTGGATAAGTGCAAGATAATGCATCTTGGACGTAAAAACCCAAGGGCAGAGTACAGAATATTTGATAGAGTCCTAACCTCAACATCGGAGGAAAGGGATTAAGGGGTGATTATTTCTGATGACTTAAAGGTAGGCAGACAATGTAATAGAGCAGCAGGAAATGCTAGCAGAATGTTTGGTTGTATAGGAAGAGTTATTAGCAGTAGAAAGAGGGAAGTGCTCATGCCATTGTACAGAACACTGGTGAGACCTCACTTGGAGTATTGTACACAGTACTGGAGACACAGTAAAGGAGGAGACCATATTTAAAAGAAGAAAAACTACCACAACAAGAGGACATAGTCTTAAATTAGAGGGACAAAGGTTTAAAAATAATATCAGGAAGTATTACTTTACTGAGTGGGTATGCATGGAATAGCCTTCCAGCTGAAGTGGTAGAGGTTAACACAGTAAAGGAGTTTAAGCATGCGTGGGATAAGCTTAAGACTATCCTAACTATAAGATAAGGCCAGGAACTAATGAAAGTATATAGAAAATTGGGCAGACTAGATGGGCCGAATGGTTCTCATCTGCCGTCACATTCTATGTTTCTATGTTTCTAAGACCTCTGCCAGTCGACACTGGAATGGCGCCGAGCCTATGTGCCCATCACGAAGCTACTCCGGGGCAGCCAACATCCCGTATTGATGGGGGACAGCTCACTCACTCTCGGCCACTAAAGAGGGCAACACAACAAGGCTCACCAACATGGCTAACTCAGCCACCATCCTGCAGTCCTTGGGCATCTTCAGCCCTAACAGGGGGTCCGCCACAACATGGGACATTTCAGCAATTACCCCTTTTGTCAACTATGATTGCTCACGTTGCACCCTCATTAAAGTAATGTCAGCACCCAGCTAAGCTAAACAAGTCCAGCTGAGGTGGATACCACCTGCACCCACCCCACACCCGGCCTTAGGTCAAGGAAATAGAGCTCCAACACCTACAATACTTCTACACACAACAACACAACCACATAATAATATCTGACATCAAAAAAACGCTTTGCATATCATCCACCAATATTTCCCCCTTACGCACCAGCTCATACCAGCATTTATTGTAACATTTAAAATAGGGCATTGTTTATCATCCTGGAATAGCGAATGCAGAAACAGTTCTACACTTATGAACACGATTGTCTCTCCCACATTCAGTAGATCACCAAAATCAAATACCACAATTCAGCTACTACACCCATAACCCTCACACCTATATGCCACCCCACATACAGCCAAGTAATTACTGTATACTGACATAACATGTAGGCTTCCTTTTGTTTTAAAAAATGTGCAATTTTCTTGATGCCACACCAATGTACTCGTATGTCTAAATCTCTGTTTGCACCAGCTATTGTGGTGGTACAAATCTGCTTGTTTACCATATGCACAAATAAAATAAAGAATAATAATTTTAAAAAAAGAACCTTGCAAAAGTAGACCCTTCTTCAACTCAGCTTATATCTGCCCGCATTGAAACACTCGCCCCAGCCCTCACAAAAATAGTGCAGTGTTTACTAAAAACTGGAGACTTCCCAGATCCTCTTAAATAAGCTGCGGTATAACCACTACTAAACAAACCTTTATTAGACCCAGACTGCATGGGTAATTACAAAACCAGTATCCAAACTTCCATTTCTGCGGAAAATAATTGAAGAAGTAGTGGCAACTCAACTGGAGGCCCATCTATCAAGTTTGAACATCTCTGATCCTTTCTAGTCAGGTTTCAGATGTAACATCAGGATCAAGCTCATCACCACCAACAGAACTGGCCTACAGAGTTCCACATCTTGTCTCCCATGCTATTGGCAATTTGCTTGCTACCACTGGGGAACATCATGACATGGCCTAAGGTATCATTGTTACGCTGATGACACACAACTCTACTTCTCCCATGCTCCAGATACCACAGACCCAACATGCACCTGAAAAAGCTCCTGACACCCTACATTCACTTCCGTCAGCCAGCAAATCCTTCTGGTCAGTGCCAAGAATAAAGACAGACGCAGTTTCCAGGGTATTCAGGGACGCTGCCCCTACCTTCTGGAACTCTTTACCGTGCACAATCAGAGAGGCACCGTCTTTACAGACTTTTAAAAAAAAAGCTAAACACCCACCTCTTTCATCAGGCATTCAGTCCGCTCAGCGGACCTTCAGAAACTCCTAACTTTTATATCTTTATGTTTGTATACTTGTAAAGTGCTTTGAGTCTCACAGGGAGAAAAGCACTATGAAAATTGTAAATTATTATTATTATATAACATAAAGATGAATAATATATTCAACATCAATATTTAGGCATTAATGTTAAATATTTAGATAAACATTGCTTATCCTTAATGTGGATATAAGTGGTGTGGGCCTGTGCAGTGTGTGTATGGTGTAAGTGAGTAGCATGCGTGGTATGTGTGTTGAGTGTGTGTTCAGGGCCAGATTAAGAGCCCATTGGGCCTGGTGCTGACAGTGATGATGGGCCTAATTACAGAATCGTATCGACAGAAAACACTAAAACAGTCATACCTTCCGTGTGTCCTGTATCTTTATTTAGGTTTTAATTACTCTGCAGGTAGGAGGAGGATAGTATTTGAATTTACTTGGCACCTATGTTCCTTGTATTTTAATAGCACACATAGCATCAAGGTCTGAGAAATTCCTAGTTTAATTGTTTATTATAGTGGAGGAAGAATATTGGACACTACTTTGTGGTTTTCAGGTTATATTTCATGTTCAATAACAAAATAAAAATACTTCTAAAACTGTGGTTTGGCAATTTACCTGTGATCCACCAGGTGCTGTGCACTTCTCTTATGAGAGTTAGAAGCTCTCTTATCTGAGCTATCAATTAGTGCAGTGCTTAGCTCATTGGCTGAGAGCACTCAACTGACGTTCAATTAGCTGGTCCTATACTGTCTGGCTAAGCTCAGAGGAGCTAACACAACCTCTGTGGAGGAGATTCTGGTTCTCCTGGAAGCTCTCATAGCAGACCCCAGGTCTTACTACTTACCCTGGGAAGGTGCCAGGGCACTGTTGGCATCACAGTCAATACCACATACTGTAGTGGTTATAGATGCGGGAGTGTTCATTTACTCCTTCACATTACTATGGGATAAATTTAGTAATAAGATGTGCCCATTGTGCTGTTTTTTGTTCCCAATTTACTGGAGATTTTGGCATACCATTAACCATTCTGAGCAAGCAAGTTGGATTCTGGAGCACCCACAAGTAGTGCATGTGTGAAACATTTTGTAGCAACCACAAAGTGATCTGTGCATGCGCGATACATTCTATTCAAAGTGCTCTGCGCATGTACAATAGATTCAGCAGCACCTCTGAAGTATACTGGAAGACCACACTAAGACTCTATCCTGCACACCTTCATTTTTTTTAACTTAACCACCCTGTACATTTATTTTATTTTATATATCCTGTGTACATTGTATATTTTCTTGTATTTATATCTTGTCTGTTATGCTAAAGTGTAGTTTTGCTATCCCTGTATGTAATTGTTTTATTCACCTACATGCATTCCTCTATTTCCCCTCTGATTTGTGACTGACCTCTGACCCCTCCCTTCTCTCATTGATATGTTTGTTTTTATTTGAATATCCATGTCTTCATCTCTGTACCTAGATACATATCCCCCTCCCTCACCTTTATTGCAAGCTCTCTGACCCTCACATCTCTTTATTCAACAGCCTGATTCCCCAACTTTGCAAGCCCATTCCTTCAGTGAGCAAGCCTGATAGTGAACTAGCTGAATTGGAAAGATTGTCAGCACTGATATGCCCCTTTCTACGATGAGACTCCCATCTTAGAATTTTGAAGTATAAGTTATTAATCTTCAATTCATTCAATCCTGAAGTATATTTGTTTATATATAGTATGCGTGACACCATCCAATGCTTAAGATCTTTGCAGACTCATCTACGAGAACCAGTAACAAATGCCCCAGGCATCCCGGTGAAGTTCAGCAGATTTTATAAACCACAAACACACAGTGCCTGGTTCTTTTATTTTACTGTGAGCACGAGGAGTGACACCACTTAGGATCACGTGGTACTCAGTGGCATGTTCCTGCAATATAATGTAGTGCCTTCTCATTAAGGGGGAGAAGCGATGATAAGAAGGTGTCAATGCTCGTGGAGAACCTGAGGAGGCAGGCAGAGCTAGCTGGAAGAAGGGGCATGTGTGTGTGTTGGGGTGTGTAGGAAAGAGTGATAGGGTGGGGCTGGGTGTAGTCAGCAGTGAGTGATTGACAGGGTAGGGTGGTATAAATAGGAGCCATGTTCTTTCTTTCCCCCCTGCCATTTTATAATCAGCTAAGAATTGTTCCCCTCCCTCCTTTTAGTTATGTCTCGGTTCATGGTTTCGCTGTTCTCTCACTTGCCTTTTGTCACAGCAGGCGGGTGTTTGTCCTTGACAATCATGGGTTGGACTAAGGAGTCCAACGGGTGTAAAGGAAATTAGGGCTGAACCCTCCCCTAGCCTCGGTGAAATCAAGATATGTTTTATTACGGACATGCCCACTAAGCCAAAGGTGGCTAGTGGTTAGCATGATGTTGGTGGAAGGCCACGTTTGGTGGCCCGTGTTGGTTGGGACAAGGGGGAGGATGAGTGCCCAGGAGAGTTTCGAGGTTATGGATAATTGATTGGCAAGGACAGGTATGTTTCTGAAAATGTTGTTAAGTTATATTGTTTGATGTTTGTAACGGATCGCCTGGCACCCTGACTGGGTACCTCCATTGAAGGATGCTCCTAGCACTTCCTGAGGACTCCAAGCACTGCAGCAGACACCAAAACCACCGAACCATAGGAGCATATGAATGCTCTCAAGCATATGAATGCTGTAGACAGTTGAATAGGAACCATACAAATAGGTTTACTCTCCTAGCAGTCAAACTGGAACAGCATACAATAAATCCTTCCCCCAATAATGAGACAACACTTCACTTTGAGGGTTAAAACAGGAACTCCTGTGCTGGCACACCCAGCCTGGTTTTTATTACAGTCTTTCACATACAGGACCGCCCACAGGGAGGTATAAAACAACCAATCACATATCAGTTACATCCCACATATTCCCTCCCCTTATCCTGAGAGGAAACTCAATTACACATACAGTTAAAACATACTTTCTACCCAACTTTCATAACTTTAAAACCATACATCACATTCACATAAAATTACATATTCACAAACAATCCATTCAGGGGAACAACATATTAAAAAATGGCATGAATCCGACCAGGGGTTCAAAAGTTAGTAAAAGTAAGGAGAAACGTGGGGACAAACACACACTGGCTGGTCTGTATAGAACAAATATAGGTGCTTCAGAAGTTGTATTGTTTAATAGCGCAATTTATATATTTATTTCTTTATTTCCCATTATATGTGCACTCTGATAAAAAAGGAGCTATAAAGAAGCTAATAATTTTTGCACCTTAAGTACATATCGGAATCTCTCTATACATTGAAGGGACACTGTAGGCATCGAGACCACTTCAGCTCATTGAATTGGTCTGGGTGCAGTGTCCATTTTGCACTTAGTTCTGCAATGTGAAACAATGTTTATATTGCAGCTTTAAGTCTGCCTGCAGTGGCCACTAGATGCCTTCCTGGATTGAGGAAGGGGGGAGGCAAGGGGACCTATAGTGCCAGGAATACAGTTTTGTATTCTTGGCTCTTAAAGTATACCTTTAATTACAGAGTTTCTGGTGAAGGTCAATATGGACTAAAAAGTTAAAATTTTGTGAATATTGTTTGATCTGGAGGAGATAGTTGTTCAAGTGACCACAAAGTCCAATCCTTCTAACATCTACAGTTTTGTTTAAATCAACAATTCCGTAACTGGAGAAATGAGAAACAATATATTTGTAAAGTGGCACTCAGGATTTGATTATATTATTATTATTTGATTGCATTACATCACAAGCTGGGATAATTCTTATGCCATTTTTGTTAGGTTTAATAGCAAGAAAATAAGTGCATAGATGCATGAACTTTAAAGAAATAAGACAAATATATTGTGCCAAGGCATTATAAATCTTTCTTTCATTCTTTTTTTTTTGTGTGAAATACACGTTCTAATAAAGTCGCAGTCCTATAAGTGTTATACTGGACAAGTGTTATACTGGTTACAACATGCGCTCAGGAAATGTCAGGACATTTAAGATAAATAAATTGTGACAAAGCTTCTTCGATGTACTTTCTTAATATGTGAAATACAAGGAAAAGTATATACGATAGCTAATGTTTATGTCCCATTCGCCGGAGAGATATATTGACAGATTTCTACCAATGTATGTAACAACCACATTTACCCGTAGGTCCTCCACCATTTCTCAGCCCGCGGCTTCAGCAGTCTCCTCTCAGTGCACGACGATGACTCCGCCGTGCCCAGCAGCTTGTGCAGTCGACCAGTATCCCTGCAGCACATGGACGCAGTGCCGTGGCTCTTCACACCACGCCACGACCCGCAGGAAGCCCCAGCTGAAACCACGTGTGATTTCACTTTTACTAGGTGCACGCAAGCCTGAACGCCGGGCTCTTAATGGGACAGTACACCTGTAGTTGTTTAAAGGACTAATCACTTTTTAACCAATAGAATGTGAGAGGTGGATACTTCTCCCCTATATAATCTCAGTCTACCTCTACCTCATTGCTGTGCTTACTGTGGTGTTAACTTCAGTGTGCCTATCCTGCCTTTTTTGATTAATCTGGTATCTGATCACCTGTTCTGTCATCTCTGACCCCTGGCTTTCCTCGACTACGAATTTAGTTTTCCCTTTGGTACTTTGCCTTTGCTGCTTCCTGCTTCCTGGACTCCTCCCATCAAATACGTAGCAGACGTAACAGAAGAACTGAGCCTACATTGAGCCCGCAGATTTGGCTGAAATGTTACATACACTGACTCACTCAAGCCATGCAAGAATTACAGACTCAAGCCGCTACCTCTGTATCCAGAGCTCCACAAACTTCTCCTGCTGCTCATCTTCGTTATTTACATTTTCTCTCCCGATCTGCATACTCATCATCTCCGTGTCATTGAAGTGTTTATGAAAAAACAATCTATATGCAAAAATGGAAAAATGCATATTTGAAAAGTGTGTGGAATTTTTGGGCTTCATCATGAAACCAGGTAAAGTAGAGATGGATCCTCGAAAAGTGACCACCATCCTCACATGGCCCACACCCTAAAACAAGAAACAGATCCAAAGATTTGTGGGATTTGCTAATTTTTATTGGAAATTCATCCATAACATCTCAATCCCCGTCAAGCCAGGTGGGCGCTGTTCTTTTCACATTCTTTATTTCATATCACCTACCGTCCTGGATCAAAAAATGTTTGTCGGGATCCCACGGGCGGCTGCGAGGGGAGGCTGCACTCCGCTCGCGGTACTCACCCTCCAGCCGTCCGCGGCCCCCACCTCCTCCTGGGTCCGGCGAGCGGCATCCTTCCAGCCTCGGATGCCGCCTGCCGTTCCTTCCACGTCCCCCAGCGGCAGCATACATGACGCTGCACGCTGGGAGACCGCCCAAGTTTGTACACGCCGGGGTCAGTCACCTGACCCGGCGTTAAAGGCACAGTGCCTCAATCACAGTGGGAGGTCTAGATATCTCCCACGTGTGATTGTTAATTATGATTGGAAATTATCCAATCAGAATTAACCTGATGGTTTAAATACTTACCTTTCCTGTTCCTCCCTGCCCTGTTGTGGTCTTTGCTTGCTAGTATTGCTATTTACCTTGTGTTTCTGGTTACGTACTCTCTGGCTTGTTTATCCGACTTTGTGACTTTCTCCTACCCTTTGACCTCGGCTCGTTTCACGTTATTCTGTCTTCTGGTTCCCCTTACTCGGCTTGTTTCCTGACTATTCTGTGTGTGCTTAGCCTGGCCACTCTAAGGTCCGGTACGGCATCTTTTGTGTGTGTGTGTGCCAGCGTGTTGGGTTCCCCGAATCGTGACAATGTTAAGGCTGATGCTCTCTCCAAAATTCACACAAAAGACAGTCAAAAACCCAAACAGAATGAAACCATCCTACAAAATCATCATTTTGTTGGCCTCATGTCTCATATCCTACAGGAGATCCAAAATACTACACCTCCCAATAAACTCCCCACTTCATCTAAAGGCTTTCCATTGTCACATGGAAAAAATTTATGTACCGGAGAAAACATGTCTGAAAGTACTGTATCACTTTCATGACTCTCTTTTTGCTCGCCATGGGGGACAAAGAAAAACACTTCAAAGTATCCAACGACAATTCTGGTGACCCTCTCTTTAACAAGTCGTCAAAGATTATGTTGGATCATGCACAACTTGTGCTTGTGCTAAATGTCGCACATCTAAAATAGCTGATTTGCTACAACCCTTACTAGTACCATCCAGACCATGGAGCCATCTTACAGTTGACTTCATTGTAGAATTACCCCCATCACGAGGATATAACACCATTATGATTGTAGTTGATTGCTTTACAAAAATGGCACATTTTATTCCTGCTAAAGCACTCCCTACTGCTAAACAAACTGACTCTCTTTTCCTTAAAAACATCTTCCAACTACATGGGGTACCCGAATCTATTCTCTCGGATAGAGGAACACAATTTACTTCCTGTTTCTGGAGAGCATTTTGTCAATCACTCAAGATTTCAGTAGATCTTTAGACAGCCTTTAATCCTCAATCCATGGACAAACTGAAAGGACAAATCAAACTCTAGAGATATATCTCTGCTGCTGAAACCGTAAAAACGAAAAAGCGTAATAAAAATATGAAACACAAAATACTAAATTCAATAAAATATAAAATCAGAAAGCTGCCAGACACATGAAAGGTTATTCCTCAAACCTACAGATAGAGTATTCAATGTGAAAAAATGTCAGCGCGTACAATGATCCCCAAAGAGTTTGTGCACAGGGGGAGTACTGGTAATATAATTGTTCTTATTTGCAGAGTTCACTTTCTACCTCCACAGCGGTGGGTAAGGAGATCTGGGGGGGTCTTATATTCTCTGTTATGTCCCAATCAGGATTATACTTTGTATCCAATACCAATAATAACATTCATATACCTTAAAGGGATACAAAGAAACGAATATTGTGTAACACAGTTTATTAACATGGAAGAAACCCCGACCCCTAATAAAAACTCTTACACAATAAAATAAAGTGGTTATGGATGACAGATATACAGTGTGCAAGGCAATTGTTACCACTCCGATGGTGCAGCACTAGTCCATGGACAATCCGTGTGTTAAGCCGCAGTTTATGGAAGACAAAATGGAGGGACTCTGTAATACAACTTCGCTGGAGAAGTCTGTTGGTACCGGTAGGTATGAAGGCCTCTTTCAAATCCACGCGTTTCGCCTGTACAAAGCGGGATTTCTCAAGATAATGAGTTAGCCTTTCAATCCGCTTTATATACCCTAAAAATTGCAATGTGGATGGATTCTCCTTAAAGGCACATGTTCCCTCTGTGCTAAGGCTTTTCATGTCTAAAGAAAGCTTTACAACAGGAGATTTTCAATTTCTCAACTAAATCCATTTTTTCAGGGTACAAAAATCAACAATGAAATACCTGGATATATGTTATACAAAATAATAAGAAAAGTGTCTGTACATCGGGAGTAAACTTGGGTTTATTCATCGAACTCATATCACTTCAAGCAAAATGTCACGTCTTACAGAGTGTTCTTCGCATTATAAACATAAATAAGTGTTACAGAAAAAAAGTGAAGATATTGTTGCAGATTACGGTTTACGGCAAGTGTTGCATTGTGGGACTCAATATTGATGGAAACTTTAGTTAATTCGTAAGATTCAAGTTCCTTCTAACAGAATGTTGCACATCATTAGGAATATCGAAAACTACAAATATGTATATATAAAATTCGAAATTTGTAGCTCAATAGTACTTGCCTGGGTGCAGATTGTAGGCGTTAGGTATATAGAAAATGGAATGAATCACAATGCACTCTCAGGTCTTGTTAATTCAAAAAAAGTATATTTTCAAATATTACATGCAGTGCATATCAAATCAATGATTCGACCCCTCCTGGGTCTTTATCAAGATTCTTGATTGATAGATAGATAGATAGATTATCCTATCTTTATATATGTATATATATATATAGTTGCAAATGTAAAATAAAAGCTACAGAATAGAAAAATATATATATATTAAAAATCACTAGACATACACACTGTAGTACAATACGAACATAATTAAAATTGGAAGGGTTCACTGAGCATATACCGTAATTATAAAATGTTAAAAAGTAGTGTCATTAAGAAAAATAATATAAAATAGTATAGAATAGTTAAGAAAGTTAAAAAATATTTGGATATTTTTATCTATGAAGATTTTACAGGATATTGATTAATTCTAATTCGGCATTTAAGCCAAATGGGACCAATGTTTTTAAGGTAAAGATCCAGAACATCTCTTGGTTGATTAATTTTTTACTAAGATCTCCTCCCCTCCATTGTATTTTCACAAGTTGTGTCCCACAAAATGTTAAAGTTTTTGGATCACCATTACGAATCTCCAGAAAATGCTTTGATAAAGTGTGGTTTTAAAAAAAAAATGTTATGTTGTAGATATGTTCCCTTAATCTGTTTTTTAACATCTGTTTGGTTTTTCCCACATATTAAAAACCACATTCACATTCTAGTAGGTAAATAACTTGTTTAGAATGGCAAGTAATACAATCTTCAATTATGTATTTTTTATTAGTTTTTTTGTGACTGAAAACTAGTAATTTTTCCAAAGGGAGGCCCTGTGGTCTTACAGATATTGTACTGCCCACATTTAAAAAATCCTTTTTGATCATTTAAAACGTGTCTTTCAATATCAGGAGCTTTAAAACTATGGAGTGTTTTCTACTTATTGCGGGTGCTTCCCTAAAAATTATTTACGGTTTAGGAGGTAAAATTGAGCCTAATGTGGGGTCTTGGAGTTAAAAGTGCCAATTCATTTGAATAAGCTTTTTTATGTGTGTGGATTGAAAGCTGTAGTTAAATATAAGTGGACAGTTAAAATCGTGATTCTTAGATACATGCCTCTCACGGGTGAATAATAATTGTTTTCTGTCTAAATGATTAATCTGCTGTACTGATTTATTAAGAAGTTCTAGATCATATTCCTTCTCTTCAAATAGTTTTTTTGACTTTTTCTATCTGTGTTTGGCATACTATCCTGTATGTACAATTTTTCTTAATCCTCTGGAATTGTCCTAGAGGAACATTATTTAGCATGGGGATATAGTGGCAACTTGAATTTAAAATAAAGCTATTAACATCCACACTTTTAAAAAAGGTTTTATTTTTTTAAAACACCTTGTTCTACATAAAAAACTAAATCCCAAAAATCTATGTCTGTGCGACTTTACTTGTAAGTAAAAGACAAATTAAAATGATTAGTATTAATATAACTTAAGAATTCTAGTAAAATTTATTCTTCTCCTTCCCAAATAAAAAAGCAGTCGTCTATGTAGCGTTTACAGAGGACTAGATTCGTTACCCAGGGATGTCTCTTCCAGTTAAATAAATTTTTCCAGAAGGTCATAAAAATATTACCGTAACTGGATGCAAATCTAGTCCCCGTCACTGTACCTATAATTGGAAGATATATGTCTTTGTTATGCCAAAATAAATAGTTTGATAATAAAAATTGATGCACTCTATTAAAAATTCTACTTGTTCCATAGTCG
>OW240913.1:11617147-11650397 GCA_933207985.1 Pelobates cultripes
TTGCTTTTTCTGGAAAACAAATGTCATTTTAAATGTGCTTATTGAAATTATTTATTTTTTTGAAGGTTTATTTATATATACAGTATATGTATAAATACTTATATATGCACCAAAGCAAATTTAATCCCCGTTTTAATATTTTAGATTGCTCTGAAGTTTTCTATCGATTAACTAGTCTTATTCTAAGTCTTATTCCTCCTATCAGCTATTTACTATATTTTCCATATACAAATTTAGGCTTTTGCATTGCAAGCCTCACAGTTAAAAGGGATGATTGTTGTACAATAGGACCATGGTGCACAGTCAAAGAATTATACAACCTAAACCTTACTTAAAAAAAAAAACAGATTAAAGGGAGATAGGTTTGCACTAGTTACCGTATTTTATAGAGATAGTCGTGATTTAAAAAAAAAAATTTATAACCCACTTTATATTAAAGGTACTCTTTATCCACAATACATATGGATAACGGTAGTTGTACTAGCTGGATTTAAATATTTTACTGGATTTAAAGGGACACTGTAGGCACCCAGGCGTTTTGATCCCATTGAAGTGGTCTGGGTACATTGTCCCCGTCCCCTTAGCCCTTCAATTTAAAACAATGCAGTTTCAGAGAAACTGCAATGTTTATATTGCAGGGTTAAGATGGTCTCCACTAAAGGCGCTACCTGCTGTTGCATTTCCAAATCTAATTAATCCCCATAGGAAAGCATTGAGTCAATGTTTTCCTATGGGAAAGTCCTAATGTGCGCGCTGATTCTGATGTCAGAGGAGGAGGAACCCGAGGTCCTTCAGCACTGGAAACAGGTAAGTACAAAAAGGTTTATTCAACCTATTCATAGCCTGGGAGGATGGACCAAAGGTTGGGGGAGGAGAGGCAAAGGGACCCTTTAGTGTTACGAACACAGCTTTCTATTCCTAACACTACAGTGTACATGTAAACATTTTACTGGTAAAATGATAATTTAAATGATTAAACAATTAAAATACCAGAAAATCACGACCGCCTTCTCCAAGATGGCCACCAAAATGGCCTTTGCTAGCCCACACACAACTGATGTGGCAATCCATATCATGAGGCACAGTAATGTGCGTCACCCCAAGCTATAACATATTAAAGCTAAATCATAAAAAATATATGAACCTCGGTGTGTTTGCCGCAATTACCCTGCCCTGTCAAGGTTAGAAAGAAGCCGACAAATGTCACAGATAATCTCAACTATCCCATCATTTTCAGCTAGAGTCCTGTGGTGGTTTAGTAGTAGCCACAAAATGTGACTATAACTGTTGTTGGAGCTGATAGCTTTGTACTCCTTAGAAATACTGTTAGGACAGAGGCTGACGGACGCCACCAGCTTTCTGCGTATCCACCATGTTTTTCTGGACACACTAACTTATTTTTCAGAGACTAGTTGTGTGACAGCCACTGTAGTCTGCACCAGACATAGCTCATAGCTCTGTTAACCTGAGTGCGGTGGTGTGTTTGTATGTGGAGGGACAGGGCTGCCTATAGGATTTCAAAGCTCTCTGTGCACTGCTTTGGTTTTGCTCAGCGGGAGCTTCTGGTACTTGAAGTTCCATTATGAGCTCTGTTCTTTTGGAAGCTGCTAGATAAAATACAGCTACCAGAATCCTGTGCTCTTTTACCTGATGACTTGTACAACTGTATTATTGGAGAAACACTGCTTAGAAGCAGGGCAGAAAGGTGAGTCTGTGTGTGGAGGAAGTGCCAGATCGTTAGAGTGGGCTATGCCTTCCTAATGGCGTTAAAGCCCTCTTTTGTAGGATGTCAAAGCATGCACTAACGTCCGGAAGGGGTTAACCAAAAATGCCCACATTGTTATTCACTGAAGTCAAGGCTTTTCAGTTTGTTTCTGTTACTAATAGCCTTATAATACTTATTTACCCATATCATTTGCATTTAGCAGTCCAATAAAAATACATCTATATATCATGTGTAATGAATAGACGATAGATCTTCACACCACAAGCCCAATTTGCATGTTTGCCAAGGATAGTGAATGCACTTATACATTTTATGTTTATATTTGTAAGAAAATATGAGTATTTACAATTTTGCTCAGACATGCAAATAACTAGCAATCCAATTCTCCTTTTGCATTGTCATCAAACATACAAAATTTGCACACAAAGTGTAAACAATCAAATTGTATATCTTTAACGAACAATATAACTTTGAATAGTACTCAAAGCATGCAGTTTTAAAAACCAGAGAAGGTCGAGATTGTTTAGTAATCCTACGGCAGATATTATGAACATACAGTCTGGGAACAGCAGTTGAACTCCTAATGGATTCTTCTCTCCGTGCGGTTTTTCTATCCGTGCTATCTGCTGAGTGCTTTTTAGGGACAGTGGTCAATATGTTTATTGTGGCCATTCATTTAACAAACTGGGTCAAAAGTAAGCACATGCCCAGCACCGACAAAATAGTGGTGTCTCTCAGCTTGTCCAGGATTTGTCACTTGTGGACAAACACGATGCAAAATTTCCTTTGTACATTTTTGCCAGAGTTGTACTCTCAGCTTACATTTTGTCAAGTTTTCTTGGTGGTCAGAATGTTCTTCAATTGCACCAGCCTTTGGCTTGCCACTGTATTGTGTGTTTTTTACTGCTTGAAAATTGCAAACTACAGTGCTGCTGTCTTTGTCTATCTGAAGATATGTATCTCCAAGCTGGTTCCTTGGCTCATTTCTTTATCCATATTAATCTCTCTTTCATCCAGCCTTCCATTTGGCTGGTACAGCTTCACAGCACATAACAGGAATTCAACCAATGGTCTCTTCCAAAACATGACAAGACAAGAAATCTATTTGGTGCAACATGTTAAAAACCAATTCTTCATCTACTGTTTAGGATCGTCTGTTCCATTCTTGATATTTTGTGTTGCTATTTTCCTTATAATGAGATTTCTTTGGATGCACATCAGGCAAATGAAACACTGTGACTCAAATCTAAAAGATGCAAACTTGGATGCTCACCTGAACGTGTTAAAGAGTATGATCTTCTTTCTTTTCCTCTATATTATATTTTTTATAGACATGAATTTAATATTTTCTGAATTGCTGCCAATTGGAAGCATTTGGATGGTACTGTGTTCCATTGTGAATTCTGCATATCCTTTCTTGCATTCAGTGATGATTATCTTTTACAACAACAAATTAAAGAAACCTTTCTTAAATTTATGTCATAACATTTTTACACTTATTAAATAATAATAATTTAAGTCTAAATTAAGTCTTAGACAGAACCACTCTCACGATAGGCTCGCTGATCCATTAATAGTATTTGTTTTGAAAACCACCATGATCTGATTAGTTTTATGTTACTTTTATGCCTTGGATGCATTTTGACATTTCATTTATTAATGGCAAAGGTTTTAATTCATTCATGAAGAAGGTTTACTTCTCTATTTGTATTATGTGCATTCCATCAATTCTCTGTGCAGTACAAATGTGTAAATTATGGATATTACCATGAACTGGAGTGTCTAGGAAGGGCAGTTTGTTAGTTCATTTACACTTAGAAGTGAAGGCTTGGTGAAATCTTAGTACCATAATGTGCATCGCGAGTCTAAGGCTGGACTGCTTAACCATTGCACTACCTAAATTGAATATACATGTTTTAATTTTTATGTATTTGTCAGAATGAAATCTAGTCCATAAAGCCTCTCTCACCCTCATTTGTACTCTAGGAATCTAGGAATGATTACCAGCATGTAGAGGAACTAATTTCGCTGCCAGAAGCCTCCAGTCACTGATATAAGAGGAAGTTTCAATGGGTCAGATCATTGCTCAAACTGTATTTAATGTATGTGGGCATTACACTCAAACAAAGACATTCTTTTTACATTCTGTTACCATTTTTAGTAAGTTGTACTGATAGTCATGCCTTCAGGGACCATACAAATATCTATAAGTAAGGCTTTTGATAGATTTTATTTATCTATTTTTGTTACATTTGTAAGGAAAATTTGATTTTTGCTGTTATACCTGTGTGAAATAATGCAAGATAAAGGACACTGGATACAGTCTTTTTTCTTTTAAAAAAAATATCATTTTAAAATACATATGGGAGCTCAACAAAATGCATACATTTTTATTATTTCCAAGGCAGAAACGTTCGCTGAAACGTTCACTACAACTATTAGCTGCTGGGTATGTTTGTACCAACTGCATACTCTCACATTGTCTACATTAGAGTGGACTTATGTGCCGATATTACCCTTTCGTGGTAACACTGGTTTTTTTTTTTACGATTGCTGGTTTGTGCATATATATATATATATATTTAATGGAATTTTAATTTAGTAATTTTAATAACTGGACACAATAAAGTATTTTTATGCATGTTGGTATGCTCCCTTACATATTTCAGATTTATTAGTCATAAAGGAATAGGACCTTTCACGGTTGAGCACCTCTAATTGTGCTGTTTTGTTTAAGTGCTTTCCTTAACTGTCTGTTTTGATAAGGCATTTTATTTCCCAGATATTTTTGTAAAGGCTGAGCAAATAAGTGAAAATGTTTAAATTTATGTAATTGTTTACAAAAACATTTAATTCATAATTTAAATTGTTACATTTGTCTAGAATCTATTCACAAAACTGCCACGTTTTTATATGTTATGGTATGTTTCTATGCTAGATATGCATGCCTTGCATCAAATACTTGCGGTGCTAATATTTTTTTAATCACAAAGTATTTTGTATTGATTAAATGCTAATTGTCACGTCCCATGCTTTTTAATATTCCGTTTATTTATCCCAAATATTTAGCAAATGTGTTTTTGTAAGGTTTGAAAAATGTAATTAAATGCACAAAGCTACACTTGTAGAATAAAGCAAATTCTATGTTCCTATATTCATATTAGGTATGGATGTCTAACGGGTTAACAAGAACAGATGGTAATTTGCTATGTTGAACCATGAGTATCTATTGCTGTTTGCAATGTGAGTACAATAAATGTATATTTTTTAGAAAGAACGGCAGATTGCGTATTCATATATTTGGGTGATATAGAAGTATATTACGGCAGTCCATTAATACAAGTAGATGTATACAAAACAAAGACTTACTCTAATAACCCATTTACGTATTTATTACAACATTTCTGTCCTGGAAATGGACACCCCCTTCTTGACTCACTATCAATTTTTTTTTATAAATGTTGCCATTTTCTACCATTAACCCCTTAAACTACCAAGTGTTTTGCAAAAAAAAAAAACTCCTCCATAAGGTGCACAGGTGCACTGTGCTATTAAAGGCACTTAAATATATATAAAACCAATAATAGTCCAATAGTAGCTACAACACGTGTAAAGACCTCTAAATATGACAAAATATAGTGCAATATGAATATAATAATGAGAGGGGATTAAGGTTTGTATGACACTCACTCACATATGGAAGGAGCAGAGCCCTACAAGGATAGGCTCAAATCTTATCAGCAGGAGTATATTAAGGCAATACCACACCTCTTCTGCATACAAACCCAGGAAACTCATAAAAGAAGATAAAAATGAAGCAAACGCTTCTGGTGCATTAACCTTAATATAGGTGTATATTTAAAAAGCTTTTTAAGTGATTGCTCACCTTCTTAAGAGCCAGTTGTACCAGGCTCTAAGTATTAAGGTGTATGTGCCTTTAAGAGGGCACAGCTCTTCTTTGCTTTTGGAGAAGGATACACAGAAACTTACTGGACTAAATAAGAATGGCTAATATACTTTATTTCACAAATAAATAAAAACACAACAACAAAAAAACTATAAAAATATGCCAGATACCAATAAAAAGGTCCACAAATCTTCCTGGTGGTTCGAGGCGTGTTTCGTCTTTACACAAGGCTTTTTATACCGGAATTCCTGCTCTCTATTGAAGTCTGTAAGTTGTTCGTGATTGGTCGCTATGTCCATTCTTTCTCAAATCGCTAGTTTGGTATAAGGAGGTGTGTCCACCTTCAGCTAATGCACATATGAACTTCAGCCTTCAGCTTTCCTATAGGAAAACTCAAATGTGCACGTGTGACACTTGCGCATGCACATTGGCATGATGTTGCAGAATGAGAATACAGATTAAGGAGCCGCGTACACATAAAAATACATTTTTTAATTCTATAAGGCTACTTAAAAGCACCTATCTCGGCAGACAAATATGGGGATTCAGTTCCACCATATTGCCATATTGTGTTAAGTCCACCCCTACTTCACAGCACCCCAATATCTGTGGATCCTACACTAATTCAAACATGGGAGACAAATTAAATAGTGCTAAATAAGCTAGAGTGTATAATAATAGTCTGTTGTAAGATCATTGTGAATAGATATAATGAAATACACGTGATAAACTGAACTGAATCCCCATATTTGTTTGCTGCGATAGGCAATTTTAAGTAGCCTTATAACATTTTAAAATGTATTTTTATGTGTGCGCTGTACCTTAATCTGTATAATGTGTGAATTTTGCTCACTACGGTTTTTTATTTTTGGGTGTGCCCCCAATTCCTTTTTGTCTTTACTGTGTTGCCGGATGATAAGACCGAGCCAGCGTTGAAGTTTAAGGTGTTTCAACCCTTTAATTCTTGCAGATGGGGGTACCTAAAGTTAGGGACAGGAGCATTCTATAGCATTAGCAATACAGTTTTGTAAAAATAAGAAACACAAACATGCTTAAATGGACACTGTAGGTAATATAATAATTTCATCTCATTTAATTGGTTCTAGTGCCTGGAGCTCCTTGGCACGCTTCCTTCATTCAGTGTTAAATCATCTTCCACCAGTTTAACACTAAATAAGGCTCCTTGGACACCCAAAACCCTGCACCCACTGAAGGTGTGTCAAAGCAGAGATTACACACTTTCTTCTTGTCATATTCATTCTTACCAGCAATGGGTGCTTTGATAAGCAAAAAGAGGTCAGCTGACACTCTCAGCCAACCACCCATTGCTGCTCTGGCTAATACTTCCTCATTAGAACAAGCAGCACAGAAGGCATGTGTCGCTGAAAACTCTCTTTTAGAATTACAGCATAAAAAACATAAAAAATGGTTTAACCCTGAATGAGTGGACAGCACAGGGGACTCCAGACACATATAATATACATAAAACAAAAGCAGAACATTTCAGGGAAAAAGGGTTAACACAAATATACATGTTGTCTTCAATGACAATTTCCAGAGCTGTGACAGTTCTGCATTAAATAGTGTATTAAACGTTCTTGGGGTCAATAATCGGAGGGCCCATCGCACAATTATTACTTTAACTAACCCACATGCCATATAGGCTTCTGACATATTACACTGAACTTTACTTGGGCAAAGGGATGGCGCTATATTGGCCTAGTATTACTTATACCCCAAATTAGGGAGCTGTGTTTAGTAGATAGATCATTTTTGGTATCCTGTGTCAATGGGGAAGTCAGTATGTCAGCCAGGCCACTAGAATACTTAAAGAAAGATTTAAGGAAAATGACAAGGAAAATGAGGGAAACTTGCTGTGATTGATCTTGAATGGACAACCTGTTGAGGACTTGAAGAGTAGTTGTGGTAGAGGCTTGTTGAAAGTTTATCATGGGCAGGGCCAGTGTAAGGATTTTTGGATACACGGCGAAGATGATTTTGGCGCCCCACCCCCCCACCCAAAAGCATCTTCACCTGTGTGCCTCTTAATCTGCCTTTTGTTTCTTATCCCCCTTTAGTATATCTTATCCCCATGGTGTGTCTCACACCTCCCTTGTGTATCTCTTTGTGTGTCTTACTTCCCTCAGCCCCTTTGTGTTTTTCTCTTTCACCACCAGCCCATCTATCTCCCCCCTAGCCTCTCTGTGTCTTTTTCCTCTTCTCAGCCCCTCTGTGTCTCTTTCACCCCAGCCCCTTTGTATTTCCACCCCCAGGCCCTTCTGTGTGTGGCTTTCATCCTCAGCCCCTCTGTGAACTTTCCCACCCCCAGGCCCATCTGTATGTCTTTCTCCCCACTCAGGCCTCCCTGTGTTCCACTATCCCCTCCATGTCCCTTAGTGTTTCTCTCTCCTCCCCTACATGTCCATTAGTGTTCATCTTCCCCCATTACCTGTCTCTTAGTGCCCCCCTCCATTCCCCATAATGTTCCTCTCCCTTCTCCTTCAGTGGTCCCCCCTACCCCAGTGTTCCTTATCCTTTCCCTCCCCTATACCTCAATGCCACCTTTAATGTACCTCTCCCCTCCCTCCTTTTTATTGTTCTTGCCCCCTTCCCTTGTCCAATAGTGTTCTTACCCCCTCCACTGTCCCATAGTGTTCTTCCCCATCCCATAGAACTCCTCACCACCACCCCCCTCTCCTGTCTTATAGTCTTCCTTACCACCCCCGTTCCATAGTGTTCTTTCCCCCCTCCCCTGTTTCATAGTTTTTTTCCACCCCCCCATCCCATAGTGCTCCTTATCACCTCCCTCCCCCATCCTATAGTGTTCCTTACCACCCCCTGCCCCATAGTGTTCTTTCCCCCCTGTCCCATAGTGTTCTTTCCCCCCTCCCCTGTTCCATAGTTTTCTTCCACCCCCGTCCCATAGTGTTCCTTATCACCTCCCTCCCCCTGTCCTATAGTGTTCTTCCTTACCACCCTCCCTACTCCCTTAGTGCCCCTCTCACCCCCTCCTTGTTCCCTGGTGTGTCTCCTACCTCTCTTTGTAGTGTGGCTGAGCGGGGTTCTCTCAGCACTTCCTTTCAGTCCAGCCAGATACAGAAACTGAAGTTCTGGAACCGAGGTGCGTAATGTTCTGCTTGGCCACGCTACACAGAATGACTGGCAGGAGGGACGGCCATGATCATGGGTACCCGGGCTCATGGTGGCCTGAATGTAATGATGGTGTAATGATTAACAATACAGGTATTGTTCCCTGTAATGTGGACCTGTTTTAGAAATCTGGGTACAAAGTAACAATAAAATTAAACAGAAAAACTTTGTTTCCTTATTCTCCACTGAAGGTGAGCAGAGGATCGAAAGAGCAAAATAATTATCAGAGCAACCGAAAAAGGTGAATATTTAGGTGATAAGTCCTAGTTTTTCCACAGGCAGGTTTACAATAATAAGGTGCATGCGATAAGAAATTAATTAGAACACTGAATCCAAAAGCAAAGTCAATATATATATATAAACAAATAGGTTCAGAAACTTACAAATACATCCAATGGTGAGAAATAAGAGTATTTTTGTCAGTATAATTTTTGATGATAAGAGCAGGTAACAATGATAAGTGATATATGCCATGCAAACTCTTTTCTATGTTATGTGTTCTATGAGACATTCTCTGTACAATAATTTATATACTGAACAAGCAAAATTCATCTTTTAATTTAAAAATAAGTTAGGTTTTAAACAAGCAGGTACAATGAAGGATATGAGGCACCGTAAAACTCAGTGAACTTTTTAGGATATTTAATGGCATCTTGAGAAAAAAATGAACAAACAAACCAAAAAGCAGTCTTGCAATAAAAGTAATCCGATGGAGAACCTGTATACGAGATAGAACATAGGTATGGAGCCGACACAATCGTTTGTTGTGTTGTAGAAAGTGTAGTGTTTACAAGTCTCCACTAGAGGTCAGTACTATTTTACAAATCTATAGTACTTGACCATAACTCACACTGGTGTGTTACAATAATTCAATGTCAGCTTCTATTACAGTAAGGGATTATGGAAAAGGTTTAAACCAAATATGTACTGTAAAGCATTTACTCTAGAATATCCTTGCAAGCAATATATAACGTCTGTGATAAGGTGAATGGGGTGGTCTGTGAGGGAGTTTATATTTCGACTGAATTGTTCAGAGAGGCATATGATTTTTAACCCCAGGGGGAGTGTGTGTGTCTATGTGTATATAACTTAAATAAATATTTAGTTATGGGCCCCTGGGGTGGAGAATTTGGGAGACTAGGTCCAGACCAGGGTTTGGACTGTCCCAACCCACTTCTCAGCTGCAGGTAATCAGCTGCAGCAGTGGGAATAAACACCCCCCTGCTAGGCAGGTAAGGGGAGAATGTTTGTTTCTCTCTGGAAGCAGCAGGCTGGCTAAACACTGGAGCGCAGAGAGCCAACAAAGACACTAGGTTGGTGAAACCAATATTGTTTTGTTATAGTTTAACCCCTGAGAGATAGGGAATCTGATGTTAGTTAGTGCTCAGACGAGCTAGGTTTTTGTTTATAGGGATTTGTGTTACATTATTGTTTTTTTTCATTTGCCGCCGTCTCTGTAGTGAAGCTCAACAATAAAGTGCCTGGAATTAAGTTACTTTTAAAGACTGTGCATGTTTGTACCCAAAAGACCATGCTAACTGCAGACAAGGATCACAGTCACGTTAGCAGCATTGGCTAAGGTGTTAACACAGTGTATGCTCCGTAGTTGCTGTGCATGGAGAGCAAAAGGACTGACTGTGGGACCAGGGCCGGATTAACATAGGGGCTGATGGAGCTGCAGCTCCAGGCCCAGGCCCATGGAATAGGCCCATTTAAAAAAAAAAAATACTTTTTTTTTATTTATTTATTTTTTTTTTTTACACACTACTCTTAGGTTTGCCACCTGACTGGTATTTTACTGGCACAGCCAGTATTTAAGGATGCCTGGCCGTGCCGGTATTGCAGTAATACCAGCAATACAACTGCAGATATTTTTCTCAGTATAAACGGAGATTACTCTGCAATACCAGCACCGGCCAGTAGGAGTCACTGTGTATGGAGAGAGGCAGGAATAGGAAGTAAAGGCATATCCCTGCCTCTCTCTATTACTCACTGATCCATGGGGGAGAAGCTACACAGCACAGAGAGTCCAGACAGCAGCTGTACAGCTCAGGTAAGTAAGGGATGGGGGGAAAGGCAGCAGGGAGACATGGGGACACTGAGACACTAGGGGACTCTGGGAGACCTGGGGACACTGACACTAGGGGACACTGAGACACTAGGGGACACGGGGACACTGGATGACCTGGGGACACTGAGACACTATGGGACACTGTGAGACATGGGACGCTGTGAGACATAGGGACATTGGGAGACACTGAGACATTGGGACACGGTGACCCCATGTCTCCCAGTGTCCCCAAGTGTCCCTAGTATATCAGTGTCCCCATGTCTCCAGGTGTCCCCATGTCTCCCAGTGTCCCCATGTCTATGTCCACAAGTGTCCTCATGTCTCCAAGTGTCTGTCTCCCAACCAGTGTCCCTCAGTGTCCCCATGTCTCCCAGTGTCTATGTTCCGATGTCTCTTAGTGTCCCCATGTCTTCCAGTGTCTGTGTCCCCATGTCTCTGTCCCTAGTGTCTCAGTGTCCCCATTTCTCCCAGTGTCCCCAAATATCTCAGTGTCTCCATTTCTCCCAGGGTCTCCATGTCTCCCAGTGTCAATATGTCTGTATCCACAAGTGCCCCCATGTCTCCAAGTGTCTCAGTGTCCCCAGGTCTCTGTGTCCCCATGTTTCACTGTGTCCTCTAGTATCCTAGTGACATGGGGACGCACTGGGACATGGGGACACTGGGAGAAATGGGTACACAGACACTGGGAGACTAGGGGACTGGGTGACATGGGACACTGACACTGTAAAACATAGGGACACTGAGAAACAGGGTGACTTGCGAGACTGAGACACTGGTAGACAGGGAGACATTGGGAGAAATCCAGCAGAATCAAACTGTGAGTAGATTGTTGTTGATTTTACAGAATTTTCTCTTATGTCACTCCTTGTGATTTACATCATGTGATGTCACGCATACATAATTAATTGTGCAAATTATTTAAGGCTGGCATTTTTATCCAAGAAAGGTGGCAACCCTAACTACTCTTCACATACTCTTGCTTAAAGGAACACCATAGGGTCAGGAACACAATCCTGTATTTCTGACCCTATTATGTTAAAATCACCATCTAGCCCCCCTGATCCCCTCTTGCCTCCCTAAAGATAGTAAAATCTTACTTGTATTCAAGTCAGCAGCTGATGGGTCTGCCTCTGAACTGACTCTGTCTGCTGACATCATCAGACGTGGTGGTCTGAGCAAATTACAATACTTCGCCATAGGATTGGCTGAGACGGTCAACTAGGCAGATCAGGAGCAGAGCCAGCACAAGTCGAACATTTCCCTGGCACATCGGCATCTCCTCATAAAGAGCAATTGAATCAATGCATCTCTCTGAGGAAAGTTCAGTGTCTGCATGCAGAAGGTGGAGTCACTGAATGCCAAGAAGCACCTCTAACAGCATTTTAAGGAGTGGCCAGTGGAGTTATTTTCTCTGAAAAGACTGTGTTTACTGCAAAAAGCCTGAAGGGAATGATTCTACTTACCAGAACAAATACAATAAGCTGTAGTTGTTCTGGTGACTATAGTGTCCCTTTAAGTTTGGAAGCTTAAAGGGCATGCATGGGAACAAAACTTGTGTGCACTGGCTGACAATAAAAATTAGTTTAGGTAATGCAGACTTTGGTCTCTCCAACACTGTGGCATGTCCCCTTTCTACTACACTCACTGCATACACAATTTCTCTGCCCCAGACTATATACCAGGAGCTCCTGCCTGCTAGTAAGAAGGTAAGGAGAGAAGTGGGCATATGAGTGCTAGGGGACAGTCCTTAGAAAGCTTGGAGTAGACGCATCATTTGATGCATTTATGCCAAGCTCAGTGTGATGTCTGCATTACATGGCAGAATGAATATGCAAAGACACTCTATTAAACACCACAAAGAAGAATCCTACTGCACTCCTGTGGGACACCACTTTACCCAGCCTGGCCACTCACTGAAGGACCTAAAAATCAAAGTACTGAAAGGGGGTTTTAAAAATACCCAAGAAAGAAAAACTCTTGAAGCCAGAATGATTAAATGGTTTAACAGCAAGAATATAGGACTAAATATTGATTTGGGTTTCCTGTCCCACTACCAACACTTTACATGCATTATCTTACTGTTCTGTCATATGTACCAACACTTTAAAACGCATTCCAATATGTTTATTCTATCAATACACAAAGTACTATGTGTAGACCTATGCTTTCCCATACTCGTATGCATGTATGCTTATATATATTACTGTGCATTTATATTTGTGTATGTGAGTTCATGTGCATGTATGTATATGTGTTTGTGTTCACATATACATATTTATGTGTGTGTGCATGTATAAAGTGTACCATCCTCTGCACTGTCTGCTTGTATGTTTTTCTTTTCCCTCTCCCCCCCTCACTCTGCTCTTCAGAAAGATATTTATGACCCTCTGCAAAAATGGTGTCTATTTTCTAACAAACCTGTGTCTTATCTATACTCATGTCGCTTTAACCCCTGTATCACAACTCAACTTTTAATTCTATGTGTCGTCTTGCTCAGAAATGCTTCAGACTTGAGAAAGGGAGGTTCTCCTGAAAGATTGTCATTAAAAAAATTCTCTTAATCCAATAAAAAAGGTATTACAAGATACGAATTTTATCTGCTTTTTACATCTACATCACTGGACTAATACAGCTACAACCTCTACCTATATATTATATTATCCACATATAACTAACTAGAAGTATATTAATCATATATAAATAGTACTAAGTTAATATAATATATAATATCAATGAAGAAATGTCATATTACTTACTAACGTTAGTAGAATATGTGTAATAGACATGTATAAATCACATTATTATGTACTTCACAGTTTCAAACAAGATAATCAGACACCAATGACAGATAACACTATGTAATTAATTTTACTTTTCAAAAAACTAACGGAATCTTACAAAGTTCCATTGTAAGGAAGGGTGAAATTAAGGCTGCAGGTGTCAAATTGTAATTTTATGACACCAAAACCAGACAGTCTGGATGAAACCAAAGAAAACACTTTGAAGATGACAGCTTCTTTGATGAAAAGTAACCATAAAGATAGCCAAGATGACGTCAAACACATCACGAAATTCAGTTAACCCATTATACAAAAAGGTAAATGGACCCCCTGACAAGCCTGTTGCTGCTCACTGTAAAAAAAACACGCGAGTGGGGCCTATTTTCCCCCCTGGCCCCCATCCCTGAGTGGTGGGTGGGGGCCCTAAATAACAATAAGTGGGGGACCTACTGTCCCCCCCCGGCTCCCACCCCTGTGTGGCGGGTGGGGGCCCTAAATAACAATAAGGGGGGGGACCTATTGTCCTCCCCCGGCCCCCACCCCTGCGTGGCGGGTGGGGGCCATAAATAAAAATTGGGGGGGACACCCAATGTCCTCCCCCCAGCTCCCACCCTTGCGCGGCGGTTGGGGTCCCTAAATAAAAATTGGGGGGGACCTAATGTCCTCCACCCAGCCCCCACCCCTGCGTGGCGGGCGGGGGCCATAAATAAAAATTGGGGGGGACACCCAATGTCCTCCCCCCAGCTCCCACCCCTGCGCGACGGGTGGGGGCCCTAAATAACAATAAGGGGGGTACCTAATGTCCTCACTCCGGTCCCCACCCCTGCCCAGCGGGTGGGGGCCCTAAATAACAATAAGGGGGTGAACCTAATGTCCTCCCCCCCTCCGGCCCCCACCCCTGCACGGCGGGCGGGGCCCCTAAATAACAATGTCCCCCCCCGGCACCCACCCATGAGCCGTGGGTGGGGGCCATAAATAAAAATTGGGGGGGACCTATTGTCCCCCCCAGCCCCACCAGCCGCACAGTCTTCGCCCCGGCCCCCACCCCTGAGCGGTGGGTGGGGGCCATAAATCAAAATTGGGGGGGCACCTAATGTCCTCCCTCCAGCCCCCACCCTTGAGCGGTGGGTGGGGGCCATAAATAAAAATTGAGGGGGGGACCTGATGTCCCCCCGGCCCGCACCCCTGCGAGGCATGTTGAGGCCCTAAATAACAATAAGAGGGGGACCTAATGTCCTCCCTCCCCGGCCCCCACCCATGAGCGGTGAGTGGGGGCATAAATAAAAATTGGGGGGGACCTAATGTCCTCCCTCCGGCCCCCACCCCTGCGCGGCAGGTGGGGGCCCTAAATAACAATAAGAGGGACCTAATGTCCTCCCTCCGGTCCCCACCCCTGCGCGGCAGTTGGGGGCCCTAAATAACAATAGGGGGGACCTATTGTCCGGCCCCCACCCCTGCGAGGCGTGTGGGGGACCTAAATAACAATAAGGGGGGGACCTAATGTCCTCCCCCCGGCCCCCACCCCTGAGCGGTGGGTGGGGGCATAAATCAAAATTTGGGGGGACCTAATGTCCTCCCCCCAGCCCCCACCCCTGCGCGGCGGTTGGGGGCCCTAAATAACAATAAGGGGGGACCTACTGTCCTCCCCCCCCGGCTCCCACCCCTGCGAGGCGTGTGGGTGACCTAAATAACAATAAGGGGGGACCTAATGTCCTCCCCCCCGACTGCCACCCCTGAGCGATGGGTGGGGGCCATAAATACAAATTGGGGGACACACCCAATGTCCTCTCCCCTGGCTCCCACCCCTGCGCAGCAGGTGGGGGCCCTAAATAACAATAAGAGGGACCTAATGTCCTCCCTCCGGTCCCCACCCCTGCGCGGCAGTTGGGGGCCCTAAATAACAATAGGGGGGACCTAATGTCCTCCCCCCGACCTCCACCCCTGCGCGGTGTGTGGGGGGCCTAAATAACAATAAGGGTGGGGACACCCTTGTCCTAATACCTGTAAAAAAAAATAGACTTACCATTTGATGTCTTCTTTCTTCTAAACTCTTCTTTTTTCAGCCCCAAAAAGGCCAAATAAAAATCCAGAATAACCAAAGCAAAAAAAAACAAAACCTTCTTCACCCATGCAGGGCTCCGCGCAGACTGATAAAGCCTTGCCCCGCCCTGCAGTTAGGTTCAGAGCACTCTGATTGGTGGGTTTAAGCCATCCAATCGGAGTGCTCTGACAGGTAAATGAAGAGACTGACAGGTAAGTCTCTATATTTACCTGTCACAGCACTCTGATTGGTTGGTTTGAAATCCACCAATCAGAGTGCTCTGTGTCATTTTACACAGCGTGGGAAAGTTCTTTGAAATTTTCCCACGCTGTGTAAAATGACACAGGGCACTGTGATTGGTTAGCTTGAAATGCACTTTTTAGACAAGGGTCCCCCCTCATTATTGTTAGGATGAGGGGGGTAGGTAGGGGTAATATGTTTGGGGGGAGAGGGGTGACTAGGGGTTTGGGGACCCCTAGTCACCTGGGGGGGATTTTTATTTATGGCCCCCACCCACCGCTCAGGGGTGGGGGCCGGGGGGGAGGACAGTAGGTCCCCCCCTTATTGTTATTTAGGGCCCTCACCCGCAGCGCAGGGGTTGGGGGGGTCGGGGGGAGGACATTAGGTCCCCCCCTTTTTTTGGTATTTAGGGCCCCCACCCACCGGGCAGGGATGGGGGCCGGGGGGGAGGACATTAGGTCCCCCCCTTATTGTTATTTAGGGCCCCCATCCGCCACGCAGGGGTAGGGGCCGGGGGGAGAACATTAGGTCCCCCCCAATTTTTATTTTTGACCCCCACCCACCGCTCAGGGGTGGGGACTGGGGGAAGGACATTAGGTCCTCCCCCTCCCCCAATTTTTATTTAGGGCCCCCACCCGCCGTGCAGGGGTGGGAGGACATTAGGTCCTCCCTTATTGTTTTTTAGGGCCCCCACCCACCGCTCAGGGGTAGGGGCCAGGAGGGACGACAGTAGGTCCCCCCTCCACATTCTTATTTAGGGCCTCCACCCGTCGCACAGGGGTGGGGGCAATAGTTTTTTTTTTTTTTGTTTTTTACAGTGAGCAGCCACTGGCTGCTCACTGTTTACTAGACAGGCCCCTACTCGCGGTATAGTGAGTAAGGGCTGAATTTACTAATACTAAGTAATAGTAAATGTGGCTGAAAGACCAATTTAGGTGACCAATTAAGGTCTTTCAGCCTTTTGGTAGATAGCTCCCTAAAACCGTGTGAATTAGGGAGTTATCTACTAAGCGGCTGCTTATTTTATGATATTTTTAAGTAATTTCCCTATCCACATTTGTTTGCAGGGCACTTATCCTACTCTTAACCCCATTTTACTTCCTTTTGCAGCCCTCTAGCCCTATCCAGGAGTTTTTTAGAGCCATTTTTGTGGCCAAAAGTTTGGGTCCCCATTGACTTCAATGGGGTTCGGGGTCAAGTTCGAGCCCGAACCCGGACTTTTTTTCAAAGTTTGGCCGAACCCACCGGACCCGAACATACAGTTGTCCTCTCAACTCTACTCTCAAACACTTAGAGACTCAGACTCACTCAGACTCTAGACGCACTCTCTTTGAGGATGGACTCACATTTAACATCTAAGATCTGACATCTGGAGCCAAAGCTGGACACACCTAACTCTTTGTTTCTTTTTCCAACTAACAACTTCAGAACTCTGAAAACTTTTCTATTTTCATACAATTCTCTCATCATACTTGCATTCAAAATTCCTGGGACATATCTACAAATCTGATAGAAAATCTACAACATAACTAGTAATTATGCTGGTTTTATTAAATTTAATTAAATTGATTGATTTTACTAAAAGGCAGAATATACTTGGATACAAGCTGGTGATTAAAACATTAAGGTGTCATGATTCATTAATAATATATATAATTCGTAATTCCATTCCTGCAGGTGGACCAATGAACTCTATATCACTTTTATCTTTAAAAATAGAATACCAGGCAATTATCCAGATATATTAGCTTATGTAATTTAGAAATAGTAAATCTTAGTTAGGAAAGTCAAAATTCTGGTTAGAATTATTCTTATTGGATAGATTATTCTTATTGGATTATTCTTATTGGTGTGAGTGCAGCAACCCGTGGCAACGCTCTGACCCCGCGGCTCTCGCGAGACTTGCCATAATACAGACAGTGACTCGAGAAAACATATTAAAAACAGAAACACATTTTAATTAGTGAATGCCATCCAACTATGTTTTATATAACAGTGGGCATTGTTCTCCTTGGTTGAATAATATACCAAAATGACAACTTTTAGGTTTGAAAATAAACTGTACTCTCCTAGGCCGTTGTACCGGCTTTGAAGGCCATTTATTGTGGGATGGCATAGAAAACTGTAACAGTGTTATGGGGTTAATATAGCTCTGTGGAATTTGTTGGCTCTTTATAAATAATAATAATATATATAATCTCTCGATTTAGTTTACTTTTCCTCATTTTTTTCATTCTGTTGATCACCTCTCACTTGATCTGTGAATAACATCAATATTTATCATCCTTTTCTTCCATCAATCATCTATGGGTTTTTTTTGGCACCATGAGCAGAACCATGACCCTGAACTGAACATGTTTGTCATTGCATGGTTCAGCTGTCTCGTGATTCAGGTCTATTTCAATTCGGAGTTCAGGAATTCGGTCAACACCTGATCGGTACAAATTCAGCTTAATTGCAGTTAGACCCAAAACTAAACTCCAAGGCTAGCTATAAATCTTTAACTACCTTGGACCTTATTATCCCGTAGTTCTAATGTTTCAGGAGCCAAAAGCTCTGATAACACAATTACATATTAGATTTCTCTTCAGTGAAGGTAATATTAAAATTATATTAAAATCATGCCGGTAACTAGTGCTTATCTGTGTAAACCACATATTTTTTCACATCAACACTTTGCATAGCTAGATTTGATGTTAGTGATGAGGCCATACGCAAGCAGCGACCCATACTTTTATTATTTAACCTGAGATTTGCATCTTAGTAACATTAATGGCATTTAATCACATACCGTAGCTTAAACTGTCTACTGTGAACGTTCCTCCAGAAGAGTCTCCCTTTGGAAGAAACCACATCCTAAATTTTCTGGACATCGTAGCTGATACTGGACATGTGTTCCGAAGCTGTCATTCTGTTATTGGTAATTAATGTCATAGAAATTATCACTGGAGCAGCTCTCAATGCATTCATTGTGATCATTAATTTAATTTGGTGGATGAAATACAGAACTATGCAAACTATAGACCTGGTATTTTTGAGCCTGGGGCTGTCTAGATTTAGTCGTCTCGTCTTTTTTGCACTGATTCTTTCACCTCTTTCTACAAATGCAATCAAACAAAATGAACACATTGCTACACTTTTTTTGGCGGGTGCAATGTTTGTGAACAACTGCTGTCTCTGGACTGGGACTATCCTGTGCATTTTCTACTGTGTGAAGATTGCAAATTATAGCCAAAGATTCTTTATTTACCTAAAGCTACACCTCTCCAGTTTAATCCCTTGGTTCCTCTTGGTATCTCTGGCTATGTCCATTCTTGTCTGCCTACCTGTCCAATGGTTTGTGTTTGAAACAAAGTGGATTAATTCTACAAATGTGACCGGTAATTTCAATCAACAGGAAATTCTTCACAAATTAAATTTCCAGAATGCATTTTTTATATACTTTGCAGGATCAGTTTTGCCTTTGTTTATATTTTGTTTTGCAGTTTGTCTTCTAATCCGGTCACTGTGGAGTCACTCTCAACATATGAAGAGTAAGAATGTTGGCTTCAAGAATCCACAAATTGATGCCCACATAAATGCAGTTAAAAATATGCTGTCTTTTATGTTCTTCGATTTAATCTACGTTGTATGCTTTGATCTTTTGCCTTTAATCGCAAGATCTGAAAATATGTTTTGGTTAAATTTTTATTGCGTTGGCATCTTTGCTTATCCTACTCTTCATTCTGCTATTTTAATATCAAGCCACAGAAGATTGAACCATCTCATCCATAAAGCCATCCTGCGGAAAGTGGGGCAAATTTGTTTTAATCAAACAAAATAATTTAATGCCAGCTAACAAAGATTTTGTAGAGTTATGAAATAAAGGATAAACTGCCCTATAGCTCTTAATAATTTATCATCTAAATGTCTGATTTCTCACTATATCAAACCTTGTAAATGTCTACTTTTTGTACAAACATATCTTTGAACTCAGTTGCACTTTCTATTTTTGTCTTTTTCTCACACCAAACATATCTTAAACAGTTTTTTTTTTAAGTTAAACCTATGTTGTGGGCAAATCAGTTCATTTAATATATATATTTCTGATTTTCCAAGTGAGAAGATTATGTAAACTCAAATATCTCTGCCAATTCAAATAAAAAAATTCTTAATTATGTCATGAAAAATAAAATTGTAAACGTGGCGATTGCAAATGTTTGGTCACAGTTTGGACACTTATGGTTTCTTTAGAAGATCTCAGAGCCTTAATTTTCTAAACGGACTCATTGGGACTTAATCATATACTAGTGGTGACAGTTCTAGAACTTTATAAATTCTCTGACACTCGGAACTTCTCAGGGCGTTGTACTTGCACTCAGCTACCATGGACTCCTCTAAGCAGCTGACTCTTACAAAACAGGGAAAGGTTATGACAATCTAAATATTTTATGTTTGCTGTCTTTACTGTCTGAGATGTCATTAATACAATTTAAGAAATCTATATTGTAATATTTAGGTAAAACATGCCCTGAAATACCAAAACAGATATAATATAACTGCTCATAGACTGCCAGAAAAGCAAAACAACATCCCCCATTTCACCACAAAGGACCTGCATTACGATTTGGCTGCTACTGGAGTAGTTGTGCATCATTCCACTGTACAGTAATACTTGCACAAACATAATTTAAATAGAAGATTACCAGGGATCTCACCATAAAACTCAACATCTGAAGTATCTAACACAACATGTAGATAAACCAGAGGTATTAAGAACAAAATTCTGTTGTAAAACTTGCGCTCTTTGGCTACAAATAGCAATAGTACGATTGGAGAAGCATTTTAACAAACGAGAAAACTTTATAATTGGAATCGAGGTATCTATTTTGCTTAAAGGACCACTATAGTGCCAGGAAGACATACTCGTTTTCCTGGCACTATAGTGCCCTGGGGGTGCCCCCACCCTCAGGGTCCCCCTCCCGCTCTGGGGAGAGGAAGGGGTAAAACTTACCTCTTTCTCCAGCGCCGGGCGGGGAGCTCTCCTTCTCCTCTCCTCCCTCTTCTCCTCCTCTTCGGCTGAATGCGCATGCGCGGCAGGAGCCGTGCACGCATTCAGCCAGTCCATAGGAAAGCATTTACAATGCTTTCCTATGGACGCTGGCGTCTTCTCACTGTGAAAATCACAGTGAGAAGCACGCAAGCGCCTCTAGCGGCTGTCAAGAGACAGCCACTGGAGGCTGGATTAACCCTGCCATAAACATAGTAGTTTCTCTGAAACAGTTTCTCTTATAAAAAAAGGGTTAACCCTAGCTGGACCTGGCACCCAGACCACTTCATTAAGCTGAAGTGGTCTGGGTGCCTATAGTGATCCTTTAAGGTGGCACAGGAAATATTGTAAGGGTAGAGAGAAGAATGGATTCTACTAAATATCAACAAATCCTGGAAGCTACTTACCCAGAATCAATGAAAATAATTAAGATAAAAAGGAGTTGCATATTCTAAGAAGACAATGATCCAAAACATATCTCAAAATAAACCAAGAAATAGTAAGGTTTTGCAATAATGTTTGTAATTACCAGACTTTAATATTCTCCGATTTGGTCTCAACATAAAGTTTATGAGGAATATCCTAATTATATTTCTGAAGTAGAAGAATTCTGTAATAAAGAACAAAAAAAAAAAAAAAATCTCAACGTCCAGACTTGTTAGGCTGCTCTTAGTGTTTGGAGGATTTGATTACTTTTAAAGCTAGTTTTACGAAGTACTCTTTTTATTCAAAACATATCCAACAAATGAGCTTTAAATAATACCAACATCTGTAGCATTTAGGTTGTTTTCACCAGGGCCAATCCTAGGGTCACAGACGCCTGGGTTCATACATTTTTTTTGGCACCCTCATGTGGATGTGGTCATGTTTCTAACTCCTGCCCTTTGCATGTCCATGTTTCTATGGCAATGACTCCACCTCTCCATCTATAAGCCCTATCCATTTTTCTAATCAGACACACACTCACTGACAGTCACACACACTCACTGACAGACACACTAGCACAGTTCACACTGGCAAACACACACTCTCATTAATTTGAAACACACTCACTGACAGACACACTAGCACAGATCCTCAAAGACAGACGCACAATCTCACTCATTTGAATCACACTCTGACAAACACAATTACCAGATTTTACTAATAACATGACGTAAAGTCATGATTTTATAAAGGACACGGAGGCGAGTATTAGGCTTCTCTCTTTCTTTTATTTCCTCAGCAGCAAAGAAAAAGCTAAGGTGTTTATTTGTATAGGAAAAAGAAAACATGCAATAACTACCCTCACAGGGTTAACATTACATCACCAACTTCCCACCAATAGGAACAGTCCTTCTCTCATATCCTCTCCTGTATCCTCCTCCTCTTCCTCTTTCTTGGTGTTGCCGAAGCTACAATGTCCTCAACAGCGACCAACTATAACTTCATTGTAAGAAACGAAACAGAACAGAAAAAACTTCCGGAGCACATCGTCTTTAACTGCGTGATCCGGCCTTCTTCAACGATGTGAATCTGGAGGACCAATCAGGCTGAAAAAGGACAAGAAAAAACAATGGTAAAATGTGTCCTTGCCAACTATTTTCGTTTCATCACTCATTACAAAAAACCGAGCTAGTCATGTAATATTGTACGTATCAACCTACAATCGTCACTTGTCTGTCATATTAATTGAAAATACCCAACTGAGCCAATGATCACTCCCACCAAATACCTTATCTAGTACGTACCTGGGCCGGGATAGTCATTTCCAAGCGCTTCTAATCCGGGTGGGCTAATACTCGCCTCCGTGTCCTTTATAAAATCATGACTTTACGTCATGTTATTAGTAAAATCTGGTAATTTTATTAAAGGACACGGAGGCTCATATTAGGCTAGTTTAAAGCTGCGAGATAACTACGCTGGACACGTGCTCTGTGGGTCGAAAGTAATATTCCTTAAACGTCGACTCACGCGACCAATCAGCTGTTCTCAAAAGATCCTCCAATCTACAGCCCGAACTGAAAACCTTGGACGCCATAGCGCCCCTGGTAGAGTGTGCCCCATAGACAGCAGTATCTATGTGCGCCATCGTCATTACCCATTTCACCCACCGGGCGAGAGTCACCGTGGATACCGGCTGATGAGGTTGTTTGATAGCCAAAAATAATTCTGGGTGCATCGGATTCCTGAATCCAAAGGTTCGTTTCTCGTATTCCCGTAGGCAGTCTACTGGACAAAGTTTGATGTTATGTGGAAACGAGGGATAAAAAACTGAAGTAATTGCCGACTTAGTACGCCTGGAGATGTTGAAGGAGACTCCCGTGGGGGTAAAGGAGCGTGCCGTAACATCCAGTGCTCTAACATCCGACACCCTCTTGCAGGAAATCAGGCACAAAAGCATGGTCAGTTTCGCTGACAGTTGTTTAAGCGAGAGTGCCTCATTGTGTGGCCAAGATTCCAACAATTGTAGGACTGAAGTGACGTCCCATAATGCCGTGTACCTGGGTTGCGGGGGCCGTGCAAACCGAATTCCCCGTAGGAGACGGCATACCGGCAGTTGTTGTCCCATCGGGGTTCCATCTATCCCTCTATGTCCTGCGGAAATCGCTGATCTATAAACATTTATGGTTCGGTATGCGAAGCCTTGGGTGTACAGGTCAGTGAGGAAACGTAACAAGGGAGCTAAAGGCGCACATACGGGATCCACTCGTTGCTCCAGGCACCAACGACTCCATCCGTTCCAGGCATGGAGGTAGGATCTTCTAGTTCCGGGCGCCCAAGCTCCTGCCAATAACTCGATAGTTTCTCGTGGAACATCTGGCACAACCCAGGGTCCCCGGAAAGGAGCCACGCCACAAGCTTGAGCTGCCCTTGAGCCAGTAAGGGATGTGGATTGCCCTCCGGGTCTGATAACAGGAATAAGGCATCCGGGAGTAAACGCGGGAAGTCCACTGACATCTCCATGAGTGTTGGAAACCACGGTTGAGCTGTCCAAAACGGGGCTACGAGGACCAGTGTTGCCTGGGTCCGTCGGAGATGCACCAGTGTCAGGGCTATGAGGGCGAATGGTGGAAAGGCGTATAATCGGCCGTCCGGCCAGTGTTGGAGGAAAAGCATCCGTCGCCAGTGCGTCCGGATCCGGTCTCCAGCTGAAGAATGTTGGCAATTGGGAGTTCAACCGAGATGCGAACAAATCTATCTGCATTGGGCCTCAGAGCGTCTGAAGTTGTAAGAACACATTGCGGTTCAGCCGCCAATCGCTGGCGTCGTACAGATGTCTCGAATGTCAATCCGCCACGACGTTGGACAAACCCGGAATGTATTCCGCCTGTATTGAAATATTGCGATCCAGGCAGTATTGCCAGAACTCCTTGGCCAGGTCTGTCAACATCTCTGATTTCGTGCCACCCAGGTGGTTGATGTACCGGACCGCTGAAACGTTGTCCATGCGCAGCATTATGGAGCAATTTGTCGCGCCCCCGAGAAGGCTCCTCAGTGCGAACGACCCCGCTATCAGCTCCAAGCCGTTGATGTGTAGGCTTTTTTCTGCACAAGACCATATTCCTCCGGTGGAGATAGGCCCGCAACGCGCTCCCCAACCGTGAGTGCTTGCATCGGACTCGAGGATGAAATCCGGGGCCGTCCCAAAGATTGCTCTGCCGTTCCATGCTTCCATATGACGCAGCCACCATGTGAGTTCCTGCTTGGCTGCGCAATCGAGCGGCACGGAGTCTGAGTACGAGTGCCCTGAGCGTAGCTGTGTGGCTTTCAGTCGTTGTAGGGCCCTGTAATGGAGTGGACCCGGGAAAATTGCCTGAATGGAGGCCGACAGGAGTCCGATAATCCTTGCCAACTGCCGTAGTGTCAACACTGGTCGTGCGAGCGACCTGCGGATCTCCTTTTTTATACTTTTGACCTTGTCTGTTGGTAGGCTGAGTGTCCCTGTGACTGCATTGATATGGAAACCCAAGAACTCTATGGTTTGGGACGGTGTCAGTACCGATTTCTCCCAATTGACGAGAAATCCTAAGTTTTGGAGCAACGTCAGTGCCCATTTCAGGTGTTCCCGCAGTTGGGGGATCCCTTGCGCCATGATCAGCATATCGTCCAGATAGATGATCATCCGGACACCCCTGCTTCGGAGCAAGGCGACCACTGGCTTCATTAATTTTGTGAAGCACCAAGGGGCCGATGAAAGCCCAAAGGGGAGACATCGAAACCTCCACGTCACTCTGTCCCATTGGAATTGGAGCAGCCGATGGCACTCCTCCGCCATCGGGACCGTGAGGTAGGCATCCTGTAGGTCCAGTTTGACCATCCAATCCCCTAGTCTGAGTAGGTCCCGAAGGCAATGGATACCCTCCATCTTGAAATGGTGGTACCGTACAAAGGCGTTTAGTGGGCGCAGGTTGATGACTGGGCGTACTCCGCCACCTTTCTTGGGTACCAAAAACAGGTTGCTCGTGAACCCGGGAAAAGGTGACGGAGCCTGATATATGGCGCCTTTTTCTTGTAAGGCGGCAATCTCCTTGTCCACTAATTCTCTGTCTTGTGTTGAAAAAGCCATTGGGTGTGGCCTGCCTGCTTGGATGGGGGTTTGTACAAACTCTATGTGATACCCCGTGACAGTATTGAGGACCCATGCGTCCGTTGTCAGGCGTTGCCAGTTCCCCAGAAAGTGTGACAGTCTGCCCCCCACAGTCGGTATACCCGGGGAGGTTAGCACACTCACCATAAGGACGTCGGCCGTAAGAATTGCCCCTGGGTCCTCGCGGTTGCCATGGCCTGGCTCTGACCGGAAAGAAGGGAGAAGGTGCTCTAGTCTCCGGTGGCTGGGGTCGAACCGTGGCGGGACCTCTGTATCCCCGGTAGGAACCGCGGGAGGAGCGGCCGGGCAGACGGCCCCGGTGTCTGCCGGCCCCGCCAAAAACTCTGGGGGAGAACACTCGTTTTAAATTCGTCTGTGCCTCGTCAAGGGCCGTAAAGGTACTCACATACGTGCCCAATTCCTTAACGAAAGAGAGCCATGTTAACCAGTTTGGGCTCGATTTTCATCAGAATAGTCTTGCGCCTCTCAGTGGCTATCGCAGCATTTGCGTTGCCGATGAGGCATATGGATCTCTGGGCCCAGCCCCTAATGGCCAGAATGTTAAGTGGTGTACCTTCATTTAATGCCTCCTCAACCAGTTCAAATATTTTGGCACTAGGGCCTAGTGTATCCAGCACCTTATCCTGGCACTGCCGCAGGGAGTAATCAAGACCCTTTTTGGCTTTCCAGCCTGATTTCCCCAGGAACTGCGCTATTTTGGGGTCTATGTCTGGTGTGATGCAGGCCATGTCGGGCACTGTCGGGTGCGGGCACTCCGCCCGCAGTTTTTGTCTGGCGGTCTTATCTAGGGGTTTACGGATTCTGGCCGCAATGTACCGTGCCACATGGTCGGTTGGGTACCACTCCGCTGACCTAGGGTTCTGCAAAGTATCAGGGTCGAACAGAGGTTCACCCTGCGGATCCAATATGGCGGAATCATCCGCAGCATCATGCAAAGGGTTAGGCGGGTTGCGTGCTGGACTACGTTCGGGGGAGGACACCTCCCAATCATTGGAGTCAACTTCATCGGACTCGCTCAAAACCTCCTCCGTATCCGAACCAGAGTCGGAAGCGTCAGTTTGGGCTTTTGCCCACTTCCATGTCCTCGCCGCTTTTGCCCGGCGGGTGGCTCGTTTTCGTGGGGGCCCCACGACCTCAGGTGTGACAGGCCGTACCCTGTCCGTCAGTTCAGTTTTGGAGGTGTGCTTTCCCATGTAATGGGTTTTTCTCACAGCCTTATGGCCCTCTTTCTGTACCAGGCCCTCTTCTGTGACCCTGCCCAGGACACCCTTCGGGTTGGCTGCCTTAATAGCAGTGGAAATAGAGTGGGATATGTTGTTAGACATAACCCCCATTGCGGTATAGATAGCTTGGGTCACTGACTTAGACATGGTGGCGTCCAGGAGCGAGTGGAACTCTTCTGAGTCCAACTGCTCCAGGGGGGCCACCACGTCCCCTTGCTGGGTGGGGGGTGCAGCCACCAAGGACCTGCTGGCGTCCCCCTTACCACTTGGGCCAGAGGCAGAGCATTCAGTAGGGGTCTGCATCTTGGGCCAAAAGAGAGTGAGGCAAACTTTTTTTTTTTTTTTTTTTTTTAGGGTAAACTAAATGAACTGTGAACACTAGAGTGTGCAGGCTGGACAAGAGGCTGACAAGGCAAACAGACCAAGAAGAAGAAAAAATACAGTAACAAACCAGCAGCTTGTACTGTCAGCTTACCGAGTGTTCCCCCAGGAATGGCCTCTGGGGGACACAGGCAGGCTGACATGCAAGCCACCTGGCCAATCAGCTCACGCCATGATAGTGGGCTGTGGGCAGAGCTGGAAAAAAGAGCGGCAAAATTTCGGTACCGCCCCTTTAAGATGACCGCTGGAGCTTGCGACCGCGCGCGCGCGGCCGTGCACCCGCGCGGTAATGTGGCTGGGGGAAGCCCCTGAGAAGAAACCGGGCTCTTCCCAGGGGGTTCCCCACACTGTGCGACCGGGAGGATTGGGTAATAGACTACCCAGCGGTCTGCACGGAAGCCGGAATCCCGCCGGGGGGGGGGAATGAGGGGGGGGGCGGGACACCCGCGAGGAACGCGGGCAAACAGAAATATACAGAGGGAGAATCCCTCACAGCTAGCTAGAAGAAAACTGCAGCAAATCAAGGATCAGTACAAACAAACAGTGAAGCATATAAACTAAACAGTCACAAAATGGAGTCAGAGTAAAAAACAGTGGTACTTAGCTGAGGCAGCAGCAAAGAAAGAGGAAGAGGAGGAGGATACAGGAGAGGATATGAGAGAAGGACTGTTCCTATTGGTGGGAAGTTGGTGATGTAATGTTAACCCTGTGAGGGTAGTTATTGCATGTTTTCTTTTTCCTATACAAATAAACACCTTAGCTTTTTCTTTGCTGCTGAGGAAATAAAAGAAAGAGAGAAGCCTAATATGAGCCTCCGTGTCCTTTAATAAAATCACTAACAGACACACACACACTAACAGACAAACACTCTCACTGATTTGAAACACACTCACTAACAGACAAACTCACTGACAGACATATACGTCTTTTTTTTTTTTAAATGGACCATTATGTACATGATTGCTTGTTTCCTGAAACATCACCTTAATAAACTTGAAGGATCTTGTCAAGAAATAAAACTTTATAGTTTATGATTTTTGAAGGCTAATATATCTTGCTTTTTTCCCACTTCCGTACATATTTAAATGAATAAAGAATGATGTAGACAAAATTTACAAATAAAGCAATAAGTTAAATGATGAACTATTAAAAATAATCAAATCTATGTTTAAATATAAAAAATGTTTAATTCTTTTACAATGTATTTCTTATTTATGTTATGCTAAATGCATAGTTGTTCAGACGTTGCTCAAAAAGTGTGAAGATATTTCAGTGACTCATCCATTTGCAATTAATTGTCCTTGCAATGGCAGGCACACACTCTCAATGACAGAAACACAATCTCGCCGATTTTAAACACACCCAGTGACAGACACACACTGTCACTGACAGACAAGACATACACACACTGACAGACACACACACTCAATCACTGACAGACACACAACACAGACATACACTCTCACTGACAGACACACACTCATTGACAGACACTGACAGACACATACTGACAGACAGATATAACACTCACTGACTGATACACATACTAACAGACAGACAGACACGGGGGCGGACTGAGCACTCAGGCAAATCGGTCATGGACCGAGGGCCCGAGGCTCTGGGGGCCCGTCCGGTGCAGTGCAGTAATGGCTGAGCTGGGGAGTTAATCTCCCCAGCCAGCCTGCACTCAGTAAGGGGCCCGCACAGCCGTCCGCGGACCCCTGCTGCTACTAATCATCTCCTCCATGCAGGGCACACTGAGGGACAGCTAAAGGGCTCTCCCAAAGACCCCGCTAGGCTGCCACTCAGTGTGCCTGTCTCCAAACACAGCCTCACTGAGCTGCCTGTAACACTGCTCAGGGCAGCTCTATGCGGCTTGCTCTGCAGGACGTGACATCAGCAGTCACAGTGCAGAGTGAGCTGTGCGGAGCTGCTCTGATTAGAGTTACAGGCAGCATGTCAAGACTTTCCAGGAGAGGATGTCTGGACCACCACAGAGGTAAGACTTGTAAAGGGGGCTTTAATTTTTTTAAATCATTTATTTTTTTAAATTACAGATATTTTAATGATATAATTTCCCCCACTACTGCTCTTACCCCCTGCACCCCCTGCCACCACAACCCCCTGCCCCCTCTGAAGCCCCAACCCCCCCTGCAGCCCCTACCCCCTCTGTAACTCCTTCCTTTACACTTACAACTCCTATCATGCCAAGGCACTTCACACTTACAACTTCTATCATCCCTACCCCCTTACTCTCTCTGCAGCCGCTACTCCCCTGTCCTCTCTGCAGGCCCTACCCCATTGCACCTTCTGCTGCCCCTAAACCATGCTCCCTCTGCAGCCCCTACACCCCACTCCCTCTGCAGCCCCTACCCCCTGCTCCCTCTGCAGCCCCTACCCGCCTGCAGCCCCTGCTCCCCTCTGCAGCCCCCTACCCTGGTGCCTCCTCCATTCCCAGCTCCCTACCCCCAGTTCCATCTGCAGCCCTACTCCTGCACCCTCTCTGCAGTCCACTCCTCTGCAGCCCCTACTCCCTTCCCCTCTCTGCAGCCCCTACACCCCCACCTCTCTGTAGCCCCCTACTCCCCTTTCCCTCTCTGCAGCCCCCTACCCCTGCTCCTCTGTAGCCTCAGCCCAGCCTGCAGCCCCCCTACTCTGTGTTCCCATCTGCAGCCTCACCCCCAAAGTCCACCGTGCCTCACCTCCCCCAACCCCTACTCCCCTTCCCTCTCTGCAGCCCCTACCCGCTTGCTCCCTCTGCAGCACATACCCCCTGCTCCCTCTGGAGCCCCTACCCCCTGCAGAGATCCTACCCTCTGATACCCCTGCACCCTCTGCTGCCCCTCACCCCCTGCACCCACTTCAGCCCCTACCCCCAGGCATTCACTACAACTCCTATATCCTATGCACCCACTACAGCCTCTATACCCAATGCACCAACTACAGCCCCTACACTCCCTGCACTTACAACAGCTTATATTTCCCTTTGCAATCACAACAGCACCTATTACCCTCTGCACCCACTACAGCCTCTATACCCAATGCACCAACTACAGCCCCTACACTCCCTGCACTTACGATAGCTTATATTTCCCTTTGCAATCACAACAGCACCTATTACCCTCTGCACCCACTACAGCCTCTCTTCCCCCCCTATTCACTCTGCAGTCCCTACCCCCTGTACCCTCTGCAGCCTCTTCACTCCACATCCTCTACAGCCCCTTCCTCCAAGCACCCTTTGCACGCACAAGCATAAAGGAACGCTATAGTTACCAGAACAACTACAGCTTAATGTAGTTATTCTGGTGAGTATAGTCTGCCCCTGCAGGGTTTTTGCTGTAAAGGCTGCCTTTTCAGAGAAAAAGCAGTGTTACATTGCTTCCTAGGAACATCTAGGTGCTTCCTGTGTCAGTGTTGCAAAATGTGCAGCACTGACATTCCGCATGGAGACGCTGAACACTTGTCATAGAGAAGCACTGATTCAATGCATCTCTATGAGGAGATGTTTATTGGCACAGCTTAGTGCAGGGGTCCTCAAACTCCGGCCCCCCAGATGTTGCTGAACTACAACTCCCATGATTCTCTGGCTATCTATGTAATGCAAAGAATCATGGGAGTTGTAGTTCAGCAACATCTGGGGGGCCGGAGTTTGAGGACCGCTGTCGTAATGTTTTGCCGCACATGCACAATAGCCTTCCAGTGCTTTCCTATGGTAGAGCATTGGGCAGGCTGAGATCATCTAAAATTGTTGAACTCTGCCAAGGAGTTTGGTCGGTGATGTAAAAAAGGTGAGTAAATCCTGTTTTTAAGGGGGGCCAGAAACCTATAGCGTCAAGAATACACTTTTGTATTCCTGACACTATAATGTTCCGTTAAAGGGACACTATAGTCACCCAGACCACTTCAGCTCAATGAAGTGGTCTGGGTACCAGGTCCCCCAGGTTTTAACCCTTCAGATGTAAACATGCTATGTTTACATTGCGGGGTTAATCCAGCCTCTAGTGCCTGTCTTCCTGACAGCCGCTAGAGGCGTTTCTGCGACGCTGGATTCGAAAATCGCATTCAGCGTGCAGAACGTCCATAGGAAAGCATTGAGAAATTATTTTCTATGCACTTGGGAGCTGACGTCGGCGGGGGAGGGGAGGTCACCAGCACCGAGGGAGCCCAGCGCTGGCTAAAGGTAAGTGGCTGAAGGAGTTTTAACCCCTTCATCCCAGCGGGAAGGGGACCCTGAGTGTGGGGAGGGACCTAAGGGTTATATAGTGTTAGGAAAACGAGTTTGTTTTCCTGACATTATAGTGATCCTTTAAGGTGGCTTGTAACATTTAACACTTGATGATTTGTAATTTAAGGCGCAAAATTTGGACCTCATACAAACACATTGCCAAAATTCAGAAATACCCCTTTCTTCAAACTGCCATGCTACACAAACACACAAAAAAAATACTACCCTATTTATGAAACCAAAAACGTATTCAAATATACTATGAATTCACATACCCTGACACTACACACAAAGACATACATATATTCACTCACACTAGCGCTTACATACATTCACTTTACATGTACATATAATCAAATACACGGTACACCTACACCAGCATATATGTCAGTCTGCTTGGGGCCCAGGCCACTGTCAGTCAGTCCCTGCTCGCATAGATATTTGAGTAGCAGAAGCAATCACTACAGGATCTATAAGTAAATTGATATCCCCACGTAAAATATTTTTTCCTATTGGTGCAGAGGAGAGCCTGCAAAACAATTTTGTTCAAATAGAGAGAGGAGCTGTGAGGGGAAGGTATACACTAGCGATAGTAAAATCCATTCTTTGAACGGTACATGATACTGTGTTAAAAAAAAGATGGTTCATCAAAATTACTAGGAAACAGTAACTTGTAAAGACCCATAATAAAATAAAGATGTGACACGCGTTTAAACTTTTTAAACAGTGACAAATAGGAAAATCAAAAAAAAAAAAAGAGGACTTTACATGTTTCAAAACGTGCTTCTTCAATGCATATGATAGAGGCCCTGTACTATTAGGGTGATTCCGATGGGAGTCGGCATTTATGTGGTGTCACGTGAAGTGACGTTAAGCACCATGGGTCATAAGGAGATAAGATACATTTGAATAACACAATATAAAAGGTTTAAATAAAATTGTGAGGGAAAGCAATGTTACTTGAGAAAATGAAATTCTCACAGGCTCTCTCCAGGACCATTACAAAAATTAACCAGACTAAGCTTCTGATAAGCTCACGGGCAGGGTCCTCTACCTGTCTTCCCTTCTGGGGGTTGACGGTTACCTCTCAAGGGAGATAGAACAACGAGTTAATCACAACTATTCTATCAAAATATGGCATAAACTAATCAACCAAGGGTCTAAACTGACAATTGGCATAAACACCATGCGCAAAATGACTGGCAGTCAGAGAAAGAAAAAATACACAAATACGGACTTCAACCTCAAACATAAATTAAATAACGTAATAAAGAGGAACATGGGCAAGCTGCCAGTATACTTATCAAACAACATTATTAGCTGAAGAAAGGTTCTCAGTTGGTGTGTGAGGTAGAGACCATGCTCAGGCACCGTGAGCAAGGGGTCTACGTCTGGGTTACCCTTTAAACTTAAGGAGAGCAAAAAACAAGTCGCAAGAGAGTGCTGAGACTGGACAAAGGCTCAATTAGCCTGCCCTTCGGTGGGTCCCGCTCAGGTCTCAAGCTGGTTTTAGCTCATCTTGTGCCATTACAGAAAGAACTAGGCCATGCATCTCATACTGATTCCACCCAAAAGGGCAGAACAGATCCAAAATACAGGCTGGCTATCTCTGCACGAGAATATATATTTTTTAATGGAAGTTTTGTATATTATATATCCTTTTAGAAGCTCTTTACAATCAATATTGGTACATAACCAAATCTACATTGAATTTCTGATAACCTTATTTTATTTATATGGGAATTCACTTATGTTAATATAATCAGCGTGTGGCTATACCTACCTATATGTCACTCCGTAATTATAATGAATAATTGATATTTCATCTTACATTAAAGGGTTTTCTTTCTTCCCTGAATATCATATAGTGGAAATATATATAGATC
>OW240913.1:11660000-11670514 GCA_933207985.1 Pelobates cultripes
AAGAAAGGGGTATTTCTGAATTTTGGCAATGTGTTTGTATGAGGTCCAAATTTTGCGCCTTAAATTACAAATCATCAAGTGTTAAATGTTACAAGCCACCTTAAAGGATCACTATAATGTCAGGAAAACAAACTCGTTTTCCTAACACTATATAACCCTTAGGTCCCTCCCCACACTCAGGGTCCCCTTCCCGCTGGGATGAAGGGGTTAAAACTCCTTCAGCCACTTACCTTTAGCCAGCGCTGGGCTCCCTCGGTGCTGGTGACCTCCCCTCCCCCGCCGACGTCAGCTCCCAAGTGCATAGAAAATAATTTCTCAATGCTTTCCTATGGACGTTCTGCACGCTGAATGCGATTTTCGAATCCATCGTCGCAGAAACGCCTCTAGCGGCTGTCAGGAAGACAGGCACTAGAGGCTAGATTAACCCCGCAATGTAAACATAGCATGTTTACATCTGAAGGGTTAAAACCTGGGGGACCTGGTACCCAGACCACTTCATTGAGCTGAAGTGGTCTGGGTGACTATAGTGTCCCTTTAACGGAACATTATAGTGTCAGGAATACAAAAGTGTATTCTTGACGCTATAGGTTTCTGGCCCCCCTTAAAAACAGGATTTACTCACCTTTTTTACATCACCGACCAAACTCCTTGGCAGAGTTCAACAATTTTAGATGATCTCAGCCTGCCCAATGCTCTACCATAGGAAAGCACTGGAAGGCTATTGTGCATGTGCGGCAAAACATTACGCCAGCGGTCCTCAAACTCCGGCCCCCCAGATGTTGCTGAACTACAACTCCCATGATTCTCTGCATTACATAGATAGCCAGAGAATCATGGGAGTTGTAGTTCAGCAACATCTGGGGGGCCGGAGTTTGAGGACCCCTGCACTAAGCTGTGCCAATAAACATCTCCTCATAGAGATGCATTGAATCAGTGCTTCTCTATGACAAGTGTTCAGCGTCTCCATGCGGAATGTCAGTGCTGCACATTTTGCAACACTGACACAGGAAGCACCTAGATGTTCCTAGGCAGCAATGTAACACTGCTTTTTCTCTGAAAAGGCAGCCTTTACAGCAAAAACCCTGCAGGGGCAGACTATACTCACCAGAATAACTACATTAAGCTGTAGTTGTTCTGGTAACTATAGCGTTCCTTTATGCTTGTGTGTGCAAAGGGTGCTGGGAGGAAGGGGCTGTAGAGGATGTGGAGTGAAGAGGCTGCAGAGGGTACAGGGGGTAGGGACTGCAGAGTGAATAGGGGGGGAAGAGAGGCTGTAGTGGGTGCAGAGGGTAATAGGTGCTGTTGTGATTGCAAAGGGAAATATAAGCTGTTGTAAGTGCAGGGAGTGTAGGGGCTGTAGTTGGTGCATTGGGTATAGAGGCTGTAGTGGGTGCATAGGATATAGGAGTTGTAGTGGGTGCCTGGGAGTAGGGGCTGAAGTGGGTGCAGGAGGTGAGGGGCAGCAGATGGTGAGGGGCAGCAGATGGTGAGGGGCAGCAGAGGGTAGGATCTCTGCAGAGTAGGGGCTCAGAGGAGCAGAGTATGTGCAGAGGGAGCAATGGGTAGGGGGCTACAGAGAGGGTAGGGGAGTAGGGGCTGCAGAGGTGGACTGCAGAGGGAAGGGGTAGGGGCTGCAGAGGTGGGGTGTAGGGGCTACAGATGGAACTGGGGAGGTAGGGGCTGCAGATGGAGCTAGGGGAGTAGGGGCTACAGATGGAGCAGGGTAGGGCTGCAGGGTGGGAGCTACAGGGAGCAGGGGTAGGGGCTGGGAGGGAGTGGGGTGTAGGGCTGCAGAGGGAGTGGGGTGTAGGGGCTGCAGAGGGAGCATGGTTTAGGGGCAGCAGAAGGTGCAATGGGGTAGGGGCTGCAGAGAGGACAGGGGAGTAGCGGCTGCAGAGAGAGTAAGGGGGTAGGGATGATAGAAGTTGTAAGTGTGAAGTGCCTTGGCATGATAGGAGTTGTAAGTGTAAAGGAAGGAGTTACAGAGGGGGTAGGGGCTGCAGGGGGGGTTGGGGCTTCAGAGGGGGCAGGGGGTTGTGGTGGCAGGGGGTGCAGGGGGTAAGAGCAGTAGTGGGGGAAATTATATCATTAAAATATCTGTAATTTAAAAAAAATAAATGATTTAAAAAAATTAAAGCCCCCCTTACAAGTCTTACCTCTGTGGTGGTCCAGACATCCTCTCCTGGAAAGTCTTGACATGCTGCCTGTAACTCTAATCAGAGCAGCTCCGCACAGCTCACTCTGCACTGTGACTGCTGATGTCACGTCCTGCAGAGCAAGCCGCATGGAGCTGCCCTGAGCAGTGTTACAGGCAGCTCAGTAAGGCTGTGTTTGGAGACAGGCACACTGAGTGGCAGCCTAGCGGGGTCTTTGGGAGAGCCCTATAGCTGTCCCTCAGTGTGCCCTGCACGGAGGAGATGATTAGTAGCAGCAGGGGTCCGCGGACGGCTGTGCGGGCCCCTTACTGAGTGCAGGCTGGCTGGGGAGATTAACTCCCCAGCTCAGCCATTACTGCACTGCACCGGACGGGCCCCCAGAGCCTCGTCCATGAACGATTTGCCTGAGTGCTCAGTCCGCCCCTGTGTCTGTCTGTTAGTATGTGTATCAGTCAGTGAGTGTTATATCTGTCTGTCAGTATGTGTCTGTCAGTGTCTGTCAATGAGTGTGTGTCTGTCAGTGAGAGTGTATGTCTGTGTTGTGTGTCTGTCAGTGATTGAGTGTGTGTGTCTGTCAGTGTGTGTATGTCTTGTCTGTCAGTGACAGTGTGTGTCTGTCACTGGGTGTGTTTAAAATCGGCGAGATTGTGTTTCTGTCATTGAGAGTCTGTGCCTGCCATTGCAAGGACAATTAATTGCAAATGGATGAGTCACTGAAATATCTTCACACTTTTTGAGCAACGTCTGAACAACTATGCATTTAGCATAACATAAATAAGAAATACATTGTAAAAGAATTAAACATTTTTTATATTTAAACATAGATTTGATTATTTTTAATAGTTCATCATTTAACTTATTGCTTTATTTATAAATTTTGTCTACATCATTCTTTATTCATTTAAATATGTACGGAAGTGGGAAAAAAGCAAGATATATTAGCCTTCAGAAATCGTAAACTATAAAGTTTTATTTCTTGACAAGATCCTTCAAGTTTATTAAGGTGACATTATGTTTCAGGAAACAAGCAATCATGTACATAATGGTCCATTTAAAAAAAAAAAAAAAGACGTATATGTCTGTCAGTGAGTTTGTCTGTTAGTGAGTGTTTTTCAAATCAGTGAGAGTGTTTGTCTGTTAGTGTGTGTGTGTCTGTTAGTGATTGTGTTTGTCAGAGTGTGATTCAAATGAGTGAGATTGTGCGTCTGTCTTTGAGGATCTGTGCTAGTGTGTCTGTCAGTGAGTGTGTTTCAAATTAATGAGAGTGTGTGTTTGCAAGTGTGAACTGTGCTAGTGTGTCTGTCAGTGAGTGTGTGTGTCTGTCAGTGAGTGTGTGTCTGATTAGAAAAATGGATAGGGCTTATAGATGGAGAGGTGGAGTCATTGCCATAGAAACATGCATGCGTGGACATGCAAAGGGCAGGAGTTAGAAACATGACCACATCCACATGAGGGTGCCAAAAAAAATGTATGCACCCAGGCGTCTGTGACCCTAGGATTGGCCCTGGTGAAAACAACCTAAATGCTACAGATGTTGGTATTATTTAAAGCTCATTTGTTGGATACGTTTTGAATAAAAAGAGTACTTCGTAAAACTAGCTTTAAAAGTAATCAAATCCTCCAAACACTAAGAGCAGCCTAACAAGTCTGGACGTTGAGATTTTTTATTTTTTTTGTTCTTTATTACAGAATTCTTCTACTTCAGAAATATAATTAGGATATTCCTCATAAACTTTATGTTGAGACCAAATCGGAGAATATTAAAGTCTGGTAATTACAAACATTATTGCAAAACCTTACTATTTCTTGGTTTATTTTGAGATATGTTTTGGATCATTGTCTTCTTAGAATATGCAACTCCTTTTTATCTTAATTATTTTCATTGATTCTGGGTAATTAGCTTCCAGGATTTGTTGATATTTAGTAGAATCCATTCTTCTCTCTACCCTTACAATATTTCCTGTGCCACCTTAAAGGACCACTATAGGCACCCAGACCACTTCAGCTTAATGAAGTGGTCTGGGTGCCAGGTCCAGCTAGGGTTAACCCTTTTTTTATAAGAGAAACTGTTTCAGAGAAACTACTATGTTTATGGCAGGGTTAATCCAGCCTCCAGTGGCTGTCTCTTGAAAATCACAGTGAGAAGACGCCAGCGTCCATAGGAAAGCATTGTAAATGTGCCCTGGAAAACGAGTATGTCTTCCTGGCACTATAGTGGTCCTTTAAGCAAAATAGATACCCCGATTCACAATTATAACGTTTTCTCGTTTGTTAAAATGCTTCTCCAATCGTACTATTGCTATTTGTACCCAAAGAGTGCAAGTTTTACAACAGAATTTTGTTCTTAATACCTCTGGTTTATCTACATGTTGTGTTAGATACTTCAGATGTTGAGTTTTATGGTGAGATCCCTGGTAATCTTCTATTTAAATTATGTTTGTGCAAGTATTGCTGTACAGTGGAATGATGCACAACTACTCCAGTAGCAGCCAAATCGTAATGCAGGTCCTTTGTGGTGAAATGGGGGATGTTGTTTTGCTTTTCTGGCAGTCTATGAGCAGTTATATTATATCTGTTTTGGTATTTCAGGGCATGTTTTACCTAAATATTACAATATAGATTTCTTAAATTGTATTAATGACATCTCAGACAGTAAAGACAGCAAACATAAAATATTTAGATTGTCATAATCTTTCCCTGTTTTGTAAGAGTCAGCTGCTTAGAGGAGTCCATGGTAGCTGAGTGCAAGTACAACGCCCTGAGAAGTTCCGAGTGTCAGAGAATTTATAAAGTTCTAGAACTGTCACCACTAGTATATGATTAAGTCCCAATGAGTCCGTTTAGAAAATTAAGGCTCTGAGATCTTCTAAAGAAACCATTAGTGTCCAAACTGTGACCAAACATTTGCAATCGCCACGTTTACAATTTTATTTTTCATGACATAATTAAGAATTTTTTTATTTGAATTGGCAGAGATATTTGAGTTTACATAATCTTCTCACTTGGAAAATCAGAAATATATATATTAAATGAACTGATTTGCCCACAACATAGGTTTAACTTAAAAAATAAACCCTGTTTAAGATATGTTTGGTGTGAGAAAAAGACAAATATAGAAAGTGCAACTGAGTTCCAAAGATATGTTTGTACAAAAAGTAGACATTTACAAGGTTTGATATAGTGAAAAACCAGACATTTAGATGATAAATTATTAAGAGCTATAGGGCAGTTTATCCTTTATTTCATAACTCTACAAAATCTTTGTTAGCTGGCATTAAATTATTTTGTTTGATTAAAACAAATTTGCCCCACTTTCCGCATGATGGCTTTATGGATGAGATGGTTCAATCTTCTGTGGCTTGATATGAAAATAGCAGAATGAAGAGTAGGATAAGCAAAGATGCCAACGCAATAAAAATTTAACCAAAACATATTTTCAGATCTTGCGATTAAAGGCAAAAGATGAAAGCATACAAAGTAGATTAAATCGAAGAACATAAAAGACAGCATATTTTTAACTGCATTTATGTGGGCATCAATTTGTGGATTCTTGAAGCCAACATTCTTACTCTTCATATGTTGAGAGTGACTCCACAGTGACCGGATTAGAAGACAAACTGCAAAACAAAATATAAACAAAGGCAAAACTGATCCTGCAAAGTATATAAAAAATGCATTCTGGAAATTTAATTTGTGAAGAATTTCCTGTTGATTGAAATTACCGGTCACATTTGTAGAATTAATCCACTTTGTTTCAAACACAAACCATTGGACAGGTAGGCAGACAAGAATGGACATAGCCAGAGATACCAAGAGGAACCAAGGGATTAAACTGGAGAGGTGTAGCTTTAGGTAAATAAAGAATCTTTGGCTATAATTTGCAATCTTCACACAGTAGAAAATGCACAGGATAGTCCCAGTCCAGAGACAGCACTTGTTCACAAACATTGCACCCGCCAAAAAAAGTGTAGCAATGTGTTCATTTTGTTTGATTGCATTTGTAGAAAGAGGTGAAAGAATCAGTGCAAAAAAGACGAGACGACTAAATCTAGACAGCCCCAGGCTCAAAAATACCAGGTCTATAGTTTGCATAGTTCTGTATTTCATCCACCAAATTAAATTAATGATCACAATGAATGCATTGAGAGCTGCTCCAGTGATAATTTCTATGACATTAATTACCAATAACAGAATGACAGCTTCGGAACACATGTCCAGTATCAGCTACGATGTCCAGAAAATTTAGGATGTGGTTTCTTCCAAAGGGAGACTCTTCTGGAGGAACGTTCACAGTAGACAGTTTAAGCTACGGTATGTGATTAAATGCCATTAATGTTACTAAGATGCAAATCTCAGGTTAAATAATAAAAGTATGGGTCGCTGCTTGCGTATGGCCTCATCACTAACATCAAATCTAGCTATGCAAAGTGTTGATGTGAAAAAATATGTGGTTTACACAGATAAGCACTAGTTACCGGCATGATTTTAATATAATTTTAATATTACCTTCACTGAAGAGAAATCTAATATGTAATTGTGTTATCAGAGCTTTTGGCTCCTGAAACATTAGAACTACGGGATAATAAGGTCCAAGGTGGTTAAAGATTTATAGCTAGCTTTGGAGTTTAGTTTTGGGTCTAACTGCAATTAAGCTGAATTTGTACCGATCAGGTGTTGACCGAATTCCTGAACTCCGAATTGAAATGGACCTGAATCACGAGACAGCTGAACCATGCAATGACAAACATGTTCAGTTCAGGGTCATGGTTCTGCTCATGGTGCCAAAAAAAACCCATAGATGATTGATGGAAGAAAAGGATGATAAATATTGATGTTATTCACAGATCAAGTGAGAGGTGATCAACAGAATGAAAAAAATGAGGAAAAGTAAACTAAATCGAGAGATTATATATATTATTATTATTTATAAAGAGCCAACAAATTCCACAGAGCTATATTAACCCCATAACACTGTTACAGTTTTCTATGCCATCCCACAATAAATGGCCTTCAAAGCCGGTACAACGGCCTAGGAGAGTACAGTTTATTTTCAAACCTAAAAGTTGTCACTTTGGTATATTATTCAACCAAGGAGAACAATGCCCACTGTTATATAAAACATAGTTGGATGGCATTCACTAATTAAAATGTGTTTCTGTTTTTAATATGTTTTCTCGAGTCACTGTCTGTATTATGGCAAGTCTCGCGAGAGCCGCGGGGTCAGAGCGTTGCCACGGGTTGCTGCACTCACACCAATAAGAATAATCCAATAAGAATAATCTATCCAATAAGAATAATTCTAACCAGAATTTTGACTTTCCTAACTAAGATTTACTATTTCTAAATTACATAAGCTAATATATCTGGATAATTGCCTGGTATTCTATTTTTAAAGATAAAAGTGATATAGAGTTCATTGGTCCACCTGCAGGAATGGAATTACGAATTATATATATTATTAATGAATCATGACACCTTAATGTTTTAATCACCAGCTTGTATCCAAGTATATTCTGCCTTTTAGTAAAATCAATCAATTTAATTTAATTTAATAAAACCAGCATAATTGCTAGTTATGTTGTAGATTTTCTATCAGATTTGTAGATATGTCCCAGGAATTTTGAATGCAAGTATGATGAGAGAATTGTATGAAAATAGAAAAGTTTTCAGAGTTCTGAAGTTGTTAGTTGGAAAAAGAAACAAAGAGTTAGGTGTGTCCAGCTTTGGCTCCAGATGTCAGATCTTAGATGTTAAATGTGAGTCCATCCTCAAAGAGTCTGAGTGAGTCTGAGTCTCTGAGTGTTTGAGAGTAGAGTTGAGAGGACACCTGTATGTTCGGGTCCGGTGGGTTCGGCCGAACTTTGAAAAAAAGTCCGGGTTCGGGCTCGAACTTGACCCCGAACCCCATTGAAGTCAATGGGGACCCAAACTTTTGGCCACAAAAATGGCTCTAAAAAACTCCTGGATAGGGCTAGAGGGCTGCAAAAGGAAGTAAAATGGGGTTAAGAGTAGGATAAGTGCCCTGCAAACAAATGTGGATAGGGAAATCACTTAAAAATATCATAAAATAAGCAGCCGCTTAGTAGATAACTCACTAATTCACACGGTTTTAGGGAGCTATCTACCAAAAGGCTGAAAGACCTAAATTGGTCACCTAAATTGGTCTTTCAGCCACATTTACTATTACTTAGTATTAGTAAATTCAGCCCTTACTCACTATACCGTGAGTAGGGGCCTGTCTAGTAAACAGTGAGCAGCCAGTGGCTGCTCACTGTAAAAAAAAAACAAAACTATTGCCCCCACCCCTGTGCGACGGGTGGAGGCCCTAAATAAGAATGTGGAGGGGGGACCTACTGTCGTCCCTCCTGGCCCCTACCCTTGAGCGGTGGGTGGGGGCCCTAAAAAACAATAAGGGAGGACCTAATGTCCTCCCACCCCTGCACGGCGGGTGGGGGCCCTAAATAAAAATTGGGGGAGGGGGAGGACCTAATGTCCTTCCCCCAGCCCCCACCCCTGAGCGGTGGGTGGGGGTCATAAATAAAAATTGGGGGGGACCTAATGTTCTCCCCCCGGCCCCTACCCCTGCGTGGCGGATGGGGGCCCTAAATAACAATAAGGGGGGGACCTAATGTCCTCCCCCCTGGCCCCCATCCCTGCCCGGTGGGTGGGGGCCCTAAATACCAAAAAAAGGGGGGGACCTAATGTCCTCCCCCCGACCCCCCCAACCCCTGCGCTGCGGGTGAGGGCCCTAAATAACAATAAGGGGGGGACCTACTGTCCTCCCCCCCGGCCCCCACCCCTGAGCGGTGGGTGGGGGCCATAAATAAAAATCCCCCCCAGGTGACTAGGGGTCCCCAAACCCCTAGTCACCCCTCTCCCCCCAAACATATTACCCCTACCTACCCCCCTCATCCTAACAATAATGAGGGGGGACCCTTGTCTAAAAAGTGCATTTCAAGCTAACCAATCACAGTGCCCTGTGTCGTTTTACACAGCGTGGGAAAATTCCAAAGAACTTTCCCACGCTGTGTAAAATGACACAGAGCACTCTGATTGGTGGATTTCAAACCAACCAATCAGAGTTCTGTGACAGGTAAATGTAGAGACTTACCTGTCAGTCTCTTCATTTACCTGTCAAAGCACTCCGATTGGATGGCTTAAACCCACCAATCAGAGTGCTCTGAACCTAACTGCAGGGCGGGGCAAGGCTTTATCAGTCTGCGCGGAGCCCTCCATGGGTGAAGAAGGTTTTGTTTGTTTTTCCTTTGGTTATTCTGGATTTTTATTTGGCCTTTTTGGGGCTGAAAAAAGAAGAGTTTAGAAGAAAGAAGACATCAAATGGTAAGTCTATTTTTTTTTACAGGTATTAGGACAAGGGTGTCCCCCCCCCTTATTGTTATTTAGGCCCCCCACACACCGCGCAGGGGTGGAGGTTGGGGGGAGGACATTAGGTCCCCCCTTATTGTTATTTAGGGCCCAAACCCGTTGCGCAGGGGTGGGGGCTGGGGGGAGGACATTAGGTCCCCCCAAATTTTTATTTATGCCCCCACCCACCGCTCAGGGGTGGGGGCCGGGGGGAGGACATTAGGTCCCCCCCTTATTGTTATTTAGGTCCCCCACAAGCCTCGCAGGGGTGGGAGCCGGGGGGGGGACAGTAGGTCCCCCCTTATTGTTATTTAGGGCCCCCAACCGCCACGCAGGGGTGGGGGCTGGGGGGGGGACATTAGGTCCCCCCAAATTTTGATTTATGCTCCCACCCACCGCTCAGGGGTGGGGGCCGGGGGGAGGACATTAGGTCCCCCCCTTATTGTTATTTAGGTCCCCCACTCGCCTCTCAGGGGTGGGGGCCGGACAATAGGTCCCCCCTATTGTTATTTAGGGCCCCCAACTGCCGCGCAGGGGTGGGGACCGGAGGGAGGACATTAGGTCCCTCTTATTGTTATTTAGGGCCCCCACCTGCCGCGCAGGGGTGGGAGCCAGGGGAGAGGACATTGGGTGTGTCCCCCAATTTGTATTTATGGCCCCCACCCATCGCTCAGGGGTGGCAGTCGGGGGGGGACAGTAGGTCCCCCTTATTGTTATTTAGGGCCCCCACCTGCCGCGCAGGGGTGGGGGCCGGAGGGAGGACATTAGGTCCCCCCCAATTTTTATTTATGCCCCCACTCACCGTTCATGGGTGGGGGCCGGGGAGGGAGGACATTAGGTCCCCCTCTTATTGTTATTTAGGGCCTCCACATGCCTCGCAGGGGTGCGGTCCAGGGGGACATCAGGTCCCCCCCTCAATTTTTATTTATGGCCCCCACCCACCGCTCAAGGGTGGGGGCTGGAGGGAGGACATTAGGTGCCCCCCCAATTTTG
>OW240913.1:11670614-11694065 GCA_933207985.1 Pelobates cultripes
CTCCCTCCCCCCTTTCCCTGTGTCTCTCCCCTCTCCCTTCCCCCCCCTTTCCCTGTATCTCTCCCCTCCCCCCAATTTACCTTAAAGAAGGCAAGGGGGCCGGCCGCGTTCCAGACTGGAGCCGCTGGGCCGGGTGGCAGCTTCGCCGGTACGGCGGCACTCCAGTCACTGGCTGCTGATGGCTGATGGAGGAGGAGCCTGTCTACCATGCTCCCTAGCGGTTACCACAATTCACGGCACAGGAAGGGAACCGCGAGGGAGCATGGTAGACAGGCTCCTCCTCCATCAGCCATCAGCAGCCAGTGACTGGAGTGCCGCCGGACCAGGGAAGCTGCCACCCGGCCCGGCGGCTCCAGTCTGGAACGCGGCCGGCCCCCTCTCAGTGTGCCACTGGACTGGCCACCCGTTTACAGGAGATCAAACAAAACAACATCACCAACTTTGCTGTGAGTTGTTTCAGTGAGAGATCTTCGTTCTTTGGCTTGTCCCCCAAAAGCTGGAGGACAAGGTCAACATCCCATGATGAAGAGTACCTAGGTTGCGGTGGACGTGCAAATCTAATGCCGTGCAGGAGTCGGCATACGAGGAGATGTTTACCTGCCGGGGAACCATCCAATCCTTGGTGTCCTTCGGAAATAGCCGATCAGTACACATTTATCGTGCGATAGGCTAGGCCATGGTCAAACAGAGAAGTGAGAAAATCTCAAAACGTGACTTACAGGTGCAGATAAGGGAACCATGTGCTGTTCCATGCACCAACCACTCCATGAATTCCAGGCATGTATGTAGGATTTCCTTGTCCCTGGAGCCCAAGCTCCCGCCAGAAGGTTAATAGTTGTCTGTGGAACGTCTGGGATGAATCCAAGTCCCCGGAGAGGAGCCATGCCAGTAACTGGAGGTGTCCCTGTAATAGGAGGGAGTGCGGTTCCCCGTTGGGGTCCAATAAGAGGTCTGGAGTTGCAGGAAAATGGCCCGCTTCAGCCGCCAGTCGCTGGCATACCGTAGGTATCTGGAATTCCAATCCGCCACCATATTGGACATACCGGGAATGTATTCCGCCTGAACCGAAATATTGCGATCCAGGCAGAAGTGCCATAAGTCCTTTGCTAGTTCCGCTAACACCATGGACCTCGTACCCCCGAGATGGTTGATGTAGCGGACTGCTGACACATTGTCCATCCGTAAAAGAATGGAACAGTTGGTTGAGATACCTACGAGACTCCGAACTGCAAATGACCCCGCCAATAGTTCGAGGCAATAGATGTGTAACTCCTGTTCGTCTGGGGACCATTTCCCTCCGGTGGAGATAGGACCGCAACGCGCGCCCCAGCCCTGCATACTTGTATCTGATTCCACAACAAAGTCTGGCCTTGTCCCAAAGATTGCTCTTCCGTTCCATGCTTCCATGTGCTGCAGCCACCAAGAGAGTTCTTCTTTGGCTGCGCAATCGAGAGGTACAGAGTCTGAATAAGAGAGACCCGAGCGAAGGTATTTTGCCTTTAGGCATTGAAGGGCCCTGTAGTGAAGTGGGTCCGGGAAAATGGCCTGGATGGATGAAATTTATGTTGATCCGTGCAATTCCTTTTAATCCTAAGTAGTTTCGCCTTAGGGGCATTTAACAGCCATGGGGAGAAATGGCAGCTATTCTCCCCTATGTAACTCTATGGAATGAGTAGACCTCTTGGAGAGTTTCTCTTTTGACATGATGAGTCTGATTATTAAGAGACGGAGTAATACTCTACCGAAATTGGATTCAGAAATAGTTGAAATAAAGAATTTTCTAATTGAAAATATGACAAAAGAACAATACACTAGTGTATTAAATGATATTCAAAAGAATTTAGAAAGAACAGAAAAAAGTGTTATTGAAATTAAAAAAAGAAAAAGTCAAAAAAACTATTTGAAGAGAAGGAATATGATCTAGAACTTCTTAATAAATCAGTACAGAAGGTTAATCATTTAGACAGAAAACAATTATTATTTACTCGTGAGAGGCATGTATCTAAGAATCACGATTTTAACTGTCCACTTATATTTAACTACAGCTTTCAATCCACACACATAAAAAAGCTTATTCAAATGAATTGGCACTTTTACCTCCTAAACCGTAAATAATTTTTAGGGAAGCACCCGCAATAAGTAGAAAACACTCCATAGTTTTAAAGCTCCTGATATTGAAAGACACTGTTTAAATGATCAAAAAGGATTTGTTAAATGTGGGCAGTACAATATCTGTAAGACCACAGGGCCTCCCTTTGGAAAAATTACTAGTCACAAAAAAACTAATAAAAAATACATAATTGAAGATTGTATTACTTGCCATTCTAAACAAGTTATTTACCTACTAGAATGTGAATGTGGTTTTTAATATGTGGGAAAAACCAAACAGATGTTAAAAAACAGATTAAGGGGGGGTGGCGTGGCCGACCGCCGAGCAACCTGGCAGCCTAGGAAATTGCTCCGGCACCCGGGCTCCAGCAATCCGACGACATCGTCTCCCAGGGCTCAGAAAACCCTCATCACACCCGAGATGGCGAACCCCAAAGGGAAAAAGAGCACACAGAAGGCGGAAAAACTAAATTTCTTCAACAACAAAGCCGCGGGCGGCTCTGAAACCGACCGCGGCACAATCCAAGATGGCGCCGACGAACAAACGGCGGGAAACATCTCACTCACGGGCGCACATCAAGACAGCCAGGACAACCTCACTAAGGCACACCTGGATGCAGCGATGGAAGCCATGGCCAACAAACTAGTACAAACATGGCAATCCTCCATAGGACAACTCCGCAGGGAAGTCCAGGACATAGGCCAACGAACCACACACGTGGAAAATAAGCTGAGCGAGTATGCAACAGCGCACAACGATATGGCCGACCATGTAGCGCGGCTGGAACAAAAAATCGAAACAATGGAGGCGCGTATGGCTGACGCTGAGGACCGCTCGCGGAGAAACAACCTCCGGCTACGAGGAGTCCCGGAGAGCATCATGCCTAATGATCTACCAGCCTATGTGCAAGGCCTTCTGAGGGCATACGCTCCGGACATCCCCACGGATATGTTCCTAATAGACCGGGTACACAGGGTGCCCAAACCACGCACACTACTACCACATAAAAGAGGCAGTATTGCGCGCCAGCAGAATCCGCTCAGAACCACATGAAAACTACGCCACGATCAAGATCCTAGCAGACCTGTCCGCGGCGACTCTCAAGCGCAGGAGGGATTTCCAACCGGTGACAGAAGAATTGCGACGTGCAGGAATAAGGTACCGTTGGGGATACCCCACCAAACTCCTAATTACCAAAAGCGGCGAGATCAACGTGGCCTCCACGCCGGAAGAAGGCACCCGACTATTGAGAGACTGGGGGCTCCTTACTAACCCCCCCTCCACAACTCAAGCAAGCCCAGCGAGACGTCTGACACCAGAATGGCGCCAGGTCCCAACACGGAACAAATCGCCATGATCCACCTGAGGGACTAGGCCGTCCAGGCCATAACCAGGGACACGTGAGATATTAATATGTACTGCTAACTGTTATCACAAGTTTAGTTTAAGTTTTTTCTTTTTCATGCGATTGTACTGCTAATTGTTATCACAAGTTTAGTTTAAGTTTTCTTTTTTCATGTGATCAACTGCTTTGATTAGCATTTTATTCACTTACCACACAATCATACCACACTATGCATGGTTTGTTGGATGTGGGCGGGTGGGATGCCCACATGGGTGATAACCAGGGCAAACTTTGGGCAACAAGGAAGGGCGGCATGGTATAGGCAAAGAAAAGACCAGTAGTTGGAGGTGATCCTAATACCTAACTATTATTTACAAGGTTGAGGTTATGCATACATAAGACAGGTACTCCAAGAATGTACAAAGGTGCACAACGATTATGTAATTTACCGGGACATTGTCCATAGAGAGAAAATTGTACATGACACCATATAACCAACTATTGTTTTACGAGTAGGTCAAACCCACTGCAACCGCACCGCCCCGCCCAACTACGTAGCCTGGCTCATCACATCCAAAAGTTACGATGGGAGAACCACACCCCATCATAAAGACCGACACAACAAGTGGGAAAACCACGATAGGCACCAAGCGGTGACCTGCACACCGCCCCGCAAAACCTTCCCTTGGGTCCGATTTGATTCTCCCACCCATGCCCACAGGCCAGCACTGAGAATGCCATGCACAATACCTAGGTCGCTATTGACTTATAGCTCTGAGGAGAGACAGCAACTATGTGTACAAGGGAGCCCAACGGCCACAATACCAGAGACGCTGTTCCAGCGCTCCTCCCCCATGGCACGATGCCACTGTGCCAAGACCCATGTTTGGGTCATACTGTATATACTTTGGTTTCTTTCACCCCTTTCCTCTGTCATTCCCGAACCTCCCACCCCCGGGCGCAACAACGTAGTCGCACAGGCGCCGTCTAAGCGGTGCACCATACGAACCCTGCAACATCTGCAAATCCATATAGGCATAGCAGAAGTGCAAACGAGCACCCTTTATCACCCACCCATCACATGAAAATATATTCACACAATTGCAGGGGACTAAACACCCCACATAAAAGGCGCATGATGCTGGAGGAAGCCAAACAGACTCAGGCAGACATTATCTGTTTACAAGAGACCCATTTTGTTACATCTAGGGTGCCTAACTTTGGAGCACAACATTACCCTCACCAATACCACGCAACTCACTCCTCCAAATCGAGAGGGGCCTCAATCCTTCTCCATTCCTCCTTAACAGTTGAAGCCCTAAACCTAATCAAAGACAAACAAGGAAGATTTGTAATGCTACATTGCCTCCTAAATAACCTGCCATATATTATAGTCAGCTTCTATGCTCCCAATGTACACCAACGCGCCTTCCTACGTAAGGTGCTCTCTGCACTCCCACCTAACCAGACTGCCCCACTTATATTATGTGGAGATCTTAACCACCCTCTTGACCCACACATGGACACCACACTAAACACCACGACACCGAGGCACAAAGCACTCAAAGCACAAAGTAAAGCAATCAATATACTGCTAGGGGAATATGGCCTATACGACCCTTGGAGAGCCTTCCATCCTAATGAGAAAACGTTCACGTTCTATTCAGCAGTGCATAAATCATATTCACGGATAGACTTCATTTTCATAACAGGTACATTGCTTACCAGAGTAACAAATAGCGAAATCGGGGACATAACATGGTCAGACCATGCCCCGACCACAATAGAGCTGACTGAGGAATACCAACATAGGGGACGGCCACCGTGGCGGCTCAATGATTCCCTTCTAGGTGACCAGACATTCACTACAACATTAACAGAAGCCCTGACATCATATTTCCAAACTAATGATACGCCGGATGTCCATCCGACCACTGTGTGGCAAGCCCATAAAGCGGTCATCAGAGGACTCCTCATCAGCAGAGCCTCCTTTTTAAAAAAGAAAGCACAACAAGAACACCTACACCTGCTGCGCACTTTAAGAGACGCAACAGCGGCAAACATAGTAGACCCATCACCACAACTAGCACAGACGATCCATGATACTACGACGAGTATCAACAACATGGCAATCTCTAAAACAGCACACATTTTACATAAGCTGAAACAAAAAACCTACTCACAAGGAAACAAAGCAGGCAGGAATCTAGCGACTCTACTACGCCAAAAACAATCCAATGCAAAAATCCCCTATCTGCTCACCTCCCAAGGCTCTAAAATCCACAACCCACAAGATATTAATGATACTATGGCAGACTATTACCACTCATTATACAACCTCAAAGAAGACCCCACACTACATCAACCCACATCCCAAGACATTCAAAATCTACTTGGACAGTTCTCGCTGCCAACACTGACGGAACACCAGAAAACTATCCTACAACACCCAGTCACACAAGAAGAAATACAACAAGCTATACACTCACTCCCCCATGGCAAATCACCGGGACCCGACGGACTCACAAACTCCTACTACAAGACAATGACCACAATCCTAACCCCATATCTGGACAAAACCTTTAACCATATCCTCACGACGGGCCAAGTGCCCCAAGACATGCTCATGGCACATGTGGCTACATTGCCAAAACCAGGCAAACCACCTAACAAATGCCAAAATCTAAGACCAATCTCCCTCCTTAACACGGACATCAAATTACTGGCAAAATTTTTCTCTAACAGATTAAAGAACATTATCCCGACCCTGGTACACGAGGACCAGGTGGGATTTGTTAGTGGTAGGCAAGGAGCGGACGGAACCCGAAAGATCTTGGACCTACTACAGGGAGGAAGCGGAGGGGGGGCCCAGTGCGTTATGCTGTCACTTGACGCTGAAAAAGCCTTCGACAGATTGCATTGGCCCTTCCTCCAAGCTGTTCTGATCAAATATGGCTTCCCAGACACTTTCTTACGGTTAGTAAAGGCATTATACTCTAAACCGACAGCGAAAGTCACCAATGGGGGCTTTAGCTCTAAACAATTCCACATAACCAACGGGTCAAGACAGGGCTGCCCACTATCGCCTCTCCTTTATATTCTCTCGCTAGAACCTCTCACGCAACTCATTAGGGACAACCCAAACATACACGGCATTACGAGACAAGGCAAAGAACACAAACTCACACTTTTTGCAGACGACATCCTCTTAACACTCGAGCAACCACACATATCCCTACCTAACTTCCACGATACGCTCACCCAATACAGCAAGTGCTCCTATTATAAACTTAATATAAATAAAACTCAAGCAATGGGCATAAATATCCCGATGGAGGTCTTGGATAGGTTGCGTATCTCTTTTAAATACGACTGGCGAAACGACCATCTAAAATTCCTAGGAATCAATCTCACCCCAAATCTAGCAAACCTCTTTAAAATAAACTATCAAAAAACACTGACTGAAATAAAAAACCTACTACTAGGATGGAAGAGTAAATTCGTATCTTGGTCAGGGAGAATTGCCGCAATTAAAATGATCATTGTACCTAAATTGCAATACTTGTTTAGAACGTTACCCATAAAGATACCCCCCACATTCATACGAGATGCTCAACAAACACTACTAACCTTTATATGGGACAGACAAAAAGCACGGGTAGCGAAAAGCACGCTATACATGCCACGCAAAAATGGGGGAATGGGAGTGCCCAACCTAGACAGCTACTACAGAGCAGCCATTCTGGGCCCCCTACTAGCGGCTTGTCATCGAGACCACCCAACCCAATGGATGGAACTGGAGGCGCAGCATGCTAATAACATTCCCATCAATGTACTGGCATGGCTTCCCCAGCACAGCAGGCCTACTAAGGCAAAATTGCTCCCAACCACAGCCCTCACCCTGACCATATGGGACAAGTACTGCCGCACATTGGGCTGGCTGGGCAAAATATCGCCTGCCATGCCCATACAAACACTACACTATATAATACCTAATTTTAACTACACCGTATGGCATCAGCACGGAGTAACACACTTACACCAGCTGCTCCAGGAAAACAAGCTCAGAAATCTCGCAGACCTAACAGCATGTTATAATTTGACTCCAAGGGCAGCTTTCCCCTACATGCAGTTGCAATCATGGCTCCGCAAGCAAACTATAACAAGACCTGACAATGTACAGGGGCTACAGCTGACGGTGGTAGAGAAAATATGCTCACGTCTCGCAACCCCCAAAAAACTCATCTCGGAACTATACCAGACTATGCATCCCCCAAAAGACCACAAAAACCTCTCCTTCATAGCTGCATGGGAGAGGGAACTTACGTACACTCTTGGTGAAAAACAATGGAATGAGATTCTCCTGGCACACAATTCACTCTCCAAATGTGCCTCCCACATGGAACTATCCCCGAAAATTTTATACCGGTGGTACCTAGTACCCACACGCCTAAAGGCCACCTATCCACAGGCCTCCGATATCTGTTGGAGATGTCAACAACACAAGGGCACAATGCTCCACATTTGGTGGGAATGCCCCTCCTTAACACCCTACTGGAATACCATAACCACCATTATCCAAGACAGCACAAAAACACTACTACCCCGCAAACCAGAAATATACCTCCTCCACCTCTTTCCAAAGGGGCTGCGGAGCAGGCAAAAATACTTAATCTATCACATACTTATAGCCGCGCTCACGGTCATTAGCAGACATTGGAAATCTAATATCCCACCCAAAATATCAGAATGCATACAAACGATAGAAACAACTAAGCTCTACGAGCTGGCAGCTAGACGCTCAAACCACTCCAAAAAAGTTTGGTCACAAGCCTGGGAAACCTGGCAACTGTACATGGAGCGTACTAATAATATAACCCCCAATTGAGATGACGGTAGCAGGGATCTACACACCGACAGCTGTGCCCCTTCGACAACGAAACTGTAGCAAAGGGTGTACATGTAAAGGTCAATGCAACTGTAAATGAAAATGTAAATAATTCTGGAGACTGCAAACACAACGATAATGCCGCAACTCGAATAAAACACATGTAAGAAAGATAGTCCTGCAGAAACGACCACACACAGCCGACTACCTAGGAGAGCCCTACCCTCTCCCCCCCTCCTTTCTCCTCCCCCCTTCATCCCCCCCCTCCCTTCCGTCCCCACTCTGATCCTCTTCCACGGTTCACCCCCACCCCAGTGGTATATGAAATACCAAAGCTCTACACCCAGCATCAATCACAAACCCAGTCGATTACCACCCTGGAAGGGACCGATGTGAGCCCCCCCCCCCTCAGGGCATGGGGTGGACAATAATCAGCAGACCCAATCAGGGCATCACGATATAACACAAAGATCGTATGAAAAGCAAACTGTGTATGATAAATGTGTACACTGTCCTAAGGTCAATGTGTATGAGATACTTTACGTTACCACTGCTCCCCCACCCCCTATTCTCTTCTGTACCCCTATAAAACTTCAATAAAAATTGTCAAAGATAAAAAAAAAACAGATTAAGGGAACATATCTACAACATGAAATTTTTTTTTTAAAACCACACTTTATCAAAGCATTTTCTGGAGATTCGTAATGGTGATCCAAAAACTTTAACATTTTGTGGGACACAACTTGTGAAAATACAATGGAGGGGAGGAGATCTTAGTAAAAAATTAATCAACCAAGAGATGTTCTGGATCTTTACCTTAAAAACATTGGCCCCATTTGGCTTAAATGCCGAATTAGAATTAATCAATATCCTGTAAAATCTTCATAGATAAAAATATCCAAATATTTTTTAACTTTCTTAACTATTCTATACTATTTTATATTATTTTTCTTAATGACACTACTTTTTAACATTTTATAATTACGGTATATGCTCAGTGAACCCTTCCAATTTTAATTATGTTCGTATTGTACTACAGTGTGTATGTCTAGTGATTTTTAATATATATATATTTTTCTATTCTGTAGCTTTTATTTTACATTTGCAACTATATATATATGTATATATATATATATATATATATATGAAGATAGGATAATCTATCTATCAATCAAGAATCTTGATAAAGACCCAGGAGGTGTTGAATCATTGATTTGATATGCACTGCATGTAATATTTGAAAATATACTTTTTTTGAATTAACAAGACCTGAGAGTGCATTGTGATTCATTCCATTTTCTATATACCTAACGCCTACAATCTGCACCCAGGCAAGTACTATTGAGCTACAAATTTCGAATTTTATATATACATATTTGTAGTTTTCGATATTCCTAATGATGTGCAACATTCTGTTAGAAGGAACTTGAATCTTGCGAATTAACTAAAGTTTCCATCAATATTGAGTCCCACAATGCAACACTTGCCGTAAACCGTAATCTGCGTAATATCTTCACTTTTTTTCTGTAACACTTATTTATGTTTATAATGCGAAGAACACTCTGTAAGACGTGACATTTTGCTTGAAGTGATATGAGGTCGATGAATAAACCCAAGTTTACTCCCGATGTACAGACACTTTAATGGTTTGCATCGAAACTTATAATCTCTTTTCATGTGCAGTACAACATCGGACTCGATCCGAGATTTATACATGAATTTTTCCCACCCAGACAATCTTAATTTATAGTCTTAATTAACTAAAGTTTTTAATAATGTTGAATCTAACAATGCGGACACCTTAATTTTATACCGCAAACTGTAATAATATTTTCTCTTTTATCTTAACACATATTTATCTTAGAAATGGAAGAAACACTTCATAAGGTGTAATATTTAGCTTGAAATGATAGGAGTTCAATGAATCAACTCGAGTTTATATCCGATGTAAAGTCTGTCTTTACAGACAATTTAATAGTCAACATCAAATCCTATAATCACTTTTCATGTATAATACATCAGACTCGATCTGAGATTCATGGATGAATTTTTTTCTACACTAACATTCCTAATCCATATTGGGACCATGATCATAACATAAGATTGTTGCTTTCAAGTTGTTAATTCATTTACTTTATCTAGAACTTCTTAATTATAGTGTTTTTAAACCAATCATTTTTTATGTACATTCCCTAGGGTATAAAATCCTATCAGCATTGATCTCTTAATGTATTTTATTGTGATGCTATGTTGTTTTTTTCTTATTCTTTTGTATAACATATATCCAGGTATTTCATTGTTGATTTTTTTACCCTGAAAAAATGGATTTAGTTGAGAAATTAAAAATCTCCTGTTGTAAAGCTTTCTTTAGACATGAAAAGCCTTACCACAGAGGGAACATGTGCCTTTAAGGAGAATCCATCCACATTGCAATTTTTAGGGTATATAAAGCGGATTGAAAGGCTAACTCATTATCTTGAGAAAGCCCGCTTAGTACGGGCGAAACGCGTGGATTTGAAAGAGGCCTTCATACCTACCGGTACCAACAGACTTCTCCAGCGAAATTGTATTACAGAGTCCCTTCATTTTGTCTTCCATAAACTGCGGCTTAACACACGGATTGTCCATGGACTAGTGCTGCACCATCGGAGTGGTAACAATTGCCTTGCACACTGTATATCTGTCATCCATAACCACTTTAGTTTATTGTGTAAGAGTTTTTATTAGGGGTCGGGGTTTCTTCCATGTTAATAAACTGTGTTACACAATATTCGTTTCTTTGTATCCCTTTAAGGTATATGAATGTTATTATTGGTATTGGATACAAAGTATAATCCTGAATGGGACATAACAGAGAATATAAGACCCCCCCAGATCTCCTTTACCCACCGCTGTGGAGGTAGAAAGTGAACTCTGCAAATAAGAACAATTATATTACCAGTACTCCCCCTGTGCACAAACTCTTTGGGGATCATTGTACGCGCTGACATTTTTTCACATTGAATACTCTATCTGTAGGTTTGAGGAATAACCTTTCATGTGTCTGGCAGCTTTCTGATTTTATATTTTATTGAATTTAGTATTTTGTGTTTCATATTTTTATTACGCTTTTTCGTTTTTACGGTTTCAGCAGCAGAGATATGTCTCTAGAGTTTGATTTGTCCTTTCAGTTTGTCCATGGATTGAGGATTAAAGGCTGTCTAAAGATCTACTGAAATCTTGAGTGATTGACAAAATGCTCTCCAGAAACAGGAAGTAAATTGTGTTCCTCTATCCGAGAGAATAGATTCGGGTACCCCATGTAGTCGGAAGATGTTTTTAAGGAAAAGAGAGTCAGTTTGTTTAGCAGTAGGGAGTGCTTTAGCAGGAATAAAATGTGCCATTTTTGTAAAGCGATCAACTACAACCATAATGGTGTTATATCCTCGTGATGGGGGTAATTCTCCAATGAAGTCAACTGTAAGATGGCCCCATGGTCTGGATGGTACTAGTAAGGGTTGTAGCAAATCAGCTATTTTAGATGTGCGACATTTAGCACAAGCACAAGTTGTGCATGATCCAACATAATCTTTGATGACTTGTTAAAGAGAGGGTCACCAGAATTGTCGTTGGATACTTTGAAGTGTTTTTCTTTGTCCCCCATGGCGAGCAAAAAGAGAGTCATGGAAGTGATACAGTACTTTCAGACATGTTTTCTCCGGTACATACATTTTTTCCATGTGACAATGGAAAGCCTTTAGATGAAGTGGGGAGTTTATTGGGAGGTGTAGTATTTTGGATCTCCTGTAGGATATGAGACATGAGGCCAACAAAATTATGATTTTGTAGGATGGTTTCATTCTGTTTGGGTTTTTGACTGTCTTTTGTGTGAATTTTGGAGAGAGCATCAGCTCAAATCAAATCAACATTTTTGATCCAGGACGGTAGGTGATATGAAATAGAGAATGTGAAAAGAACAGCGCCCACCTGGCTTGACGGGGATTGAGATGTTTAGCTGTTCAGATCTATTTCAAGTTTTTAAGGTCGGTATAAATAGTTATGGGGAATTTTGCCCCTTCCAGGAGATGTCTCCATTCTTCGAGTGCTGTTTTAATAGCTAATAGTTCTTTATCTCCTACATCGTAATTTGATTCGGCCTCGGTCAATTTATGAGAGTAAAAGGCTATGAGGCTAAGACTATAATTGTCCGTTTGAGCGGTCTCTTTGTGATAATACTGCCCCCGTATTAAGTATCGGATGCATCGATTTCCAAGAGGTAAGGTTTTTCTGGATCAGGTAAATAAAGAATAGGTGCAGTGGTAAATAGGCTTTTTAGATCATTGAATGCTTTCGGTTCTTTTGGAGTCCAGTTCCATTTTGTTTCTTTCTTGGTAATATGAGTGAGGGGTCGGATTAATTTGGAAAAGTTATGGACGAATTTCCAATAAAAATTAGCAAATCCCACAAATCTTTGGATCTGTTTCTTGTTTTGGGGTGTGGGCCATGTGAGGATGGTGGTCACTTTTCGAGGATCCATCTCTACTTTAACTGGTTTAATGATGAAGCCCAAAAATTCCACACACTTTTCAAATATGCATTTTTCCATTTTTGCATATAGATTGTTTTTTCATAAACACTTCAATGACACGGAGATGATGAGTATGCAGATCGGGAGAGAAAATGTAAATAACGAAGATGAGCAGCAGGAGAAGTTTGTGGAGATCTGGATACAGAGGTAGCGGCTTGAGTCTCTAATTCTTGCATGGCTTGAGTGAGTCAGTGTATGTAACATTTCAGCCAAATCTGCGGGCTCAATGTAGGCTCAGTTCTTCTGTTACGTCAGCTACGTATTTGATGGGAGGAGTCCAGGAAGCAGGAATCAGCAAAGGCAAAGTACCAAAGGGAAAACTAAATTCGTAGTCGAGGAAAGCCAGGGGTCAGAGATGACAGAACAGGCAGGTGATCAGATACCAGATTAATCAAAAAAGGCAGGATAGGCACACTGAAGTTAACACCACAGTAAGCACAGTAGAACTGAGCAATGAGGTAGAGGTAGACTGAGATTATATAGGGGAGAAGTATCCACCTCTCACATTCTATTGGTTAAAAAGTGATTAGTCCTTTAAACAACTACAGGTGTACTGTCCCATTAAGAGGCCGGCGTTCAGGCTCGCGTGCACCTAGTAAAAGTGAAATCACACGTGGTTTCAGCTGGGGCTTCCTGCGGGTCGTGGCGTGGTGTGAAGAGCCACGGCACTGCGTCCATGTGCTGCAGGGATACCGGTCGACTGCATACGCTGCTGGGCACGCCGGAGTCATCGTCGTGCACTGAGAAGAGACTGCTGAAGCCGCGGGCTGAGAAATGGTGGAGGACCTACGGGTAAATGTGGTCGTTACATACATTGGTAGAAATCTGTCAATATATCTCACCGGCGAATGGGACATAAACATTAGCTATCGTATATACTTTTCCTTGTATTTCACATATTAAGAAAGTACATCGAAGAAGATTTGTCACAATTTATTTATCTTAAATGTCCTGACATTTCCTGAGCGCATGTTGTAATCAGTATAACACTTGTCCAGTATAACACTTGTAGGACTGCGACTTTATTAGAACGTGTATTTCACACAAAAAATAAAAGAATGAAAGAAAGATTTATAATGCCTTGGCACAATATATTTGTCTTATTTCTTTAAAGTTCATGCATCTATGCACTTTATTTTCTTGCTATTAAACCTAACAAAAATGGCATAAGAATTATCCCAGTTTGTGATGTAATGCAATCAAATAATAATAATATAATCAAATCCTGAGTGCCACTTTACAAATATATTGTTTCTCATTTCTCCAGTTACGGAATTGTTGATTTAAACAAAACTGTAGATGTTAGAAGGATTGGACTTTGTGGTCACTTGAACAACTATCTCCTCCAGATCAAACAATATTCACAAAATTTTAACTTTTTAGTCCATATTGACCTTCACCAGAAACTCTCTAATTAAAGGTATACTTTAAGAGCCAAGAATACAAAGCTGTATTCCTGGCACTATAGGTCCCCTTGCCTCCCCCCTTCCTCAATCCAGGAAGGCATCTAGTGGCCACTGCAGGCAGACTTAAAGCTGCAATATAAACATTGTTTCACATTGCAGAACTAAGTGCAAAATGGACACTGCACCCAGACCAATTCAATGAGCTGAAGTGGTCTCGGTGCTTACAGTGTCCCTTTAATATATAGAGAGATTCCGATATGTACTTAAGGAGCAAAAATTATTAGCTTCTTTATAGCTCCTTTTTTATCAGAGTGCACATATAATGGGAAATAAAGAAATAAATATATAAATTGCGCTATTAAACCATACAACTCCTGAAGCACCTATATTTGTTCTATACAGACCAGCCAGTGTGTGTTTGTCCCCACGTTTCTCCTTTCTATATCCTTTCCACTCTTTTGGGTTAGTATCTATTTAAAAAAACAGGCTTGGAAAAAGAGACTTATAGATTAAGCAGTACCCATCAGACTGTATCAACCGGGCAGACCTGAAAGTGGGGGGCCAAAGGGTTCAATTGACATTTTACTTATGTGTGAAAAAAGTCTTATATATGCGAATTAATATGAGACTATTTATCTGGGAATGTAGTGGGTTTCGCATATGGGGTTCTGCCCTCCAGTTCTGGAGTTTTGGTGTCCACCCTGATTCTTCTGTAGTCTGAGGCTTCCTCCAGTCCTGGACCCCAATGCTGAGGTCCAGCTCTGCTAGACACCCTGCAACACAAAAGTGACTTTATCTCGGTCCCCTTGTGCACTTCAAGTGGCTGTCCAAATCAGTGCATGCCACCAGATAGCCAACGTTCGTGCAGACTTTACATGGCAAGCTGCTCTTCTATCCGCTGCTCATTCTTATGCCCTCTTTATATATCCATGTCATGGCATGAGATATAGTTGGTAAAAATAGGCCACATCTTTTTTATTAAAGTCTTTCACCAAACAATATTACCAATATTAACTTTGTATCAAAACCTTTGAACATCAAACAATATAACTTAACAACATTTCCAGAAACATACCTGTCCTTGCCAATCAATTATCCATAACCTCGAAACTCTCCTGGGCACTCATCCTCCCCCTTGTCCCAACCAACACGGGCCACCAAACGTGGCCTTCCACCAACATCATGCTAACCACTAGCCACCTTTGGCTTAGTGGGCATGTCCGTAATAAAACATACCTTGATTTCACCGAGGCTAGGGGAGGGATCAGCCCTAATTTCCTTTACACCCGTTGGACTCCTCAGTCCAACCCATGATTGTCATGGACAAACATCCGCCTGCTGTGACAAAAGGCAAGTGAGAGAACAGCGAAACCATGAACCGAGACATAACTAAAAGGAGGGAGGGGAACAATTCTTAGCCGATTATAAAATGGCAGGGGAGAAAGAAAGAACATGGCTCCTATTTATACCACCCTACCCTGTCAATCACTCACTGCTGACTACACCCAGCCCCACCCTATCACTCTCTCCTACACACCCCAACACACACACATGCCCCTTCTTCCAGCTAGCTCTGCCTGCCTCCTCAGGTTCTCCACGAGCATTGACACCTTCCTATCATCGCTTCTCCCCCTTAATGAGGAGAAGGCACTACATTATATTGCAGGAACATGCCACTCAGTACCACATGATCCTAAGTGGTGTCACTCCTCATGCTCACAGTAAAATAAAAGAACCAGGAACTGTGTGTTTGTGGTTTATTAAATCTGTTGAACTTCACTGGGATGCCTGGGGAATTTGTTACTGGTTCTCGTAGATGAGTCTGCAAAGATCTTAAGCATTGGATGGTGTCACGCATTATTTTAAAAAAAACAAATATACTTCAGGATTGAATGAATTGAAGATTAATAACTTATAAAATTCAAAATTCTAAGATGGGAGTCTCATCGTAGAAAGGGGCAAAGTTAGGAGTTTCTGAAGGTCCGCTGAGCGGACTGAATGCCTGATGAAAGAGGTGGGTCTTTAGCTTTTTTTTAAGTCTGTAAAGACGGTGCCTCACTGATTGCGCACGGTAAAGAGTTCAAGAAGGTAGGGGCAGCGTGGCTGAATACCCTGGAACCTGCGGCTGTCTTTATTCTTGGCACTGACTGGAAGGATTTGCTGGCTTACGGAAGTGAATGCAGGGTGTCAAGAGCTTTTTCATGTGCTGTGGGCCTTGATTGTTTAACACTTTGAAGGTTAGCAGGCCAATTTTAAAATATGTTCTCCATTTAATTGGAAGCCAATGCAGGGAGTGAAGAACAGGTGTTTTGTGGCAGGAGTGAGTTTGATTGGTCAGTAGTCTGGCTGCTGCATTTTGTAACGTCTGAAGGGGATGTAGTTCTTTTTCTGGGAGGCCCAAGTAAAGTATATTGCAGTAATCAAGTCGAGAGGATACAAAGGCATGGATTAATGTTGGCATATCATCCGGTGGAATTAAGTGTTATATCCTGGCTATGTTTTTCAGATGAAAGTAAGCCGGTTTTATTACGGAGGAGATCTCCTGTTTAAATGATAATCCAGAGTCAATGAGCACTCCGAAGTTTTGTACCTTTGATGAACTGATGAGTTCAGAGCCTACAAGCTCCTGGCCAGTTGGGTGATCAAGGGATATTTTTGTTGCCCGTGGTCCCCTCACCAAGAGTAACTGTTTTTTCCAGGTTCACTTTAAGCCAACTAGCATTCATCCATTCCATGAGGTCTGCTAAGCAACTGTTGATGCGGCATGTTGGGTCTGTGGTATCTGGAGCATGGGAGAAGTAGAGTTGTGTGTCATCAGCGTAACAATGATACCTTAGGCCATGTCACCTCATGATGTCCCCCAGTGGTAGCAAGCAAATTGCGAATAGCATGGTAGACAAGATGTGGAACTCTGCAGGCCAGTTCGTTGGTGGCGATGAGCTTGATCCTGATGTTACATCTGAAACCTGACTGGAAAGGATCAGAGATGTTCAAACTTGATAGATGGGCCTCCAGTTGAGTTGCCACTACTTTTTCAATTATTTTCCGGAGAAATAGAAGTTTGGATACTGGTTTGTAATTACCCATGCAGTCTGGGTCTAATAAAGGTTTGTTTAGGAGTGGTTATACCACAGCATATTTAAGAGGATCTGGGAAGTCTCCAGTTTTTAGTAAACACTGCACTATTTTTGTGAGGGCTGGGGCGAGTGTTTCAATGCATGCAGATATAAGCTGAGTTGAAGAAGGGTCTACTTTTGCAAGGTTCTTTTTTTTAAATTATTATTCTTTATTTTATTTTTGCATATGGTAAACAAGCAGATTTGCACCGCCACAATAGCTGGTGCAAACAGAGATTTAGACATACGAGTACATTGGTGTGGCAGCAAGAAAATTGCACATTTTTTAAAACAAAGTTAATAAACAAAAGGAAAAAGGAAGCCTACATGTTATGTCAGTATACAGTAATTACTCGGCTGGATGTGGGGTGGCATATAGGTGTGAGGGTTATGGGTGTAGCAGATGAATTGTGGTATTTGATTTTGGTGATCTACTGAATGTGGGAGAGACAATCATGTTCATAAGTGTGGAACTATTTCTGCATTCGCTATTCCAGGATGATAAACAATGCCCTATTTTAAATGTTACAATAAATGCTGGTTTGAGCTGGTGCGTAAGGGGGAAATATTGGTGGATGATATGCAAAGCGTTTTTTTGATGTCGGGTATTATTATGTGGTCGTGTTGTTGTGTGTAGAAGTATTGTAGGTGTTGGAGCTCTATTTCCTTGAGCTAAGGCCGGGTGTGGGGTGGGTGCAGGTGGTATCCACCTCAGCTGGACTTGTTTAGCTTAGCTGGGTGCTGACATTACTTTAATGAGGGTGCAACGTGAGCAATCATAGTTGACAAAAGGGGTAATTGTTGAAATGTCCCATGTTGTGGCGGATCCCCTGTTAGGGCTGAAGATGCCCAAGGACTGCAGGAAGGTGGCTGAGTTAGCCATGTTGGTGAGCCTTGTTGTGTTGCCCTCTTTAGTGGCCGAGAGTGAGTGAGCTGTCCCCCATCAATACGGGATGTTGGCTGCCCCGGAGTAGCTTTGTGATGGGCACATAGGCTCGGCGCCATTCCAGTGTCGACTGGCAGAGGTCTTAGAAACATAGAAACATAAAATGTGACGGCAGATAAGAACCATTCGGCCCATCTAGTCTGCCCAATTTTCTATATACTTTTATTAGGCCCTGGCCTTATCTTATAGTTAGGATAGTCTTATGCCTATCCCACGCATGCTTAAACTCCTTTACTGTGTTAACCTCTACCACTTCAGCTGGAAGGCTATTCCATGCATCCACTACCCTCTCAGTAAAGTAATACTTCCTGATATTATTTTTAAACCTTTGTCCCTCTAATTTAAGACTATGTCCTCTTGTTGTGGTAGTTTTTCTTGTTTTAAATATGGTCTCCTCCTTTACTGTGTCTCCAGTACTGTGTACAATACTCCAAGTGAGGTCTCACCAGTGTTCTGTACAATGGCATGAGCACTTCCCTCTTTCTACTGCTAATACCTCTCCCTATACAACCAAGCATTCTGCTAGCATTTCCTGCTGCTCTATTACATTGTCTGCCTACCTTTAAGTCATCAGAAATAATCACCCCTAAATCCCTTTCCTCATATGTTGAGGTTAGGACTCTATCAAATATTCTGTACTCTGCCCTTGGGTTTTTACGTCCAAGATGCATTATCTTGCACTTATCCACATTAAATGTCAGTTGCCACAATTCTGACAATTTTTCTAGTTTACCTAAATCATTTGCCATTTGTTTTATCCCTCCTGGAACATCAACCCTGTTACATATCTTAGTATCATCAGCAAAAAGACATACCTTACCATCAAGACCTTCTGCAATATCACTAATAAAAATATTAAAGAGAATGGGTCCAAGTACAGATCCCTGAGGTACCCCACTGGTGACAAGTCCAAGCTTCGAATATATTCCATTAACTACAACCCTCTGTTGCCTGTCACTCAGCCACTGCCTTACCCATTCAACAATATTGGAATCCAAACTTAAAGATTGCAGTGTACTGATAAGCCTTCTATGTGCAACAGTGTCAAAAGCCTTACTGAAATCTAGGTAAGCAATGTCTACTGCACCACCCTGATCTATTATTTTAGCTACCCAATCAAAAAAATCAATAAGATTAGTTTGGCATGATCTCCCTGAAGTAAACCCATGTTGTCTCTGATCTTGAAATCCATGTGTTTTTAGATTTTCAACAATCCTATCCTTTAACATGGTTTCCATCACTTTCCCCACTACTGAAGTAAGGCTTACTGGTCTATAGTTGCCCGACTCCCCCCTACTACCTTTCTTGTGAATGGGCACAACATATGCTAACTTCCAATCTTCTGGGACTACTCCTGTTAACAATAATTGGTTAAATAAATCTGTTATTGGTTTTGCTAGTACACCACTAAGCTCTTTTAATAGCTTTGGGTGTTTTCCATCAGGTCCCATTGACTTATTTGTCTTTACTTTTGACAGTTGAAATAGAACCTCTTCCTCTGTAAACTCACGTGTAATAAATGACTAATTTTTCCTTTTTCTTAACTGAGGTCCCTTTCCTTCATTTTCATCTGTAAATACAGAACAAAAATATTCATTGAGGCAGTCAGCTAGACCTTTATCCTCTTCTATATACCTTCCTTCTTTTGTTTTTAATCTAACTAATCCTTGTTTTACTTTTCTTTTCTTATTTATGTATCTAAAAAAAGTTTTGTCTCCCTTTTTTACTGATTGTGCTATTTTCTCTTCTGTGTGTGATTTTGAAACTCTTATAACTTGCTTAGCCTCTTTCTGCCTAATCTTATAGATCATTCTGTCTTCCTCACTCTGTTTTTTTTTATAATTACTAAATGCTAACTTTTAGTTTTTCACTATTTTGGCCACATCTGCGGAGTACCACAGTGGTTTCTTGAATTTTTTGCTTTTACTGACAAGCCTAATACAATTTTCTGTTGCCTTCAGTAGTGCAACTTTTAAATAATCCCATTTCTCTTGGAGTCCATTTAAATTGCTCCAGTCTGATAATGACTCCTCTACACATATTCTAATTTTAGAAAAGTCTGTTATTCTAAAGTCTAAAACTTTTGTTTTTGTGTGGTGTGACTCATTCACTGTTCTTAAACCACCATATTAAACCACACTGACTGATGATCACTGGATCCTAAACTTTCACCTACAGTAATATCTGATACCAAATCTCCATTTGTTAACACTAAATCTAGTATGGCCTCTTTACAAGTTGGCTCCTCAACGACTTGTTTTAGAGACAATCCCAGTAGGGAGTTTAGAATATGTGTGCTCCTGGCACAAGCAGCTATTTTTGTTTTACAATTTACACCAGGAAGATTAAAGTCACCCATGATGATAACTTCCCCCTTCATTGTCATTTTAGCTAGTTCCTCAACTAGTAGATTATCTAACTCTTCTATTTGTCCTGGGGGCCTATAAATCACACCTACACGAGTTACTGTGTGATTACGAAATTCTAACTTAACCCAAATGGACTCTATGTTTGCCTCACTAACTTTTATTAGGCTTGAATTTATGCTATCCTTCACATACAGGGCCACCCCTCGCCCTTTCTTGCCTTCCCTGTCTTTTCTATATAAAGAGTACCCTGGTATTGCTATGTCCCACTCATTTTTCTCATTGTACCACGTCTCAGTAACAGCGACTAAATCTACACTATCAGTTGCCATTATTGCCACAAGTTCATGGATCTTATTCCCTAAACTGCGAGCATTTGTAGACATGACTCTAAGCTTATAATTTTTTAACACACTTGCTACAGGCACCTTCTGTCCTTGTTTTGGGGGACTATTGGATTGATGTTTTATCACCCTTTTGCCCCCCTCCTAGTTTAAATACAGCCTAGCAAAACCTCTGACCTGGTTACTGAGAACATTTGTTCCCTTTTGAGAAAGATGCAAACCATTTTGTTTGTACTGGTTATTTCCATTCCATACAGAGCTACCATGAGAAATAAAGCCAAATCCTTGCTCCCGACACCATTCACCAAGCCACAAATTAAAGTCCCTAATACGCATCCGCCTGTCGTTCTGAGTGTTATGCACAGGCAGAAGTTCAGAGAATGACAGTGTGGAAGCAACCTGCCGTATATCATTGGCAAAAACACTAAAAACTTCCTTAACCTCTGAAACCTCATTGCAAGCCAAGTCATTTGTCCCTAGATGGACAAGTACATCCAATTCCCCTTCCTGGTTTGCTCGCTTAACAATATTACAGATACGTCTCCTGTATCTGTGAGCAGTAGCTCAGGGAATTGGATGTAGAGATGTGAGGCTTGAGGTCTTGAAATGTAGGGGTGACTGCGTTCACAGTGTCTCCATCACCTGCTTTTTGTCGCTGAATGACGAGAAGCGTATCAGCACATCTCTAGATACACCTGCTGGTTCTTTAGTCGAGGTAGGTAGTCAGTGACAGCTTTCAATTAGCAATGATTTGACTTGTCGTTGGGGTAGGATAGTTGCCAGAAATATTCTAACGAAGTGCGGTAGTTCTTCGTCCTGCACCGTTTCGGCGATGCCCCTGAGCTTTAGGTTTTTGCTTCTGCGGTAATCATCAAGGGCATCTAGGTGATTAGCAAGTTTTTGCTGAGAGGCCTGTAGTTGGGCCATGTGTTCTGCGGTACTTAGCTGCCTCTGAGCCATTGAAGTGTTATCTTCCTCCAGTACTTAAATCCTGGCTGTCACTGCCGTTATTTCTTCCCTAACCACATTGAGGTCAGAGTTGAAGAATGCCCTTATGTTTTTCATCAGCTCCAGTATGTCCCCATTGGTGGCTGGGGTGTCGAGGTCTTCTGTAGACTGGGGTGTATTAAGGGACCATGTTTCTGAGATGGTGTATGGGGCATCTAGCAGTTCATCCTCTGATGATTTGGAGGTGTCAATCTCCCGCCGCGCCACCATCTTGAGCCTAGTTCCTCGCTACAAAATATCGCTGATGTCGCGGGTTCTCATGCCTGACAGGACTTTGAGCATCTTGTGCCTCTTCCCCATACCTTCTGTGAGATGTCAGGCCGGTAAGTTGGGTGTGTGGTTGGAGAGAAACGGTATTTGTATAGATATCGGCTCTGCATCGTAGGAGCTCACACGCCATGCGACTGCTCTCCTTGCAGTCCAAGCCACGCCAACTGCATGGTTCTTTTCACTTTATGTCCACATTTGTAAAAATGGACCATAAACTGGGGCAATCTGACATTCCATTGTAGTGGTTCTGGTGTTTAACTGTTGGGCCTGCTGTGATAGAGGTTCGGATTGAGGAAATCTTTTCTCTGAAGAAGATTGCAAATGCTGCAAATGTTAAATCATGTATTCAATTCCAATAGGAGCAGTTTGCATTAAAGTGAACTTGCCATCACTTGCCTTTCTCTAGCTATAAAACTGGTTTCTAAAGTTACTCTAGATCTGACCCTTTTTTGCCCAGGACATATTATCCAATCAAATGTTTTGCATAGATCTACATAATCAACCAATCCAGTGCATATGTAGAGAAATAACAGGCGCTGCAGTATCAAAATATTACAAAATTCTAATAACTTTTATAATATTAAATTATTTAAAAATTTAATGCAAAAATATGAAATCATACTGCATAAGATAAAATAGAACATCCTTTTTGGTGCCGTGATGACGTGAGTACGTAAGCACGTCGAGAGGCGGTTCTAGGAGGAGTACGTGAGGCGCGGAAGGGGAAGGTGAGGGGAGGCGAGGTCCGATGGTGTGGACGAAGTAGTCGGCGTCGAGGAGAAAATTTGGATGTGAGGGCAGAGCGGGTTTCGAAGTGAGGACAGTACCCCAGTGTGTGTCCAGAGCTCAGAGCCTAGAGTGGATCCAGAGAGATCCTGACATATTCAGGATTATTTAAACGCAACAGCATAAGACGGCTTACTCCACGAGGCTGGAGGCAGAAAACCGAAGAATCAAAGGGGGCTAAAAGAAGTCCTTAAAACGGGAGAGTAAACTACGGCTTAAAGATAAGTGCAAAGATAAGTGCATGAGAAATTTATTGAGAAACCCTACGGAGAAAGCTGTGAAGAAGCCTGTTTTATATG
>OW240913.1:11694165-11718161 GCA_933207985.1 Pelobates cultripes
CTATATGATTCATGCTGATTATGTTAGTTGTTTTCAATTATTGCTAATGCACACCACTTTTGCACATCATCGATACATCATAGATATAACCAGTGCATATTTAAAAAAGGAAAAGAAAAGATAAGAAAAGGAGAAAGGACAGGAGAAAGAAAGCTCCTACATAAAAAATATCTGAGTATATCCGAGCATATTGCTCAGTAATGGCGTCTAAGAAACAAATAAAAATTAGAGATAAAAAGGATGATTCTCAGCGAACAAGATTGTCGGGGTTTTTTTCCCCTAATAAAGAAAAATTAGGCCATAAGGATAGTGATATGATATATCAGGATCAGAATACACAAACAACAAATGCTTATAATGCAGAACAGAAGAGTTATGTTTCTCAAGATTTCTTGGTGAATAAACTGGACGAGCAAATGGCACATATTGCTAATTAGATCATAAACAGCTCTAATATAATTACATTGGAGATGGAGAAAATAAACACAAAGCTGAGTTCTGCATTAAAGAAAATTAATATAATGGAAGGTCAAATAAAAAATCTGCAAACAGAGAACAATCAAACAGAAGTTTTAATACAGCAAATGAATATGAAGATTAGAGATCTAGAAGATAGATCAAGGAGATGTAATGTGCGTCTTAGAAATATACCGGAATCTGTAACTCAAGATCTATTAAAAGATTTTTTGCTTTCTTTTTTTCGAGAAGTTGGTCTGCAGAATGAAGCCCTTCTGCCTATAATTGAAAGAACACATAGACTAAGAAAACCTAGTGAGGTTCCAGCTCATTACCCAAGGGATGTTATCGTCTGTTTTCTTTCCTACTCACATAAACAACAAGTGGTAAATCTGTTGAGGAATAAAGTTAACTTACCGGAGAAATTTAAAGATATTATTATATTTCAAGATCTATCAATGCAAACAAGAACCTGGAGAAAAACTTTTTATCAAGCCTTAGACCCATTGAAGCAAAACAATATGAAATATAAATGGGTACAATCATCTAAAATAATTGTGTGGTGGGAAGAAAGATGGAGACAATTCACTTCAGTTAAAGATCTAGAAGCCTGGACAAAAACAATATTCTCTTAAAAATAAAGGACTTTTTTTTTTTTTTTTGTACAACTGGCTAAAAGACCTAAGATGTTGAGGATGGCAAACCCTCTATCAAGTTAAATGAGTTTAAAAGAACTATGCAGGAGGAAGAAAAATGGAGAATATCTATTTCAACTAGAAGAAGGAAGAGAGGATAGAAAGAAAAGTAAAGGGAAAGAAAAAAGAAAAGGATTTAGAAGCCTGGTTAAAATCGTTTATACTCCTAAAATCAAAAGATCTCAAGCAAAAAGTCAACGAATAATGAGAAGACTATTCACTTTAGTTAAAAATTAAGAAGTCTGGTCAAAAAATACTAAAAGATGAAGGAAAAGGGAAGGAAAAGAAAGAGAGAAAAAGAAAGGAACAATTTTTTTTTTTGTTTGTTAGAAAAACGTGTTAGAATGGTATTAGGTATAGGAGAAAATATTATAAGATGGTTACTCATTGTTAAACTACGATTAATGAAAATGAAAGAAATCAAATGATAAAAGAAAAAATAGATATCTGTTTAGTTCAGGAGACACACTGGAGACAAAATTAGAAATTAACATGGGGAGGCAATAAGCTCCCAATCTTTTTACATGCTTCTATGAAGGATAAAAAAAAAAGAGGTGTAGCAATGATAATTTCAGATAGGGTTAAGTGGGAGAACCTTTACCAGGAATTAGATAAAGACGGAAGATTTATGATTTTAGTAGGTAAGATAAATGATATTAAATATACGATAGTTAACATATATTTACCAAATGTAGCTCCAGTTTCTCAATTGAAGAAAATACTAGATAAAGCGGATTTAGTCAAAACTGGGATATATATAGTGGCAGGAGATTTTAATTGTATACTGGATCCACAAAAGGATAAAAAACTGCTGAAAGGGAGCGTAATGAACAAAACAATAATTAAAAATGCGAGCTTATTGACCAATGTGAAAAACAAATTTGATTTATTCGATGCTTGGCGTCTTCAAAATCCTGAATTAAGAGACTATACCCATCTATCTAGAGTACATTTTACATACTCAAGAATCAATATGATCTGGGGCAATATAACTCTAATAGACAATTTGGTAAAGATAAATATAGTGGAAAATGTATGGTCAGATCATAGTATGTACATATTTGAAATAAAAAATAAGATGACAGCTATAAAGAATACAACATGGAAATTAAATAACTATCTGTTATACAATAAAAGGAGTAAGATTAAGTTAGAGAAATTGATAATATGTTTCTTTAAAGAGAACGATCCGTTAGAAACTTCATATCTGAATACATGGTGTTCATTTAAAGCAGTTGTAAGAGGCTATCTTATAAAGCTAAACCATGAAGCTAAAAGTAAAGAGACTTAGTGATCTATACATTGAACTTTATAAACTTACAACAGATAATAAAGCAGAGCCCACAATGGAGAAAGGAAGACGAATATCAGAAGTACAAAAAAATATTTTGCAATGCTTAAATATTAAAACAATAGAAAATATTAAAAAACTGAAATTGAGATTCTATTGTAGAGGGAACAAAACAGATAAGATGCTAACTAATAAATTGAGGAAACAATATGCTAATGCTCGTATATCTAAGATTATATATAATCAAATATCTTATACAAATCCAAAAGATATTGGGGACTGCTTTAGAGATTATTATGAGTTACTATATAATCTCCCGGTTGAAGTTACTACAAATAAGATCAAACAGTATTTAACTAGTACAAATCTTACTAAATTAGATCAGATTCAGAAAGACAGCATTAATAATCCGATTACAGAAGCTGAGGTGAACAGGGCTATATCTAAAACCCAGAAGTTGAAAACACCAGGCCCAGATGGATTTTCTAATTTGTTTTTCCATACTTATAAATCTATTTTGAGTAAACAATTAGCATCAACATTTAATAATGCGGTCCAAATAGGAAGTTTTCCTGAAGAGATGACTAGAGCTAATATGCTCCCCATCTTGAAACAAGGAAAAGATCCAACTAGTGTAGCCAGTTATCGCCCTATCTCTCTAATTAATTCAGATGTCAAAATATTCTCATCTATATTGGCAGACCGCCTTAAGAGTATCATTAATAAGCTCATTCACAATGATCAAATAGGTTTTATTCCAGATAGGTGGATAGGTTCTAATTCAAGAAGAATTATGGATATAATTTATAATGCTAATAAGAAACATATTCCTCTTATGACCTTAGCAGTTGACGCAGAAAAAGCCTTTGATAGGTTAAACTGGAAGTTTTTAGAATTAACTTTAGAAGCATATGGAATAGAAGGCTGGTTGTTAAGGGGTATTATGGCTTTATATAAGAATCCTTCAACTAGAATAGTAGGCCCAAATATTTGCTCAGATTGGGTATCAGTAAATAATGGGGTGAGACAAGGATGTCCACTTTCCCCATTATTATATGTTCTTTCAATAGAGCCCTTAGCGGAAAATATTAGAAAAAATGTAGATATAAAAGGATATAGAATAAGAGATAGAGAATTTAAAATAAGTCTTTATGCGGACGATATACTCTTGTCTATTACTGAACCAGTCAGCTCTTTGAACTATCTGATGGAGGAAGTTAGAGTATATAGCCATTTGGCAAATTATAAATTAAATAATGAAAAAACAGTTGTGATGAGTGTTGAATTAGATAAAAAGATTAGAGAGGAAATTAGTAAGCAATATGCATTTACATGGGCACCTCAGAAATTTAATTGCTTAGGAATATGGGTTACCAAAAATATAGAGAGGATGATGGAAGAAAACTTTCTAAATTTATTAAAAAGTACAAATTTATTACTTAAAGAGTGGAGAAATATGCAGATTACTTGGTGGGGCCGTATTAATGTCATCAATTCTTACATTATTCCTAAGTGGAGCTATCTATTTCAGATGATTCCACTTAGGATTCCAGACACATGGTTGACGTTACTACAAAATAATTTAGAAAATTTCATTAATAATGGTAAGAAAAATAGAATTAATAGAAACATCCTATCACTAAAGATTAAAGAAGGAGGTTTAAACTTTCCTAATATAAGAGTTATATACTGGGCAAATGTGATCAATCATATGTATAGGTCCCAGATGGGGACAGCTCAAGAAGAAAGCTGGTTTAGTATCGAAATGGAAGATCTGAGATTAAAAAATCCAGAAGGTCTGCTATGGAATACGAAAACTCTAGACAATATGGGGATAGATATTAAAAATAACATTATTTGGGCCCAATTGTTGCCTGTCTGGGAGGAAATTAAAAAGAAAATAGGCCTCAAATATGCAATTATGGATACGGCAAATTTAAGGATAGTAGAAGCCAATATGAAAGATTTATCTCTAGAAACTTGGAGACTTAAAGGAATAAATAAAGTCTCACAGATATTAAACTCAGATAAAATACTGCCTTTTGATATTATAGTACAAAAATATCATCTTCCGCAACGAGAGTTATTTGCATATTTGAGGCTTAAATCTTTTTTACAGAAACATCTTAATAAAGATTCTGGAAAAGCGCATACAATGATAAAATGCATATTTTCAAATCAGAATATACCGAAAGTTTTAGCGAAAGCAATAGAGATAATTAGAAATATTAACGAGGTAGTTAATTTCCCCCAGAAGACTAAATGGGAAAAGGATTTGAAGTGTTCCTTAGAACAAGAAGACTGGTGTAAAGCTATAAATAATACTCGTCGACAGGTCCAATGCTTAAATTTATTAGAAACTTATTATAAGGTTATGTATAGATGGTATTTGGTTCCTAGCAAGCTTTCTCAGATGTACCCTGGAGTCACCTCTAGATGCTGGAGATGTGATAAAGAGGAGGGTTAATTTCTCCACATTTGGTGGAGTTGTTCAAATATTCAGACCTCTATTAAGAGAACGATAGGATTTATTAAAGATAATACTGGAATAGAATTAGAAAAGAAACCAGAGGTAGTCTTGTTACATATGCATTGGCCGAATATGTCATATACAAATAGCTGTTTTATAACTCATTGTCTTGTTGCATTTAAAATTGTTCTAGCAAGGAACTGGAAATCTAATCAAGCAGCTTATTGGGATGCTATTAAAGATCAAATCATCCTTCAGATGAGGATGGAAAGAGACCTAAGCATACCATATTTGAATTCCCCAAAGAGAAAGGATCTATGGCAAAGATGGGTTAATAAAATAGAACCTACTATATAAATTAATCAGATAACCACTAGATCCGGTAATACCTGAGAAGTAAGAGTCCTGAGCTAAGACATATTTTTATAATAGCCCGACCCCGCAGATAACAGTGTAATTTGTCTGTATATTGTGAATGTCTTAAAGGTGTAATAGATGTTATGTGATTTGTGGTGTTGTGTTGATATTTGTATATATGTAAGAAATTGAATAAAAGAATTTACTTAAAAAAAAAAAAATATGAAATCATGAGCAAAGCTTATGTAACAATATTAAATCGAGCATATAGTCTCCTAACGTAAACCGTTAACTTTGCTTTTTCTGGAAAACAAATGTCATTTTAAATGTGCTTATTGAAATTATTTATTTTTTTGAAGGTTTATTTATATATACAGTATATGTATAAATACTTATATATGCACCAAAGCAAATGTAATCCCCTTTGTAATATTTTAGATTGCTCTGACGTTTTCTATCGATTAACTAGTCTTATTCTAAGTCTTATTCCTCCTATCAGCTATTTACTATATTTTCCATATACAAATTTAGGCTTTTGCATTGCAAGCCTCACAGTTAAAAGGGATGATTGTTGTACAATAGGAACATGGTGCACAGTCAAAGAATTATACAACGTAAACCTTGCTTAAAAAAATACAGATTAAAGGGAGATAGGTTTGCACTAGTTACCGTATTTTATAGAGATAGTCGTGATTTAAAAAAAAAAATTTATAACCCACTTTATATTAAAGGTACTCTTTATCCACAATACATATGGATAACGGTAGTTGTACTAGCTGGATTTAAATATTTTACTGGATTTAAAGGGACACTGTAGGCACCCAGACATTTTGATCTCATTGAAGTGGTCTGGGTACATTGTCCCCGTCCCCTTAGCCCTTCAATTTAAAACAATGCAGTTTCAGAGAAACTGCAATGTTTATATTGCAGGGTTAAGACGGTCTCCACTAAAGGCGCTACCTGCTGTTGCATTTCCAAATCTAATTAATCCCCATAGGAAAACATTGAGTCAATGTTTTCCTATGGGAAAGTCCTAATGTGCGCGCTGATTCTGATGTCAGAGGAGGAACCCGAGGTCCTTCAGCACTGGAAACAGGTAAGTACAAAAAGGTTTATTCAACCTATTCATAGCCTGGGGGGATGGACCAAAGGTTGGGGGAGGAGAGGCAAAGGGACCCTTTAGTGTTACGAACACAGCTTTCTATTCCTAACACTACAGTGTACATGTAAACATTTTACTGGTAAAATCATAATTTAAATGATTAAACAATTAAAATACCAGAAAATCACGACCGCCTTCTCCAAGATGGCCACCAAAATGGCCTTTGCTAGCCCACACACAACTGATGTGGCAATCCATATCATGAAGCACAGTAATGTACGTCACCCCAAGCTATAACATATTAAAGCTAAATCATTAAAAATATATGAACCTCGGTGTGTTTGCCGCAATTACCCTGCCCTGTCAAGGTTAGAAAGAAGCCGACAAATGTCACAGATAATCTCAACTATCCCATCATTTTCAGCTAGAGTCCTGTGGTGGTTTAGTAGTAGCCAGAAAATGTGACTATAACTGTTGTTGGAGCTGATAGCTTTGTACTCCTTAGAAATACTGTTAGGACAGAGGCTGACGGACGCCACCAGCTTTCTGCGTATCCACCATGCTTTTCTGGACACACTAACTTCTTTTTCAGAGACTAGTTGTGTGACAGCCACTGTAGTCTGCACCAGACATAGCTCATACCTGTCTGTTAATCTGAGTGCGGTGGTGTGTTTGTATGTGGAGGGACAGGGCTGCCTATAGGATTTCAAAGCTCTCTGTGCACAGCTTTGGTTTTGCTCAGCGGGAGCTTCTGGTACTTGAAGTTCCATTATGAGCTCTGTTCTTTTGGAAGCTGATAGATAAAATACAGCTACCAGAATCCTGTGCTCTTTTACCTGATGACTTGTACAACTATATTATTGGAGAAACACTGCTTAGAAGCAGGGCAGAAAGGTGAGTCTGTGTGTGGAGGAAGTGCCAGATCGTTAGAGTGGGCTATGCCTTCCTAATGGCGTTAAAGCCCTCTTTTGTAGGATGTCAAAGCATGCACTAACGTCCGGAAGGTGTTAACCAAAAGTGCCCACATTGTTATTCACTGAAGTCAAGGCTTTTCAGTTTGTTTCTATTACTAATAGCCTTATAATACTTATTTACCCATATCATTTGCCTTTAGCAGTCCAATAAAAATACATCTATATATCATGTGTAATGAATAGACGATAGATCTTCACACCACAAGCCCAATTTGCACCCACCTGTCAGCATGTTTGCCAAGGATAGTGAGTGCACTTATACATTTTATGTTTATTTTTGTAAGAAAATATGAGTATTTACAATTTTGCTCAGACATGCAAATAACTAGCAATCCAATTCTTCTTTTGCATTGTCATCAAACATACAAAATTTGCACACAGAGTGTAAACAATCAAATTGTATATCTTTAACGAACAATATAACTTTGAATAGTACACAAAGCATGCAGTTTTACAAACCAGAGAAGGTCGAGATTGTTTAGTAATCCTACGGCAGATATTATGAACATACAGTCTGGGAACAGCAGTTGAACTCCTAATGGATTCTTCTCTCCGTGCGGTTTTTCTATCCGTGCTATCTGCTGAGTGCTTTTTAGGGACAGTGGTTAATATGTTTATTGTGGCCATTCATTTAACAAACTGGGTCAAAAGTAAGCACATGCCCAGCACCGACAAAATAGTGCTGTCTCTCAGCTTGTCCAGGATTTGTCACTTGTGGACAAACACGATGCAAAATTTCCTTCGTACATTTTTGCCAGAATTGTACTCTCAGCTTACATTTTGTCAAGTTTTCTTGGTGGTCAGAATGTTCTTCAATTGCACCAGCCTTTGGCTTGCCACTGTATTGTGTGTTTTTTACTGCTTGAAAATTGCAAACTACAGTGCTGCTGTCTTTGTCTATCTGAAGATACGTATCTCCAAGCTGGTTCCTTGGCTCATTTCTTTATCCATATTAATATCTCTTTCATCCAGCCTTCCGTTTGGCTGGTACAGCTTCACAGCACATAACAGGAATTCAACCAATGGTCTCTTCCAAAACATGACAAGACAAGAAATCTATTTGGTGCAACATGTTAAAAACCAATTCTTCATCTACTGTTTAGGATCGTCTGTTCCATTCTTTATATTTTGTGTTGCTATTTTCCTTATAATGAGATTTCTTTGGATGCACATCAGGCAAATGAAACACTGTGACTCAAATCTAAAAGATGCAAACTTGGATGCTCACCTGAACGTGTTAAAGAGTATGATCTTCCTTCTTTTCCTCTATATTATATTTTTTATAGACATGAATTTAATATTTTCTGAATTGCTGCCAATTGGAAGCATTTGGATGGTACTGTGTTCCATTGTGAATTCTGCATATCCTTTCTTGCATTCGGTGATGATTATCTTTTACAACAACAAATTAAAGAAACCTTTCTTAAATTTATGTCATAACATTTTTACACTTATTAAAAAATAATAATTTAAGTCTAAATTAAGTCTTAGACAGAACCACTCTCACGATAGGCTCGCTGATCCATTAATAGTATTTGTTTTGAAAACCACCATGATCTGATTAGTTTTATGTTACTTTTATGCCTTGGATGCATTTTGACATTTAATTTATTAATGGCAAAGGTTTTAATTCATCCATGAAGAAGGTTTACTTCTCTATTTGTATTATGTGCATTCCATCAATTCTCTGTGCAGTACAAATGTGTAAATTATGGATATTACCATGAACTGGAGTGTCTAGAAAGGGCAGTTTATTAATTCATTTACCCTTAGAAGTGAAGGCTTGGTGAAATCTTAGTACCATAATGTGCATCGCGAGTCTAAGGCTGGACTGCTTAACCATTGCACTACCTAAATTGAATATACATGTTTTAATTTTTATGTATTTGTCAGAATGAAATCTAGTCCATAAAGCCTCTCTCACCCTCATTTGTACTCTAGGAATCTAGGAATGATTACCAGCATGTAGAGGAACTAATTTCGCTGCCAGAAGCCTCCAGTCACTGATACAAGAGGAAGTTTCAATGGGTCAGATCATTGCTCAAACTGTATTTAATGTATGTGGGCATTATACTCAAACAAAGACATTCTTTTTACATTCTGTTACCATTTTTAGTAAGTTGTACCGATAGTCACGCCTTCAGGGACCATACAAATATCTATAAGCAAGGCTTTTCTATTTTTGTTACATTTGTAAGGAAAATTGGATTTTTGCTGTTATACCTGTGTGAAATAATGCAAGATAAAGGACACTGGATACAGTCTTTTTTCTTTTTTAAAAAATATCATTTTAAAATACATATGGGAGCTCTACAAAATGCATACATTTTTATTATTTCCAAGGCAGTTTCGCTGAAACGTTCACTACAACTATTGGCTGCTGGGTATGTTTGTACCAACTGCATACTCTCACATTGTCTACACTAGAGTGGACTTATGTGCCGATATTACCCTTTTGTGGTAACACTGGGTTTTTTTTTTACGATTGCTGATTTGTGCATATATATATATTTAATGGAATTTTGATTTAGTAATTTTAATAATTGGACATAATAAAGTATTTTTTATGCATGTTGGTATGCTCCCTTATATATTTCAGATTTATTAATATATATAAGGAATAGGACCTTTTACGGTTGAGCACCTCTAATTGTGCTGCTTTTTGTTTAAGTGCTTTCCTTAACTGTCTGTTTTGCTAAGGCATTTTATTTCCCAGATATTTTTGTAAAGACTGAGCAAATAAGTGAAGATTTTTAAATTTATGTAATTGTTTACAAAAACATTTAATTCATAATTTAAATTGTTACATTTGTCTAGAATCTATTCACAAAACTGCCACGTTTTTATATGTTATGGTATGTTTCTATGCTAGATATGCATGCCTTGCATCAAATACATTCTGTGCTAATATTTTTTTAATCACAAAGTATTTTGTATTGATTAAATGCTAATTGTCACGTCCCATGCTTTTTAACATTCCGTTTATTTATCCCAAATATTTAGCAAATGTGTTTTTGTAAGGTTTGAAAAATTTAATTAAATGCACAAAGCTACACTTGTAGAATAAAGCAAATTCTATGTTCCTATATTCATATTAGGTATGGATGTCTAACGGGTTAACAAGAACAGATGGTAATTTGCTATGTTGAACCATGAGTATCTATTGCTGTTTGCAATGTGAGTACAATAAATGTATATTTTTTAGAAAGAACGTCAGATTGCGTATTCATATATTTGGGTGATATAGAAGTATATTACGGAAATCCATTAATACAAGTAGATGTATACAAAACAAAGACTTACTCTAATAACCCATTTACGTATTTATTACAACATTTCTGTCCTGGAAATGGACACCCCCTTCTTGACTCACTGTCAATTTTTTTTATAAATGTTGCCATTTTCTACCATTAACCCCTTAAACTACCCAGTGTTTTGCAAAAAAAAACAAACTCCTCCATAAGGTGCACAGGTGCACTGTGCTATTAAAGGCACTTAAATATATATAAAACCAATAATAGTCCAATAGTAGCTACAACACGTGTAAAGACCTCTAAATATGACAAAATATAGTGCAATATGAATATAATAATGAGAGGGGATTAAGGTTTGTATGACACTCACTCACATATGGAAGGAGCAGAGCCCTACAAGGATAGGCTCAAATCTTATCAGCAGGAGTATATTAAGGCAATACCACACCTCTTCTGCATACAAACCCAGGAAACTCATAAAAGAAGATAAAAATGAAGCAAACGCTTCTGGTGCATTAACCTTAATATAGGTGTATATTTAAAAAGCTTTTTAAGTGATTGCTCACCTTCTTAAGAGCCAGTTGTACCAGGCTCTAAGTATTAAGGTGTATGTGCCTTTAAGAGGGCACAGCTCTTCTTTGCTTTTGGAGAAGGATACACAGAAATTTACTGGACTAAATAAGAATGGCTGAAATACTTTATTTCACAAATAAATAAAAACACAACAACAAAAAAACCTATAAAAATATGCCAGATACCAATAAAAAGGTCCACAAATCTTCCTGGTGGTTCGAGACGTGTTTCGTCTTTACACAAGGCTTTTTATACCGGAATTCCTGCTCTCTATTGAAGTCTGTAAGTTGTTCGTGATTGGTCGCTGTAACGGACCGTTTTGCACAAAAAGGGAAAAAACCGCTTAGACGATAATCCCCTTTCAGAGACAGGCACAGCTACTGTAGAATCACCAAAACTCACGAACTGAATACAAGTGAATGCTCCAAACTCCCGAACGGCATACAAGGGAATGGTCCAAACACTCGAACTGCATACAAGGGAATGGTCCAAACACTCGAACTGCATACAAGTGAATGCTCCAAACTCTCGAACTGCATACAAGGGAATGCTCCAAACTCTCGAACTGCATACAAGGGAATGCTCCAAACTCTCGAACTGCATACAAGTGAATGCTCCAAACTCCCGAACGGCATACAAGGGAATAAGGTAGCACTCCAAATACACGAACAGGAACCATACGAATTGCTGCTACCAGACGAACAGGAAAAGCTCCCAAGCAGCTTACACTCCTGGCAATCAGTCCTTAGCAGCATACAGTAAATCTCCCCAAAGACGAGACAAGGCTCCGTGTTGAGGGTCAAGCAGTGGTCTGTTTAATGGGGGCTACTTGCCCAGTATTTATGCAGGTCTCCCACCTGGTGGACACTCCCCTAGGGGACCAAATGGGAGACTGTGACAAGGGACAGACAAGTATACAAATAGGACACACAGTCACAGTATATTCCCACAATGCATCCTGGCTTCCTCCCCTCTGCCCTGGAAGATAATTGGGAAGTAACTCAATTATCTCCCAAGACAAAGGCAAAACTCCATTACACATGTGGGAACACAAAACCAGCATAATACTTTAAAATACATAAAATAACATTTACTACATAAACCACAGACATGTAACATATCCCCAGATAGCTCAGGTCTGAGTGCACATTATTAGGTGAATGGCACTCAGACCACACGAATACAGTTTAATCGCCATGGAGCCAAAGTCTTTACAGTCAGTTTCATACTAATGGGCTCCATGGGATTCCTATCTGGGGTATAAGACATTCAAACAAAAATACCGAACACCGGGCCGTTCGTGCACTTTCACCGAACAAGAAGGGAGGTCGGCGGCTTCAGCGGTGTTCGCGCAAAACTGTGTCCGATTTTAGTTCCATGAAAATAGAGGCGAACACCGCTGTTCATTCGTATGGTTTAAAATGGCCGCGACCTCGTGTTCGGGATACGAATGGCGGCCACCCAGCATTCATCAATTAAGCTGCGGTTAACCGCAGCTTCAGGGAGGTTAATTGCCGGCACACTCCAGCTCCCAGGTGGTCAGTCATTCGTGCGGTTGTTCGGTAGATTGAAACTACCGAACAACCGGCAGAAAAGCACGAATACAGCTTTTCTGCATGCAAAAATAAAGTCTTTTAAAAGGGGGCCATAGTCCAAAGGCAGCAGGCGAGCAACCAGGCTTCTCCAATGCAATGTGGCGAGATTGGTCTCGTCACATCTCTCCCCTTTTCCAAACAGACTAACAGGGTATCTGACCTCCTGCCGGTCAGTGCCCTTGTTAGTCCAGCAGCCCACCCACAACAAATAATCAGCAGCACAGCCCACCCACAATAAATGGTTACTACACCTGGGTAAAGGAGAAGCTTGTCCATGTCCAGGTGCCTCACCACGGCTGGGCTGGGTACGGGTACGCTGACTTGGTGGGTTGCTGCGTGGGCAGAGACCAGCGGCACTCTGCCCTGTTGCCAGCGCTACTGTGAGGGTAGCCTCGTTGAAGCATGGTTGTTGGAGGGGGAGACCGACTGTCTCTCCTTTAAATACACCGCTCTGCTGCTGGAGACTGACTGTCTCCCCTTTGGTTACCCATCTCTGCTGCTGGAGGGGGAGACCGACTGTCTCCACTTTGGCTAAACAGTCCTGTCGCTGGGGGGCAGGACCGACCATCCCTACCCCCTGTGCTGGCAGTGTAGAGACTACGGTCCCATCTGCGCAGTTGTGGGGCTTACTGTCTCCCCCTGGTACATTAAGCTGGGGAGAGGGGATAACAGGCTCCTCTCCCATACATACTTCCAGCTGCGGGGGAGGGAGACCGACTGTCTCTGCTCCCAATACACAGTCCTGCTGCTGGGGAAAGGAGACTGGGCTCTCTATTCCCGGTAGGACACTCTGCCGCTGGGGAATGGAGACGGGGCTCCCAATTCCCAATAATCTGTGCTGCCGCTGGGGAATGGAGACTGGGCTCCCAATTCCCAAAACATCATACTGCCGCTGGGGAATGGAGACTGGGCTCCCAATTCCCAAAAAATCACGCTGCCGCTGGGGAGGGAGGACACTGCTCTCCTCTCCCTGGACTTTACACTGCCTTCCCGGCATATCACTCTGCTGCTGGAGGGCAGGAACAACTACCTCTGCCCCCTGTAACTCAGCCTGCCGCTGGGGAGGGAGGACGCTGCTCTCCTCTCCCTGCACTTTACACTGCCTTCCCGGCATATCACTCTGCTGCTGGGGGGCAGGAACAACTACCTCTGCCCCCTGTAACTCAGCCTGCCGCTGGGGAGGGAGGACGCTGCTCTCCTCTCCCTGCACTTTACACTGCCGCTGGGGAATGGAGACTGGGCTCCCAATTCCCAATAAATCACACGGCCGCTGGGGAATGGAGACTGGGCTCCCAATTCCCTGCAGGACCGGTGGAGAGACCTCGGTCCCATCTCTACCGGCCACCTGGGGTTCTTCCCAGAAAATATCCACAATGTCTTCCCAGCTGAATGGGTCTGGTTCTGGCTCTGTCACCTTGCTGTCCTGCTGAATCTTCTCAATGGAGTGGAAGAGATCTCGGTAGTCCTGCTCCAGTTCCCACTCCAGGGTTGCTAGGTGAGCCAGGTCTTGCTCAATGTCTTGAGTGTCGTCCCAGTCATACCTGCTCTCCCTCCACTCCAAGAGATCACTGAACCGGGCTTGTGTAGGGCTCCCAAATTCAGGCTCTGAAAAAGCCTCCCATAACAAGCCAGGACCATCAAACTCCTCTCCCTCTGGCTTGTCATGCTCGGCTGTCCAGGGCAGGTACTGTGCCCCATACCACCAAAGCGCCTGGTATGCATCTTCCAGCCAAATCTCCTGCCATACCCGGTGCTCCAATTCCTTCACCCATTCATCTAGGGGCTGCTCTCCCAGGAAGGGCATCCGCAGGGCCACTTGCTTCTGCAACCGCTGCTCTTCACTGAGGAGACTCTCACCCCGCTGGTACTGTACATTATCCAGGGCCTGGTACCAGATGCCTTTCCTTAATGCATCCCGGCCATCCAGGTCCTCCTCCTCGTATGACACTGCTGGTTCCATGCTGTTGCTGTCAGGGTCGCTGTACTGGGACATGCGTTGCCCTCAAATTGTAAAAATCCACGGAATGGTGTCACCTGTAGCTGTCCTGTAGTCTGTGGGAACGATCCCGCCGCTTGCCACCAATTGTAACGGACCGTTTTGCACAAAAGGGAAAAAAAACGCTTAGACGATAATCCCCTTTCAGAGACAGGCACAGCTACTGTAGAATCACCAAAACTCACGAACTGAATACAAGTGAATGCTCCAAACTCCCGAACGGCATACAAGGGAATGGTCCAAACACTCGAACTGCATACAAGTGAATGCTCCAAACTCCCGAACGGCATACAAGTGAATGGTCCAAACACTCGAACTGCATACAAGTGAATGCTCCAAACTCCCGAACGGCATACAAGGGAATAAGGTAGCACTCCAAATACACGAACAGGAACCATACGAATTGCTGCTACCAGACGAACAGGAAAAGCTCCCAAGCAGCTTACACTCCTGGCAATCAGTCCTTAGCAGCATACAGTAAATCCCCCCAAAGACGAGACAGAGCTCCGTGTTGAGGGTCAAGCAGTGGTCTGTTTAATGAGGGCTACCTGCCTGGCTTTTATGCAGGTCTCCCACCTGGTGGACACTCCCCTAGGGGACCAAATGGGAGACTGTGACAAGGGACAGACAAGTATACAAATAGGACACACAGTCACAGTATATTCCCACAATGCATCCTGCTTCCTCCCCTCTGCCCTGGAAGATAATTGGGAAGTAACTCAATTATCTCCCAAGACAAAGGCAAAACTCCATTACACATGTGGGAACACAAAACCAGCATAATACTTTAAAATACATAAAATAACATTTACTACATAAACCACAGACATGTAACATATCCCCAGATAGCTCAGGTCTGAGTGCACATTATTAGGTGAATGGCACTCAGACCACACGAATACAGTTTAATCGCCATGGAGCCAAAGTCTTTACACAGTCAGTTTCATACGAATGGGCTCCATGGGATTCCTATCTGGGGTATAAGACATTCAAACAAAAATACCGAACACCGGGCCGTTCGTGCACTTTCACCGAACAAGAAGGGAGGTCGGCGGCTTCAGCGGTGTTCGCGCAAAACTGTGTCCGATTTTAGTTCCATGAAAATAGAGGCGAACACCGCTGTTCATTCGTATGGTTTAAAATGGCCGCGACCTCGTGTTCGGGATACGAACGGCGGCCACCCAGCGTTCATCAATTAAGCTGCGGTTAACCGCAGCTTCAGGGAGGTTAATTGCCGGCACACTCCAGCTCCCAGGTGGTCCAGTCATTCGTACGGTTGTTCGGTAGATTGAAACTACCGAACAACCGGCAGAAAAGCACGAATACAGCTTTTCTGCATGCAAAAATAAAGTCTTATAAAAGGGGGCCATAGTCCAAAGGCAGCAGGCGAGCAACCAGGCTTCTCCAATGCAATGTGGCGAGATTGGTCTCGTCACAGTCGCTATGTCCATTCTTTCTCAAATCGCTAGTTTGGTATAAGGAGGTGTGTCCACCTTCAGCTAATGCACATATGAACTTCAGCCATCAGCTTTCCTATAGAAAAACTCAAATGTGCACGTGTGACACTTGCGCATGCACATTGGCATGATGTTGCAGAATGAGAATACAGATTAAGGAGCCGCGTACACATAAAAATACATTTTTAAATTCTATTAGGCTACTTAAAAGCACTTATCTCAGCAAACAAATATGGGGATTCAGTTCCACCATATTGCCATATTGTGTTAAGTCCACCCCTACTTCACAGCACCCCAATATCCGTGGATCCTACACTAATTCAAACATGGGAGACAAATTAAATAGTGCTAAATAAGCTAAAGTGTATAATAATAATAGTCTGTTGTAAGATCATTGTGAATAGATATAATGCAATACACAAGATAAACTGAACTGAATCCCCATATTTGTTTGCTGAGATAGGCAATTTTAAGTAGCCTTATAACATTTTAAAATGTATTTTTATGTGTGCGCTGTACCTTAATCTGTATAATGTGTGAATTTTGCTCACTACGTTAGCACCATTCTTTTTTTTTCCTATTTTTTTTTTTGGGTGTGCCCCCAATTCCTTTTTGTCTTTACTGTGTTGCCGGATGATAAGACTGAGCCAGCGTTGAGGTTTAAGGTGTTTCAACCCTTTAATGCTTGCAGAGGGGGGTACCTAAAGTAGGGCCAGGAGCATTCTATAGCATTAGCAATACAGTTTTGTAAAAATAAGAAACACAAACATGCTTAAATGGACACTGTAGGTAATATAATAATTTCATCTCATTTAATTGGTTCTAGTGCCTGGAGCTCCTTGGCACGCTTCCTTCATTCAGTGTTAAATCATCTTCCACCAGTTTAACACTAAATAAGGCTCCTTGGACACCCAAAGCCCTGCCCCCACTGAAGGTGTGTCAAAAGCAGAGATTACACACTTTCTTCTTGTCATATTCATTCTTACCAGCAATGGGTGCTTTGATAAGCAAAAAGAGGTCATCTGACACTCTCAGCCAACCACCCATTGCTGCTCTGGCTAATACTTCCTCATTAGAACAAGCAGCACAGAAGGCATGTGTCGCTGAGAACTCTCTTTTAGAATTACAGCATAAAAAACATTAAAAATGGTTTAACCCTGAATGAGTGGACAGCACAGGGGACTCCAGACACATATAATATACATAAAACAAAAAACAAAAACAGAACATTTCAGGGAAAAAGGGTTAACACAAATATACATGTTGTCTTCAATGACAATTTCCAGAGCTGTGACAGTTCTGCATTAAATAGTGTATTAAACGTTCTTGGGGTCAATAATCGGAGGGCCCATCGCACAATTATTACTTTAACTAACCCACATGCCATATAGGCTTCTGACATGTTACACTGAACTTTACTTGGGCAAAGGGATTGGCGGTATATTGGCCTAGTATTACTTATACCCCAAATTAGGGAGCTGTGTTTAGTAGATAGATCATTTTTGGTATCCTGTGTCAATGGGGAAGTCAGTATGTCAGCCAGGCCACTAGAATACTTAAAGAAAGATTTAGGAAACATCAGAGTTTCATTTTAAAATCAATTTTAAAAAGTCAGATGCTGACAAGGAAAATGAGGGAAACTTGCTGTTGAATGGACAACCTGTTGAGGACTTGAAGAGTAGTTGAGGTAGAGGCTTATTGAAAGTTTATCATGGGCAGGGCCAGTGTAAGGATTTTTGGGTACACGGCGAAGATGATTTTGGCGCCCCACCCCCCCACCCAGAAGCATCTTCACCTGTGTGCCTCTTAATCCGCCTTTTGTTTCTTATCCCCCTTTAGTATATCTTATCCCCATGGTGTGTCTCACACCTCCCTTGTGTATCTCTTTGTGTGTCTTACTTCCCCCAGCCCCTTTGTGTGTTTCTCTTTCACCACCAGCCCATCTATCTCCCCCCTAGCCCCTCTGTGTCTTTTTCCTCTTCTCAGCCCCTCTGTGTCTCTTTCACCCCAGCCCCTTTGTATTTCCACCCCAGGCCCTTCTGTGTGTGGCTTTCATCCTCAGCCCCTCTGTGAACTTTCCCACCCCCAGGCCCATCTGTATGTCTTTCTCCCCACTCAGGCCTCCCTGTGTTCCACTATCCCCTCCATGTCCCTTAGTGTTTCTCTCTCCTCCCCTACATGTCCATTAGTGTTCATCTTCCCCCATTACCTGTCTCTTAGTGCCCCCCTCCATTCCCCATAATGTTCCTCTCCCTTCTCCTTCAGTGGTCCCCCCTACCCCAGTGTTCCTTATCCTTTCCCTCCCCTATACCTCAATGCCACCTTTAATGTACCTCTCCCCTCCCTCCTTTTTATTGTTCTTGCCCCCTTCCCTTGTCCAATAGTGTTCTTACCCCCTCCACTGTCCCATAGTGTTCTTCCCCATCCCATAGAACTCCTCACCACCACCCCCCTCTCCTGTCTTATAGTCTTCCTTACCACCCCCGTTCCATAGTGTTCTTTCCCCCCTCCCCTGTTTCATAGTTTTTTTCCACCCCCCCATCCCATAGTGCTCCTTATCACCTCCCTCCCCCATCCTATAGTGTTCCTTACCACCCCCTGCCCCATAGTGTTCTTTCCCCCCTGTCCCATAGTGTTCTTTCCCCCCTCCCCTGTTCCATAGTTTTCTTCCACCCCCGTCCCATAGTGTTCCTTATCACCTCCCTCCCCCTGTCCTATAGTGTTCTTCCTTACCACCCTCCCTACTCCCTTAGTGCCCCTCTCACCCCCTCCTTGTTCCCTGGTGTGTCTCCTACCTCTCTTTGTAGTGTGGCTGAGCGGGGTTCTCTCAGCACTTCCTTTCAGTCCGGCCAGGTACAGAAACTGAAGTTCTGGAACTGAGCTGCGTAATGTTCTGCTTGGCCACACTACACAGAGTGACTGGCAGGAGGGACGGCCATGATCATGGGTACCCGGGCTCATGGTGGCCTGAATGTAATGACGGTGTAATGATTAACAATACAGGTATTGTTCCCTGTAATGTGGACCTGTTTTAGAAATCTGGGTACAAAGTAACAATAAAATTAAACAGAAAAACTTTGTTTCCTTATTCTCCACTGAAGGTGAGCAGAGGATCGATAGAGCAAAATAATTATCAGAGCAACCGAAAAAGGTGAATATTTAGGTGATAAGTCCTAGTTTTTCCACAGGCAGGTTTACAATAATAAAGTGCATGCGATAAGAAATTAATTAGAAAACTGAATCCAAAAGCAAAGTCAATATATATATATATAAACAAATAGGTTCAGAAACTTACAAATATATCCAATGGTGAGAAATAAGGTAGAAAGTAGAGTATTTTTCTCAGTATAATTTTTGATGATAAGAGCAGGTAACAATGATAATTGATATATGCCATGCAAACTCTTTTCTATGTTATGTGTTCTATGAGACAATCTCTGTACATTAATTTATATACTGAACAAGCAAAATTCATCTTTTAATTTAAAAATAAGTTAGGTTTTAAACAACCAGGTACAATGAAGAATATGAGGCACCATAAAACTCAGTGAACTTTTTAGGATATTTAATAGCATCTTGAGAAAAAAATGAACAAACAAACCAAAAAGCAGTCTTGCAATAAAAGTAATCCGATGGAGAACCTGTATACGAGATAGAACATAGGTATGGAGCCGACACAATCATTTGTTGTGTTGTAGAAAGTGTAGTGTTTACAAGTCTCCACTAGAGGTCAGTACTATTTTACAAATCTATAGTACTTGACCATAACTCACACTGGTGTGTTACAATAATTCAATGTCAGCTTCTATTACAGTAAAGGATTATGGAAAAGGTTTAAACCAAATATGTCCTGTAAAGCATTTACTCTAGAATATCCTTGCAAGCAATATATAACGTCCGTGATAAGGTGAATGGGGTGGTCTGTGAGGGAGTTTATATTTCGACTGAATTGTTCAGAGAGGCATATGATTTTTAACCCCAGGGGGAGTGTGTGTGTCTATGTGTATATAACTTAAATAAATATTTAGTTATGGGCCCCTGGGGTGGAGAATTTGGGAGACTAGGTCCAGACCAGGGTTTGGACTGTCCCAACCCACTGCTCAGCTGCAGGTAATCAGCTGCAGCAGTGGGAATAAACACCTCCCTGCTAGGCAGGTAAGGGGAGAATGTTTGTTTCTCTCTGGAAGCAGCAGGCTGGCTAAACCCTGGAGCGCAGAGAGCCGACAAAGACACTAGGTTGGTGAAACCAATATTGTTTTGTTATAGTTTAACCCCCTGAGAGATAGGGAATCTGATGTTAGTTAGTGCTCAGACGAGCTAGGTTTTTGTTTATAGGGATTTGTGTTACATTATTGTTTTTTTCTCATTTGCCGCCGTCTCTGTAGTGAAGCTCAACAATAAAGTGCCTGGAATTAAGTTACTTTTAAAGACTGTGCATGTTTGTACCCAAAAGACCATGCTAACTGCAGACAAGGATCACAGTCACGTTAGCAGCATTGGCTAAGGTGTTACCACAGTGTATGCTCCGTAGTTGCTGTGCATGGAGAGCAAAAGGACTGACTGTGGGACCAGGGCTGGATTAACATAGGGGCTGATGGAGCTGCAGCTCCAGGCCCAGGCCCATGGAATAGGCCCATTTAAAAAAAAAAAAATACTTTTTTTTTTTTTTTTACACACTACTCTTAGGTTTGCCACCTGACTGGTATTTTACTGGCACAGCCAGTATTTAAGGATGCCTGGCCGTGCCGGTATTGCAGTAATACCAGCAATACAACTGCAGATATTTTTCTCAGTATAAACGGAGATTACGCTGCAATACCAGCACCGGCCAGTAGGAGTCACTGTGTATGGAGAGAGGCAGGAATAGGAAGTAAAGGCATATCCCTGCCTCTCTCTATTACTCACTGATCCGTGGGGGAGCAGCTACACAGCACAGAGAGTCCAGACAGCAGCTGTACAGCTCAGGTAAGTGAGGGATGGGGGGAAAGGCAGCAGGGAGACATGGGGACACTGAGACACTAGGGGACTCTGGGAGACCTGGGGACACTGACACTAGGGGACACTGAGACACTAGGGGACACGGGGACACTGGATGACCTGGGGACACTGAGACACTATGGGACACTGTGAGACATGGGACGCTGTGAGACATAGGGACATTGGGAGACACTGAGACATTGGGACACGGTGACCCCATGTCTCCCAGTGTCCCCAAGTGTCCCTAGTATATCAGTGTCCCCATGTCTCCCAGTGTCCCCATGTCTATGTCCACAAGTGTCCTCATGTCTCCAAGTGTCTGTCTCCCAACCAGTGTCCCTCAGTGTCCCCATGTCTCCCAGTGTCTATGTTCCGATGTCTCTTAGTGTCCCCATGTCTTCCAGTGTCTGTGTCCCCATGTCTCTGTCCCTAGTGTCTCAGTGTCCCCATTTCTCCCAGTGTCCCCAAATATCTCAGTGTCTCCATTTCTCCCAGGGTCTCCATGTCTCCCAGTGTCAATATGTCTGTATCCACAAGTGCCCCCATGTCTCCAAGTGTCTCAGTGTCCCCAGTCTCTGTGTCCCCATGTTTCACTGTGTCCTCTAGTATCCTGTGATCTAGACGCACTGGGACATGGGGACACTGGGAGAAATGGGTACACAGACACTGGGAGACTAGGGGACTGGGTGACATGGGACACTGACACTGTAAAACATAGGGACACTGAGAAACAGGGTGACTTGCGAGACTGAGACACTGGTAGACAGGGAGACATTGGGAGAAATCCAGCAGAATCAAACTGTGAGTAGATTGTTGTTGATTTTACAGAATTTTCTCTTATGTCACTCCTTGTGATTTACATCATGTGATGTCACGCATACATAATTAATTGTGCAAATTATTTAAGGCTGGCATTTTTATCCAAGAAAGGTGGCAACCCTAACTACTCTTCACATACTCTTGCTTAAAGGAACACCATAGGGTCAGGAACACAATCCTGTATTTCTGACCCTATTATGTTAAAATCATCTAGCCCCCCTGATCCCCTCTTGCCTCCCTAAAGATAGTAAAATCTTACTTGTATTCAAGTCAGCAGCTGATGGGTCTGCCTCTGAACTGACTCTGTCTGCTGACATCATCAGACGTGGTGGTCTGAGCAAATTACAATACTTCGCCATAGGATTGGCTGAGACGGTCAACTAGGCAGATCAGGAGCAGAGCCAGCACAAGTCGAACACTCGGCATCTCCTCATAAAGAGCAATTGAATCAATGCATCTCTCTGAGGAAAGTTCAGTATCTGCATGCAGAGGGTGGCGTCACTGAATGGCAAGAAGCACCTCTAACAGCATTTTAAGGAGTGGCCAGTGGAGTTTTCTGAAAAGACTGTGTTTACTGCAAAAAGCCTGAAGGGAATGATTCTAGAACAAATACAATAAGCTACTGGTGACTATAGTGCCTTTAAGTTTTTAAAAGGGTACTTGTGTGCACCTGCACTGGCTGGCACTTTAGTGGTTAAAGGACCTCCAGGCCTCAGTGGATGTCTGCCCCTTGAGACGCACCCTTTGCTCTCCCTAAAGATAGTAAAGAAGGGACTACTTAGAAATTCCAGTCAGCACCCACAGATGGGTGGTTTCTCTGAACTGACTCTTCATTGCAACACATCCATTCATGACGTACTGTATGCTGATGCAAATTTGCATGTAATACTTCATATACATAGCGATTGGCATGTATATGACGGTCAACTCCTGTGCAGATCTGCTCTTCAAGCAGAGCCAGCACTAAGTCGAACATAGCCCTGGCCAATCGGCATCTCCTTATAAAGAGCAATTGAATCAATATACATCTAACTAGTCTGAAGTAAAAGTTCAGTATAGTATATGCATGTAGAGGGTGGCGTCACTGAATGGCAATTGTCTCTAACAGCAAAAGGGCTGGCCAAACGAGTATTTGACACCAAAAACAGTGGATGACAAAGAAAAAGAAGGATTTAGCTTCTTTGATCAAATACAACCATAAAGATAGCCAAGATGACGTCAAACATACATGAAGTCAACCCCATATACAAAAAGGTAAATGGGCTGACAAATAAAAACAGTTAAAAAAAAAACACGCCAGTGGGGCATGTCCCCTGGCCATACCTCACTGGGTACATCCCTCTTCACAATATTCAGGACCTACTGTCCCCCCCCCGGCTCCCACCCCTGAAGGGGTGGGGGCCCTAAATAAAGTAAGGGGGGACACCTATTGTCCTCCCCCGGCCCCCACCCCTCAGTTGGTCTTCACATGGAAAAAATGGGGGGGACACCCACCTCCCCCCATCCATGCGCGGGCGGTTGGGGGCCCTAAAAAATTTGGGGGGATAAAATCCCTCCACCCAGCCCCCCCCCTGCGTGGCGGGCGGGGGCCATAAATAAGAATTGGGGGGGACACCCCGCCTCCCCCCCCAGCTCCCACCCCTGCGCGACGGGTGGGGGCCCTAAATAACAATAAGGGGGGTACCTAATGTCCTCCCTCCGGTCCCCACCCCTGCCCGGCGGGTGGGGGCCCTAAATAACAATAAGGGGGTGAACCTAATGTCCTCCCCCCCTCCGGCCCCCACCCCTGCACGGCGGGCGGGGCCCCTAAATAACAATAAAGGGGGTGGACCTAATGTCACCCCCCCGGCACCCACCCATGAGCCGTGGGTGGGGGCCATAAATAAAAATTGGGGGGGACCTATTGTCCCCCCCAGCCCCACCAGCCGCACAGTCTTCGCCCCGGTCCCCACCCCTGAGCGGTGGGTGGGGGCCATAAAT
>OW240913.1:11721366-11780789 GCA_933207985.1 Pelobates cultripes
TTCTCCTTCTCCCCCCTCTGTCTCCCCTGGGCCTGCCTTTCCTGCACTCCCACTACCCTCATCCGTCCAGCCACTCCCACTACCCTCATCCGTCCAGCCTACCCACTTGTATTCCCCCCCCCCCTCCCACCTTTACCTAGGGCCCATGCTAACCCCCCTGGGGCTACCTCAGGCATGGCTATCCCAATCCCTGGTTCCCCTGTCCCACTCTCTGGTGCCCCTGTCCTATCTACTAATTTGCCAGGGTTGCCCCCCCCTACTGCGCATCTTCCAGCACCTGGGACGGGTGGGTCGGGTTTTTTCTCACCTGTCCTGTCTTCGCAGATTCTTCCAGGTCAGCTCGCTAACCGGGTCCCTGACGCTGTGTCTGGTGCGGTGCTTCCTGCGGTCCAGTTCCCTCGCAAGTCGCGGTTCCGCTCCTACCCTCCAATTCGGCTCCTGCCGGTGAGTATTCTGCTTTTGCCGGATCAGAATCAGGGGGCGCTGGCGCACGCAAGTCGCAAGAATGGGGTTCGGTGCTCCAAGCGATAAGGAATGCTCTTGTAACTCTTGAGCGGGGATCTCGCCCTGGGGCTCCCCCCCCAACGGCCGTGGATAGCCAGCTTCGGGCGGGCTGGGCTAGTTCCGCAGGATGTGAGGTTGCGGGGGTTGCGGCAGCGTTACCCGACGCTTCTACGCAGGTCACCATCCCTCTGGCTGCGGCGCCTCCGCTAGTAACATCTGAGTCTTCAGCGAGTCCTACGGGGGTCACCGCGGTTGTCTCGGGTTTAGGGGTAGCACCCGCTGCGCATGGGGCAGCGTACATGTGCTGGTCAGGCCCTCTGGGCCTCCATCTGACACCTGATTTGAGGGCTAAAATAGAAAAAGGAGAATTTGTTGAAATTTTTTCCCTCCTCCCTTTGGAAGTTCTTCCTCGGGTGGATGCAGATGCAAAAGAGTCTGAAAAAGACAAAGAGAAGTTTCGGTATCGGAAGATTCCGAAAACGTTTGGTAACTGGATTAGGGCCTTTTCTATCCTAGCTAGCGTGATAGGTGAAAAGACTCCCAGTAAATGCTCTTCCCTATTTTGCTACCAGGACATGATATGGAATGCCTGTCGGGTTTATGGCGGGCTAGGGTGGTGGCGGTATGATGAACAGTTCCGCCAACGTTTGGCGGTTCGCCCTTCCACGAGTTGGGATCAAATGGATATCGGCTTGTGGTTGGCCATCATGACCCGCCCAGCTTCGCATCAAGGGGGCCTATCGTCCTTTCTTGGGGGGGCCGGCGCTGGGTCCTCATCTTCAGCGTCGGCCACTCAGCGGAGGACTGGGTACTGTTGGCAATATAACGACGGCCAATGTAAGTTCGGTTCCGCCTGCCGCTTCAAGCATGAATGTTCCGGGTGCGGCGGTTCACACCCAGCATCAAAATGCTTCAAGCGAGGTAGGACCGGCGACAAAGGAGATGCCATGGGCGCTAAGGGCGAGGACGCCGGTGGACGTAGACGCGATGCGCCCTTGGCTAAAGCGTTATAGCAATAAGAAGGCGGCTGCCTTGTTATTGGAGGGTTTTGGACAAGGGTTTTGGATCCCTCACCGGGCCCGGCAGGTCTCCGGCTTCTGCCGGAACCTGAGATCAGTTGCCGATCACCCGGGGGTGGTAAGGAAAAAATTGGCTAAGGAGGTAGCGCTGGGTCGCATGGCGGGCCCCTTTCGAGAGCCTCCACTACTCGATTTGAGGGTTTCACCACTGGGTGTGGTACCCAAAAGGGAACCAGGCAAGTTTAGGCTGATTCACCATTTATCGCATCCTCAAGGGGGCTCGGTGAATGATGACATTGCCGCTGAATTGTGCCGCATTTCCTACGCGTCCTTTGACGCGGCGGTGGATATGGTCAGGGCTGCTGGCCCTGGGGCACTTATGGCAAAAACGGACATTGAGTCGGCTTTTCGCCTCCTACCGGTTCACCCGGAGTGCCACCACCTCCTGGGTTGTATATTCGAAGGTCATTATTACGTGGACATGTGCCTCCCGATGGGTTGTGCGATATCCTGTTTTTACTTCGAATGTTTTAGTTCCTTCATGGAATGGGTAGTTAGAGTGGAATCCGGTTACGATTCCTTGCTTCACTACCTGGATGACTTTTTCTGTGTTGGCCCTGCGCGCTCCCCGATATGCGCGCACCTCCTGCAAGCAGTAGCGGATGTTGCTTGCGAGTTCGGAGTGCCGCTGGCACCAGAAAAAACAATTGGCCCTTCTACGTTCCTGTGCTTTCTCGGGATCGAGATCGATTCCGTTGTTGGTGAATGTCGGCTTCCATTGGATAAATTGGCTGATCTTCGGGAGGTGGTGCGAGTGGCGACCACTTTGCGAAAAATTACGTTGCAGCGACTTCAATCCCTATTGGGCAAATTGAACTTTGCCTGTCGGATTATGCCGATGGGCAGGGTGTTCAACCGGCGCCTGGCGGCCGCTACGGCTGGGATTTTGAAACCGTCTCACTTCGTCCGCTTGACCAAGGCGCTCAGGGAGGACTTGGCAGTATGGGCAGTCTTTTTGGATGGGTACAACGGCAGGTCCTACTGGCAGCAGCCCGAGGTGACGAACTCGGTGCTGCACCTGTTTACGGATGCCGCGGGGTCTTCGGGCTTTGGGGCTATCATGGGAAGGCAATGGTGTGCGGAGCCCTGGCCCGAATCGTGGTTCACCTCTGGCCTGACCAAGAACATGGCTTTCTTGGAACTCTTCCCCATTGTGGTGGCTATCCATCTTTGGGGGCCAGAGATCAAGAACAGGCGTGTTGTGTTCCACTGTGACAACCTGGGCGTTGTCCAGGCCATTAATAGGCTAACGGCCTCCTCCCCTCCTGTAGTTCGGCTCTTGCGGCGCTTAGTTTTACAATGTCTGTCTTTTAATGTGACTTGCCGCGCTGTGCATATCCCTGGTGTGGAGAATACCACGGCTGATGCTCTTTCTCGTTTCCACTGGCAGGTGTTTCGTTTGGCCGCGCCGGAAGCGGACACGGAAGGCCTCCCCTGTCCCAGAGACTTATGGTCCCTTGGCCTGAGCGGATAAGGGAATGGATTCGGTCTTCGGTGTCTGAGGCAACTTGGGTTCGGTACGGTAAGGCATGGGGGGGACTGGGTTGCTTTGGAACAAGACCTAGGTGGGTTTGATTCGACCTCTGCAAGGGTTCAGGGGATCTTACGGTTGCTCTGGTTCTGGGAGGCTAGCGGGTGTTCTCCGGCTACGGTTTCAGGGAAGCTATCCGGTCTTAGTTTCTGGTTCAACTTGACTAAGGTGCCTGACGTTACCAAGGACTGCATGGTTCGGCTTGCGATGCGCGGCTGGTGCAAGGGCCCACACCTGCGGGATTCTTGGAGGCCGGTTTCTGGCGCTCTGCTAATAGGTATTGCGTCGGTCTTACCCAGGGTTTGTTTTTCAGATTTGGAGGCACGTTTGTTCCAGTTGGCTTTTACTTTCGCCTTTTTCGGCGCCCTTCGAATCGGTGAGCTTGTGAGCCCTAGCAAACGGATCCCGGGGGGCTTGTTGTTCAACCATGTGTCTGTGGTGTCGGATTCAGTGCGTTTTTTGGTACGAAGGTCCAAAACCGACATCTTCGGCAAAGGGGCATGGGTTACCCTCCGCTCTATTCCGGGTTCGGCTGTCTGCCCTGTCGCATCTTTTCAGTCTTATTGTCTTGGTCGCCTGGACGTTGAGGGCCCTCTACTAATTCATGGGGACAGTTCCTTCCTTTCTCGGTTCCAATTTCTTCGGGTCTTTCGGTTGGCACTCGACCAACTGGGTATTTCGAGTGCAGACTTTGGGGGACATTTTTTTCGAATTGGGGCCGCAACTGAAGCCTCCCGTTTAGGTTTTTCGGACCAGGCCATTCAGAGGATTGGCAGATGGGAATCGGGGAGGTTTCGGTCTTATGTACGGCCCACACGTCTGATCGGTGTCCCCCTTGTGTTTTCTCCACAGGGCCTGGCCGACGGATCTGGTTGATCGGTCATTCGTACATCTACTGGGCTCACCTGCGGGCTGGGGTACGCCCGGGTGGGACACGGCTCGGAATACCTCGGGAGCTGGCGGAGGTCCGGTGGTTCGGGTTCCGGGGCATGAGATGGGGTCAGCTATTACCGGAGGTCGTGCAGTTATCCACTTTATTAGGAGCCCCGGACATCTTGGTGGTGCATCTGGGGGGGAACGATCTGGGGTCCCTGCCTGCGTGGGGGCTGGGGGAACTCATCAGGCGAGATTTGGCGCGCTTGCGTGTGCTTTTTCCACGACTTTGTTTAATATGGTCGGATATCGTTTCTAGGAACTATTGGAAGTGCGCACGCGATCAGGGTGCTATTGAGCGCTGCAGGGTCAAGATTAATAAGCGGGTTTCCAAATTTGTCCTAGGCGTCGGGGGCTTAACAGTGCGACACCGTATTTTTGAGCGCGAGGCAGCAATCTATTTTCGCCCGGACGGGTCCATCTAACTGACGTAGGCTTGGACTTATTTAATTTAGCGCTACAGGACGCGTTGGAACAGGCCATGGCGTTGCTTGGGGGTCGCGCCCGCTGATTTAGGCGTAAATGCAGCTGGGGCTAGTGGCGGGTATGGTCCTTGCCGAACCTATTGGGAAGAGGAGTAAAGAAAAAGAAAGATGCTGGGTCGGGTCCCTCCCCTGACCTCGAAAATGTTTTGGGTATTTGGGCGTGCCCTCCGTGCCAGGAAAGGTGGCCAGGGGTTGGCATGTGGAGTTTGAAGGCCAAAGTGAAGGCCAGGTATCTTGGACGAGGGGGGAGGGCCGATGCCTTGGTGGGGGGTGTACCCTAGAGTTTTGGTGGTACGGTTGGCAAGGACTAGTTTGAAGATAAGCATACTTACACCTAAATTATTTATGGTTGGTTTATTTACAGTTGTTTGTTAATTTATAAATAAAGCTGTGGCCTTTTTATACCACATATACGTTTCCTAGTTTTATTGGGGGGGAATTGAGCGATTTTGGGGATTGTTATGGTTCACACCACACGATAACCGCTACCTACACACAAGGCCCAGAGGAGGCGGGCTGAAAGCTAGCCGGATAGGAGGCATGTGTTGGTGTGGTGGGTGTGGTGGAAGTATGGGTGTGTGATTTAGCTAAGGAGTAGGGTGGGGTCATATAAATAGGTGACATTTTGTCTGCTACCTCAGCCATCTTAAATTTAACGGCAAGGTAACTAGTCCCCTCCCTCCCTCCCCTGTTTGTTTTGCGTTGTTTGTCTGTTTGTCATTAACAATTTTTTCTTGTCACAGCCGGCGGGTATGGTCCTTGCCGAACCTATTGGGAAGAGGAGTACAGAAAAAGAAAGATGCTGGGTCGGGTCCCTCCCCTGACCTCGAAAATGTTTTGGGTATTTGGGCGTGCCCTCCGTGCCAGGAAAGGTGGCCAGGGGTTGGCATGTGGAGTTTGAAGGCCAAAGTGAAGGCCAGGTATCTTGGACGAGGGGGGAGGGCCGATGCCTTGGTGTGGGGGGTGTACCCTAGAGTTTTGGTGGTACGGTTGGCAAGGACTAGTTTGAAGATAAGCATACTTACACCTAAATTATTTATGGTTGGTTTATTTACAGTTGTTTGTTAATTTATAAATAAAGCTGTGGCCTTTTTTATACCACATATATACGTTTCCTAGTTTGATTGGGGGGGAATTGAGCGATTTTGGGGATTGTTATGGTTCACACCACACGATAACCGCTACCTACACACAAGAAAAGGAGAAAGGACAGGAGAAAGAAAGCTCCTACATAAAAAATATCTGAGTATATCCGAGCATATTGCTCAGTAATGGCGTCTAAGAAACAAATAAAAATTAGAGATAAAAAGGATGATTCTCAGCGAACAAGATTGTCGGGGTTTTTTTCCCCTAAAAAGAAAAATTAGGCCATAAGGATATTGATATGATATATCAGGATCAGAATACACAAACAACAAATGCTTATAATGCAGAACAGAAGAGTTATGTTTCTCAAGATTTCTTGGTGAATAAACTGGACGAGCAAATGGCACATATTGCTAATCAGATCATAAACAGCTCTAATATAATTACATTGGAGATGGAGAAAATAAACACAAAGCTGAGTTCTGCATTAGAGAAAATTAATATAATGGAAGGTCAAATAAAAAATCTGCAAACAGATAACAATCAAACAGAAGTTTTAATACAGCAAATTAATATGAAGATTAGAGATCTAGAAGATAGATCGAGGAGATGTAATGTGCGTCTTAGAAATATACCAGAATCTGTAACTCAAGATCTATTAAAAGATTTTTTGCTTTCTTTTTTTCGAGAAGTTGGTCTGCAGAATGAAGCCCTTCTGCCTATAATTGAAAGAACACATAGACTAAGAAAACCTAGTGAGGTTCCAGCTCATTACCCAAGGGATGTTATCGTCTGTTTTCTTTCCTACTCACATAAACAACAAGTGGTAAATCTGATGAGGAATAAAGTTAACTTATCGGAGAAATTTAAAGATATTATTATATTTCAAGATCTATCAATGCAAACAAGAACCTGGAGAAAAACTTTTTATCAAGCCTTAGACCCATTGAAGCAAAACAATATGAAATATAAATGGGTACAATCATCTAAAATAATTGTGTGGTGGGAAGAAAGATGGAGACAATTCACTTCAGTTAAAGATCTAGAAGCCTGGACAAAAACAATATTCTCTTAAAAATAAAGGACTTTTTTTTTTTTTTTTGTACAACTGGCTAAAAGACCTAAGATGTTGAGGATGGCAAACCCTCTATCAAGTTAAATGAGTTTAAAAGAACTATGCAGGAGGAAGAAAAATGGAGAATATCTATTTCAACTAGAAGAAGGAAGAGAGGATAGAAAGAAAAGTAAAGGGAAAGAAAAAAGAAAAGGATTTAGAAGCCTGGTTAAAATCGTTTATACTCCTAAAATCAAAAGATCTCAAGCAAAAAGTCAACGAATAATGAGAAGACTATTCACTTTAGTTAAAAATTAAGAAGTCTGGTCAAAAAATACTAAAAGATGAAGGAAAAGGGAAGGAAAAGAAAGAGAGAAAAAGAAAGGAACAATTTTTTTTTTTGTTTGTTAGAAAAACGTGTTAGAATGGTATTAGGTATAGGAGAAAATATTATAAGATGGTTACTCATTGTTAAACTACGATTAATGAAAATGAAAGAAATCAAATGATAAAAGAAAAAATAGATATCTGTTTAGTTCAGGAGACACACTGGAGACAAAATGAGAAATTAACATGGGGAGGCAATAAGCTCCCAATCTTTTTACATGCTTCTATGAAGGATAAAAAAAAAAGAGGTGTAGCAATGATAATTTCAGATAGGGTTAAGTGGGAGAACCTTTACCAGGAATTAGATAAAGACGGAAGATTTATGATTTTAGTAGGTAAGATAAATGATATTAAATATACGATAGTTAACATATATTTACCAAATGTAGCTCCAGTTTCTCAATTGAAGAAAATACTAGATAAAGCGGATTTAGTCAAAACTGGGATATATATAGTGGCAGGAGATTTTAATTGTATACTGGATCCACAAAAGGATAAAAAACTGCTGAAAGGGAGCGTAATGAACAAAACAATAATTAAAAATGCGAGCTTATTGACCAATGTGAAAAACAAATTTGATTTATTCGATGCTTGGCGTCTTCAAAATCCTGAATTAAGAGACTATACCCATCTATCTAGAGTACATTTTACATACTCAAGAATCAATATGATCTGGGGCAATATAACTCTAATAGACAATTTGGTAAAGATAAATATAGTGGAAAATGTATGGTCAGATCATAGTATGTACATATTTGAAATAAAAAATAAGATGACAGCTATAAAGAATACAACATGGAAATTAAATAACTATCTGTTATACAATAAAAGGAGTAAGATTAAGTTAGAGAAATTGATAATATGTTTCTTTAAAGAGAACGATCCGTTAGAAACTTCATATCTGAATACATGGTGTTCATTTAAAGCAGTTGTAAGAGGCTATCTTATAAAGCTAAACCATGAAGCTAAAAGTAAAGAAAAGAGACTTAGTGATCTATACATTGAACTTTATAAACTTACAACAGATAATAAAGCAGAGCCCACAATGGAGAAAGGAAGACGAATATCAGAAGTACAAAAAAATATTTTGCAATGCTTAAATATTAAAACAATAGAAAATATTAAAAAACTGAAATTGAGATTCTATTGTAGAGGGAACAAAACAGATAAGATGCTAACTAATAAATTGAGGAAACAATATGCTAATGCTCGTATATCTAAGATTATATATAATCAAATATCTTATACAAATCCAAAAGATATTGGGGACTGCTTTAGAGATTATTATGAGTTACTATATAATCTCCCGGTTGAAGTTACTACAAATAAGATCAAACAGTATTTAACTAGTACAAATCTTACTAAATTAGATCAGATTCAGAAAGACAGCATTAATAATCCGATTACAGAAGCTGAGGTGAACAGGGCTATATCTAAAACCCAGAAGTTGAAAACACCAGGCCCAGATGGATTTTCTAATTTGTTTTTCCATACTTATAAATCTATTTTGAGTAAACAATTAGCATCAACATTTAATAATGCGGTCCAAATAGGAAGTTTTCCTGAAGAGATGACTAGAGCTAATATGCTCCCCATCTTGAAACAAGGAAAAGATCCAACTAGTGTAGCCAGTTATCGCCCTATCTCTCTAATTAATTCAGATGTCAAAATATTCTCATCTATATTGGCAGACCGCCTTAAGAGTATCATTAATAAGCTCATTCACAATGATCAAATAGGTTTTATTCCAGATAGGTGGATAGGTTCTAATTCAAGAAGAATTATGGATATAATTTATAATGCTAATAAGAAACATATTCCTCTTATGACCTTAGCAGTTGACGCAGAAAAAGCCTTTGATAGGTTAAACTGGAAGTTTTTAGAATTAACTTTAGAAGCATATGGAATAGAAGGCTGGTTGTTAAGGGGTATTATGGCTTTATATAAGAATCCTTCAACTAGAATAGTAGGCCCAAATATTTGCTCAGATTGGGTATCAGTAAATAATGGGGTGAGACAAGGATGTCCACTTTCCCCATTATTATATGTTCTTTCAATAGAGCCCTTAGCGGAAAATATTAGAAAAAATGTAGATATAAAAGGATATAGAATAAGAGATAGAGAATTTAAAATAAGTCTTTATGCGGACGATATACTCTTGTCTATTACTGAACCAGTCAGCTCTTTGAACTATCTGATGGAGGAAGTTAGAGTATATAGCCATTTGGCAAATTATAAATTAAATAATGAAAAAACAGTTGTGATGAGTGTTGAATTAGATAAAAAGATTAGAGAGGAAATTAGTAAGCAATATGCATTTACATGGGCACCTCAGAAATTTAATTGCTTAGGAATATGGGTTACCAAAAATATAGAGAGGATGATGGAAGAAAACTTTCTAAATTTATTAAAAAGTACAAATTTATTACTTAAAGAGTGGAGAAATATGCAGATTACTTGGTGGTATTAATGTCATCAATTCTTACATTATTCCTAAGTGGAGCTATCTATTTCAGATGATTCCACTTAGGATTCCAGACACATGGTTGACGTTACTACAAAATAATTTAGAAAATTTCATTAATAATGGTAAGAAAAATAGAATTAATAGAAACATCCTATCACTAAAGATTAAAGAAGGAGGTTTAAACTTTCCTAATATAAGAGTTATATACTGGGCAAATGTGATCAATCATATGTATAGGTCCCAGATGGGGACAGCTCAAGAAGAAAGCTGGTTTAGTATCGAAATGGAAGATCTGAGATTAAAAAATCCAGAAGGTCTGCTATGGAATACGAAAACTCTAGACAATATGGGGATAGATATTAAAAATAACATTATTTGGGCCCAATTGTTGCCTGTCTGGGAGGAAATTAAAAAGAAAATAGGCCTCAAATATGCAATTATGGATACGGCAAATTTAAGGATAGTAGAAGCCAATATGAAAGATTTATCTCTAGAAACTTGGAGACTTAAAGGAATAAATAAAGTCTCACAGATATTAAACTCAGATAAAATACTGCCTTTTGATATTATAGTACAAAAATATCATCTTCCGCAACGAGAGTAATTTGCATATTTGAGGCTTAAATATTTTTTACAGAAACATCTTAATAAAGATTCTGGAAAAGCGCATACAATGATAAAATGCATATTTTCAAATCAGAATATACCGAAAGTTTTAGCGAAAGCAATAGAGATAATTAGAAATATTAACGAGGTAGTTAATTTCCCCCAGAAGACTAAATGGGAAAAGGATTTGAAGTGTTCCTTAGAACAAGAAGACTGATGTAAAGCTATAAATAATACTCGTCGACAGGCTCAATGTTTAAATTTATTAGAAACTTATTATAAGGTTATGTATAGATGGTATTTGGTTCCTAGCAAGCTTTCTCAGATGTACCCTGGAGTCACCTCTAGATGCTGGAGATGTGATAAAGAGGAGGGTTAATTTCTCCACATTTGGTGGAGTTGTTCAAATATTCAGACCTCTATTAAGAGAACGATAGGATTTATTAAAGATAATACTGGAATAGAATTAGAAAAGAAACCAGAGGTAGTCTTGTTACATATGCATTGGCCGAATATGTCATATACAAATAGCTGTTTTATAACTCATTGTCTTGTTGCATTTAAAATTGTTCTAGCAAGGAACTGGAAATCTAATCAAGCAGCTTATTGGGATGCTATTAAAGATCAAATCATCCTTCAGATGAGGATGGAAAGAGACCTAAGCATACCATATTTGAATTCCCCAAAGAGAAAGGATCTATGGCAAAGATGGGTTAATAAAATAGAACCTACTATATAAATTAATCAGATAACCACTAGATCCGGTAATACCTGAGAAGTAAGAGTCCTGAGCTAAGACATATTTTTATAATAGCCCGACCCCGCAGATAACAGTGTAATTTGTCTGTATATTGTGAATGTCTTAAAGGTGTAATAGATGTTATGTGATTTGTGGTGTTGTGTTGATATTTGTATATATGTAAGAAATTGAATAAAAGAATTTACTTAAAAAAAAAAAAATATGAAATCATGAGCAAAGCTTATGTAACAATATTAAATCGAGCATATAGTCTCCTAACGTAAACCGTTAACTTTGCTTTTTCTGGAAAACAAATGTCATTTTAAATGTGCTTATTGAAATTATTTATTTTTTGGAAGGTTTATTTATATATACAGTATATGTATAAATACTTATATATGCACCAAAGCAAATTTAATCCCCATTTTAATATTTTAGATTGCTCTGAAGTTTTCTATCGATTAACTAGTCTTATTCTAAGTCTTATTCCTCCTATCAGCTATTTACTATATTTTCCATATACAAATTTAGGCTTTTGCATTGCAAGCCTCACAGTTAAAAGGGATGATTGTTGTACAATAGGAACATGGTGCACAGTCAAAGAATTATACAACCTAAACCTTACTTTAAAAAAATACAGATTAAAGGGAGATAGGTTTGCACTAGTTACCGTATTTTATAGAGATAGTCGTGATTTAAAAAAAAAAAATTATAACCCACTTTATATTAAAGGTACTCTTTATCCACAATACATATGGATAACGGTAGTTGTACTAGCTGGATTTAAATATTTTACTGGATTTAAAGGGACACTGTAGGCACCCAGACGTTTTGATCTCATTGAAGTGGTCTGGGTACATTGTCCCCGTCCCCTTAGCCCTTCAATTTAAAACAATGCAGTTTCAGAGAAACTGCAATGTTTATATTGCAGGGTTAAGACGGTCTCCACTAAAGGCGCTACCTGCTGTTGCATTTCCAAATCTAATTAATCCCCATAGGAAAGCATTGAGTCAATGTTTTCCTATGGGAAAGTCCTAATGTGCGCGCTGCGTGTACGCATTGCATTCTGATGTCAGAGGAGGAGGAACCCGAGGTCCTTCAGCACTGGAAACAGGTAAGTACAAAAAGGTTTATTCAACCTATTCATAGCCTGGGGGGATGGACCAAAGGTTGGGGGAGGAGAGGCAAAGGGACCCTTTAGTGTTAGGAACACAGCTTTCTATTCCTAACACTACAGTGTACATGTAAACATTTTACTGGTAAAATCATAATTTAAATGATTAAACAATTAAAATACCAGAAAATCACGACCGCCTTCTCCAAGATGGCCACCAAAATGGCCTTTGCTAGCCCACACACAACTGATGTGGCAATCCATATCATGAAGCACAGTAATGTGCGTCACCGCAAGCTATAACATATTAAAGCTAAATCATAAAAAATATATGAACCTCGGTGTGTTTGCCGCAATTACCCTGCCCTGTCAAGGTTAGAAAGAAGCCGACAAATGTCACAGATAATCTCAACTATCCCATCATTTTCAGCTAGAGTCCTGTGGTGGTTTAGTAGTAGCCAGAAAATGTGACTATAACTGTTGCTGGAGCTGATAGCTTTGTACTCCTTAGAAATACTGTTAGGACAGAGGCTGTCGGACGCCACCAGCTTTCTGCGTATCCACCATGTTTTTCTGGACACACTAACTTCTTTTTCAGAGACTAGTTGTGTGACAGCCACTGTAGTCTGCACCAGACATAGCTCATACCTGTCTGTTAATCTGAGTGCGGTGGTGTGTTTGTATGTGGAGGGACAGGGCTGCCTATAGGATTTCAAAGCTCTCTGTGCACAGCTTTGGTTTTGCTCAGCGGGAGCTTCTGCTACTTGAAGTTCCATTATGAGCTCTGTTCTTTTGGAAGCTGATAGATAAAATACAGCTACCAGAATCCTGTGCTCTTTTACCTGATGACTTGTACAACTATATTATTGGTGAAACACTGCTTAGAAGCAGGGCAGAAAGGTGAGTCTGTGTGTGGAGGAAGTGCCAGATCGTTAGAGTGGGCTATGCCTTCATAATGGCGTTAAATCCCTCTTTTGTAGGATGTCAAAGCATGCACTAACGTCCGCAAGGGGTTAACCAAAAATGCCCACATTGTTATTCACTGAAGTCAAGGCTTTTCAGTTTGTTTCTATTACTAATAGCCTTATAATACTTATTTACCCATATTATTTGCATTTAGCAGTCCAATAAAAATACATCTATATATCATGTGTAATGAATAGACGATAGATCTTCACACCACAAGCCCAATCAGCACCCACCTGTCAACATGTTTGCCAAGGATAGTGAGTGCACTTATACATTTTATGTTTATTTTTGTAAGAAAATATGAGTATTTACAATTTTGCTCAGACATGCAAATAACTAGCAATCCAATTCTCCTTTTGCATTGTCATCAAACATACAAAATTTGCACACAAAGTGTAAACAATCAAATTGTATATCTTTAACGAACAATATAACTTTGAATAGTACACAAAGCCTGCAGTTTTAAAAACCAGAGAAGGTCGAGATTGTTTAGTAATCCTACGGCAGATATTATGAACATACAGTCAGCAGTTGAACTCCTATGGAAGTTAATGGATTCTTCTCTCCGTGCGGTTTTTCTATCCGTGCTATCTGCTGAGTGCTTTTTAGGGACAGTGGTTAATATGTTTATTGTGGCCATACATTTAACAAACTGGGTCAAAAGTAAGCACATGCCCAGCACCGACAAAATAGTGGTGTCTCTCAGCTTGTCCAGGATTTGTCACTTGTGGACAAACACGATGCAAAATTTCCTTCGTACATTTTTGCCAGAGTTGTACTCTCAGCTTACATTTTGTCAAGTTTTCTTGGTGGTCAGAATGTTCTTCAATTGCACCAGCCTTTGGCTTGCCACTGTATTGTGTGTTTTTTACTGCTTGAAAATTGCAAACTACAGTGCTGCTGTCTTTGTCTATCTGAAGATACGTATCTCCAAGCTGTTTCCTTGGCTCATTTCTTTATCCATATTAATATCTCTTTCATCCAGCCTTCCGTTTGGCTGGTACAGCTTCACAGCACATAACAGGAATTCAACCAATGGTCTCTTCCAAAACATGACAAGACAAGAAATCTATTTGGTGCAACATGTTAAAAACCAATTCTTCATCTACTGTTTAGGATCGTCTGTTCCATTCTTGATATTTTGTGTTGCCATTTTCCTTATAATGAGATTTCTTTGGATGCACATCAGGCAAATGAAACACTGTGACTCAAATCTAAAAGATGCAAACTTGGATGCTCACCTGAACGAGGCCCTGGGGAGATAGCGCAGCTAAGCGGACAAGGGCACATGTAGGAGTGTGGGGATAGATGCATGGGATTGGATGGGAAAGAGTGTGTGGGTGGGATTATGTTCTGTGTAAGTTAGTGTGGGGGAGGTCTTACCTCAGTGCCACTTGGGATTCGGGCCAGCAAACAGCTTCCTGTCCTCCTGATCCTGTTTGCCTGGGCCTGCAGATTTACACAGCCTGAGGTGATGGATGTTGAGGTGATCCGGTCATCCCTCAGGGCTGCTGCTGCGCTGGATGGTGGCCGGCACCTAAGGGAGGAATTGACAAGCATTAGTGGAGGTATGGCTGCCGGTGTGGGCACCCCCCGTGGCCTACCCTCCCCCTGGGGCACCCCCTGCGGTCTCCCATGCGGCCCCGGCCCCTGGGGGCCGCACCAGCACTGGCAGGCATTCCCACCCGCCTGCCAGGCTGTCCCAGGATCATACTCCCCGGCCCGGTGAGGAGCAGGACCCTGGGCCCGGGGCACCGCGGGGGCCACGTGTCTGGGGCTGCAGGCACGCGGCCTACTACTTGGGGGCTGGGATCTGAGGCCTACTGAGGCCGCGCGGGTGGCACGGCCTTCAGACACGAGGCCTGCTACTGCCGCGCGGCCTACTACCCCCATGGCCGCCCAGCCTGCTACTTACTGGGCCGCCCACTACCTCCAGGCCGGGGATGCGGCCTGCAACTGCCGCGCGGCCTCCTCCCCCCCCCCTCCACACCATCCGCCCCGGCCGCCAGTGCTGGATTGCGGGCTGGGGGCGGTGGGCGGCGGATCCCGCGATCCGAGCGGCAGGTGGCTGCCCGGCAACTGTGCAGCTCCCCGCGGCCGGCGGGGAGCTGAGTGGGCCCTCGCGGGCCGCTGGGGGGGTCCCCTTGCCCGTCGGGAGCCTCCTCTGCCAGTGAGGAAGGCTCCCAGGGCTCTGTCTCCCCTCCCTCCCTATTTGGATGGCTGGCTGGCTTTTTCTTCCAGGGGGCCCAGCTTTCCCTTGCCTGGGCCCCCTGGTCCCCCCCCCCCCACTCTCTGGTGGGCCTGCACCCCCTCTCCCCCTCTCCTGCTCTATCCCCCTCCATATAAAAAAAAAAACCATCCCTCCCTATCATCTCATCTTCTCGGCTGCTCCCTTCTCAGCATGCTGCTGCAGTTCGTGGATCGTCCAGCAGGTGGCGCCTGGATCACAGCTGATGTCCTCTGTGGATGCTGGAACTGCTGTTTCTTTGCCTCAGCCTTCTGTGAGCGCAGTGCTGGGCTTAGATCGCCAGGCTGCGTCCGGTGAGTACATTTCCCTTCTTTTAGCGCTTCGCGTGCGTATGTTCTTTCTTCCTTTCTTCCTAAAAGAAATAAATAAAAAATTGATGCAGACAGGGAAAAAAATTACAGGACAGAAATACAAGGTAAATTACCTATTGGACAAAAAAAAAAAAAAAAAAAAAAAAAAAAAAAAAAAAAAAAAAAAAAAAAAAAAAAAAAAAAAAAAAAAAAAAAAAAAAAAAAAAAAAAAAAAAATCCAATGTCAAGTACAAGGGGGACAATATATAAAAGAATAAAAAAAAAAAATTTAAAAAAAATAAAAAAACTGTGTCTGTATATATATATATGGGGAATCCACAATAAAATAAAATTTGGGTACACCCTTTCATTTTTTTGTATGTATTATACATTTAGGTATGCTTTCCCGCAGCGTCTGGCGCAGCTGATAGCGCCGGCGATGCCTCCCAGGTTCACGTGACTCTGGGCTGCTGAGCTCATGTGGCCCGCTTGGCTTGCGTGTACCGCTAGGGAGCGGATGGAGAATGGGGTTTTGTATCGAAAGCTGTTCCCTCCTGCCACAGGGGTCCCTTGACTAAGGGGGACATTAGGGGTTCAGGGATGGTCGTGGGGAGCACATATCCAGGGCACATATCGGACAGGGCTCCCCGAGTCGGCGCTGCATGTTTCAGCGGTCAGGACACTCTCGGGACACGTATCGTCCCTGTGATAAGCTGGGTTGGTGGAGGTACGTTTTGCACTTTCATCAACGGTTGGCAGTGCGACCCTTCTTGGCCTGGGGCTGGATGGGTTTTGCCGCTGGTTTTCTTTGGGGCTCACCTAGCCCCTCAGCATAGCATGTTTTTCCTTAATCTCTGCAATCGGTCGGGATGGGGACCCTCAGTTTATGTGGGAGCTCCATCGGGTGATGTGGGTCCAGTTTACCAAGCACGCTTATAAGTTTACTTCCCAGTCGTTTAGGGTACCCCTGGAGTTCGCTGTGGTGCCCAAGGAGGAGGAGCAGGGTTAGTATCTCCAGATTACTTATTTGCTCAGTTGTCGTTTCCTTCCAGGGGCTAGGTTTGGGATGATGGCTCGGCGCAGCGGGCTGCATGGGTGGGGTTGCAGGGCCTTGCTGACAAAGGTGGCTGTGGAATCAGTTTTACGGCTGCTGCCGGTATGCCCGTCGGGTTTATTGTTTCCAGGTTGTGTTCCCGACGGTCAGGATTGGGTGGTTCTGTGCCTTCATGTAGGTTGCTCCCGATGTCCTTTATGCGTAGGGCCGTCGGTGCAGCATGTCCGCACTCTGCTGCTACAGTGTTTTTCCTGGGGTAGTTTTGAGTTTCGGAGTTCCGTGGCCCAGGCTATATCCGTAGGTTTTGGGGGGTTTTGGGCCAATTTGGGCTCTCAATGGTGTGCTGACTCTTGCCCATTACACTGGCAAGGATCGTTTTTCTGGCGGACTTTGGGGTTCTTGGAGCTTCCCCTTTCTGGTGGCATGGTAGGCATGGGGTGCCCGGCTCTAGAACAGGTAGGTGGGGTTTTCCTTTGGGACCATCGTGGGGCAGTGCGGGCTGTCTTGTCATGTAACAGTACACTTTACCCCAGGGTTACTCTGGTGGCAGCGCCTGGCTTGGCGCTGTTTGAATCTAGGGCGGCTGGTCTTAGGTTTTTGTGTCCGGGTATTCCCGATGTGGTGGCCGACGCTCTATCTTGGTCATTATTGGGCATACTTCGGTCAGAGGTGTCACGGGGTCAATGTTAGGGCAGTGGAGGTGGTCGCCTGGTCCAACGGTCTGATGAAGCTGGTCCGTGGGTCGCCCTATGAGGCGGCGTGGGGCCCACTCCAGTATGGTGGGAGTGATCGGGACATTTCCTTGTAGGTTCCGGGAGTGGACTGCTCATCTACATGTTTGGTACCGTCTGTTGAGGGCGCTAGGGGTGATTTCTGTGATTGGCAGGGCTCGGCTTCCTGTTCAGGTTACAGTTGTCGGCAAGTGGTGGGGTGTTTTGGTGGACGGACTTATTTCAGGTTTCGCCGCTCGACTGCTGTTGTCGTTGGGACGGGTAAGTCAGTTGCGGTGTGGCTGATGCGTCGATGGAATCTGTGCGATTCTTGGATGTTTAGGGGTCGACGTGCCCTGGCTTTTCCGCTTTCTCCTAAGGTAGATGGAATGCACGGGGTAATGGTTGGGCTCCTAACACGGTGTAACGGGTTCCCAGGATGGCCTGACAAATTCCGTTCTGATCGGAGGCACTGCAGGTTTCCATCAATTGCCTGAAAGTTGGTGGGGTGTTCGAGGGGCATTTATTCTGGTTTGGGATGGCTACGGTCGCCGCCAGGCTTGGCGTGCCTGCGCCAATGGTTCAGGGGCTCGAATTTTGGGAGTCAGGGTGGTGGTTCCTTCAGGTTCACCCTGCTGGTCTCCGAATGGATTTCTCACCGTGGTTACGGCCCCCCCCCCCCCCCGGAAAGGGAGGTTCAGTGGTCTGGCACCAGTTACATGGTGGGGGTGTGGTCCTCCTCGTACGGGGTCGGCTGTCCCGCCTCTTGGACGTACCAGGGGGTTTTTGTCATCTCTGGGTGGATTGATATGGGTTCGGTGTTGTATGGGGTGCTCTTCAATCTGAGGGTGCTCTTGAATCTGGACATGTTACACATTCTGTTTCTTACCAGAGGTTCTCAGGGGCCGGACTGAGGCTATCACCTGTTCCTGTTGGCAGTGCGCTCAGCAATGTGAGTGCCCTGGTGCGCTGCAGTCGGGAATCGGTCGAGGTGGGTTTCTTGTTTTGGCTTGGGGGATTCCAGTTCACCTTGGGGTGTGGCCGGATGTGGCCTAGTTATCTCGAGGGGATGGGTGCGCTTGCTGGAGGTCGGATGAGGCCTATGTTGATGGTGCACTGAGGACGACTCCGGCTGGAGATGAAACGCGATTGCTGCTAGATCAAAGGATTGTATCTGGTATTTTTTCTTGTTTCCTCTGCAGTGTTTTATTTAGGCTTTGTGCCTAGTATATTTTACTATTTATACACTGCATATTGTCCCTGTTTTAATTGTTTATTTGTGCAATAAATTTTGGAGTCTGCACTTTGTATCCTGTGCTGCTCTCCTCAAGGATATCGTTTAGCCTTTTTAGGCACCCTCCTGCACATTATATAGAGCCTGGGACGGCTTTAAATCCTGTGAGTTTTACGCTACATAAGGAGTCTAACATTATGTATATGTGTACATGTATATATATGTATATGTATATATATATATGTATGTATATATTTTGCGCTATGTTGTGTTATTGGATTGATCACGAATGGTCATTTAATTTCCTGGTGCAGTACTTATTCTATGTTGATCTGGCACTGCTAGCAGTGGTGGAACAGGCCATGGCTGGTTGTGGTGGGGTCCCCCGCTGATTTTAGGTGTAAAACAGCGTGGTTGTGGCGGGGGTATGTCCTTGCCAATTGAGTTTGAGGGGTTACGTTTAAGTATATGGAATGAGATGAACAAGTTTTTAAGGTCTCAACCTCCCCTGCTTCAAAAGGTTAACATTAGGTTGCCTGAGGTGTCGTGCCCATCGAGCGTGGATAAGGTCGGCTGATGGCGGGCATTGGAAAGATATGATTTTATGACGAGGGGGGAGGTGAGAGGAAGTGGTGATTAGGAACCACTGTATGTTTATTGGCAAGGACGGTTGGGTCACTGTATAACACTATGTGTGGAGTTATATATGTATATATGTTAATTTATGCTTATTTATGTCTAACGTTTTGGTTACAGAAAAAGAAGAGATTTAATAAATAAAGTTATGGATGTGTTATGCAGTAATTTAGTTTGTGATAATAAATGCTGTGGCCTGTTCATCCATACTAAGTGGTCTGTCATTATTGGGGGGTTGAATGGGGTTAGTTTTGTTATAGGCTGCATCGCAATTCCCCACTACGTACATACATGTTAAAGAGCATGATCTTCTTTTTTTTCCTCTATATTATATTTTTCATAGACATGAATTTAATATTTTCTGAATTGCTGCCAATTGGAAGCATTTGGATGGTACTGTGTTCCATTGTGAATTCTGCATATCCTTTCTTGCATTCAGTGATGATTATCTTTTACAACAACAAATTAAAGAAACCTTTCTTAAATTTATGTCATAACATTTTTACACTTATTAAATAATAATAATTTAAGTCTAAATTAAGTCTTAGACAGAACCACTCTCACGATATGCTCGCTGATCCATTAATAGTATTTGGTTTGAAAACCACCATGATCTGATTAGTTTTATATTACTTTAATGCCTTGGATGCATTTTGACATTTAATTTATTAATGGCAAAGGTTTTAATTCATTCATGAAGAGGGTTTACTTCTCTATTTGTATTATGTGCATTCCATCAATTTTCTGTGCAGTACATATGTGTAAATTATGGATATTACCATGAACTGGAGTGTCTAGGAAGGGCAGTTTGTTAGTTCATTTACACTTAGAAGTGAAGGCTTGGTGAAATCTTAGTACCATAGTGTGCATCGCGAGTCTAAGGCTGCTTAACCATTGCACTACCTAAATTGAATATACATGTTTTAATTTTTATGTATTTGTCAGAATGAAATCTAGTCCATAAAGCCTCTCTCACCCTCATTTGTACTCTAGGAATCTAGGAATGATTACCAGCATGTAGAGGAACTAATTTCGCTGCCAGAAGCCTCCAGTCACTGATATAAGAGGAAGTTTCAATGGGTCAGATCATTGCTCAAACTGTATTTAATGTATGTGGGCATTATACTCAAACAAATACATTCTTTTCACATTCTGTTGCCATTTTTAGTAAGTTGTACCGATAGTCATGCCTTCAGGGACCGTACAATTATCTATAAGCAATGCTTTTGATAGATTTTATTTATCTATTTTTGTTACATTTGTAAGGAAAATTGGATTTTTGCTGTTATACCTGTGTGAAATAATGCAAGATAAAGGACACTGGATACTGTATTTTTTCTTTAAAAAAAAAAAAAAAATAATAATAATTTTAAAATACATATGGGAGCTCAACAAAATGCATACATTTTAATTATTTCCAAGGCAGTTTCGCTGAAACGTTCACTACAACTATTAGCTGCTGGGTATGTTTGTACCAACTGCATTCTCTCACATTGTCTACACTAGAGTGGACTTATGTGCCGATATTACCCTTTTGTGGTAACACTGTGTTTTTTGTTTTTTTTTACGATTGCTGATTTGTGCATATATAAATTTAATGGAATTTTGATTTAGTAATTTTAATAATTGGACATAATAAAGTATTTTTATGCATGTTGGTATGCTCCCTTATACATAGTCATAAAGGAATAGACCTTTCACGGTTGAGCACCTCTAATTGTGCTGCTTTTTGTTTAAGTGCTTTCCTTAACGGTCTGTTTTGCTAAGGCATTTTATTTCCCAGATATTTTTTGTAAAGACTGAGCAAATAAGTGAAAATGTCTAAATTTATGTAATTGTTTACAAAAACATTTAATTCATAATTTAAATTGTTACATTTGTCTAGAATCTATTCACAAAACTGCTACGTTATTATATGTTATGGTATGTTTCTATGCTAGATATGCATGCCTTGCATCAAATACTCGCGGTGCTAATATTTTTTCAATCACAAAGTATTTTGTATTGATTAAATGCTAATTGTCACGTCCCATGCTTTTTAATATTCCGTTTATTTATCCCAAATATTTAGCAAATGTGTATTTGTAAGGTTTGAAAAATGTAATTAAATGCACAAAGCTACACTTGTAGAATAAAGCAAATTCTATGTTCCTATATTCATATTAGGTATGGATGTCTAACGGGTTAACAAGAACAGATGGTAATTTGCTATGTTGTACCTTGAGAAGTAATACGATTTTACGTATCTATTGCGGTTTGCGGAGTACAATAAATGTATATTTTTTTAGAAAGAACGTCAGATTGTGTATTCATATTTTTGGGTGATATAGAAGTATATTACGGCAATCCATTAATACAAGTAGATGTATACAAAACAAAGACTTACTCTAATAACCCATTTACGTATTTATTACAACATTTCTGTCCTGGAAATGGACACCCCCTTCTTGACTCACTGTCAATTTTTTTTTATAAATGTTGCCATTTTCTACCATTAACCCCTTAAACTACCCAGTGTTTTGCAAAAAAAAAACTCCTCCAGAATCCGAGTATTACAGATATATTAGAAAAAAAAACAAGGTGCACTGTGCTATTAAAGGCACTTAAATATATATAAAACCAATAATAGTCCAATAGTAGCTACAACACGTGTAAAGACCTCTAAATATGACAAAATATAGTGCAATATGAATATAATAATGAGAGGGGATTAAGGTTTGTATGACACTCACTCACATATGGAAGGAGCAGAGCCCTACAAGGATAGGCTCAAATCTTATCAGCAGGAGTATATTAAGGCAAGACCAGACCTCTTCTGCATACAAACCCAGGAAACTCATAAAAGAAGATAAAAATGAAGCACACGCTTCTGGTGCATTAACCTTAATATAGGTGTATATTTAAAAAGCTTTTTAAGTGATTGCTCACCTTCTTAAGAGCCAGTTGTACCAGGCTCTAAGTATTAAGGTGTATGTGCCTTTAAGAGGGCACAGCTCTTCTTTGCTTTTGGAGAAGGATACACAGAAACTTACTGGACTAAATAAGAATGGCTAATATACTTTATTTCACAAATAAATAAAAACACAACAACAAAAAAACTATAAAAATATGCCAGATACCAATAAAAAGGTCCACAAATCTTCCTGGTGGTTCGAGGCGTGTTTCGTCTTTACACAAGGCTTTTTATACCGGAATTCCTGCTCTCTATTGAAGTCTGTAAGTTGTTCGTGATTGGTCGCTATGTCCATTCTTTCTCAAATCGCTAGTTTGGTATAAGGAGGTGTGTCCTCCTTCAGCTAATGCACATATGAACTTCAGCCTTCAGCTTTCCTATAGAAAAACTCAAATGTGCACGTGTGACACTTGCGCATGTACATTGGCATGATGTTGCAGAATGAGAATACAGATTAAGGAGCCGCGTACACATAAAAATACATTTTTAAATTCTATAAGGCTACTTAAAAGCACCTATCTCAGCAGACAAATATGGGGATTCAGTTCCACCATATTGCCATATTGTGTTAAGTCCACCCCTACTTCACAGCACCCCAATATCCGTGGATCCTACACTAATTCAAACATGGGAGACAAATTAAATAGTGCTAAATAAGATAGAGTGTATAATAATAATAGTCTGTTGTAAGATCATTGTGAATAGATATAATGAAATACACGTGATAAACTGAACTGAATCCCCATATTTGTTTGCTGCGATAGGCAATTTTAAGTAGCCTTATAACATTTTAAAATGTATTTTTATGTGTGCGCTGTACCTTAATCTGTATAATGTGTGAATTTTGCTCACTACGTTTTTTTATTTTTGGGTGTGCCCCCAATTCCTTTTTGTCTTTACTGTGTTGCCGGATGATAAGACCGAGCCAGCGTTGAGGTTTAAGGTGTTTCAACCCTTTAATGCTTGCAGATGGGGGTACCTAAAGTTAGGGACAGGAGCATTCTATAGCATTAGCAATACAGTTTTGTAAAAATAAGAAACACAAACATGCTTAAATGGACACTGTAGGTAATATAATAATTTCATCTCATTTAATTGGTTCTAGTGCCTGGAGCTCCTTGGCACGCTTCCTTCATTCAGTGTTAAATCATCTTCCACCAGTTTAACACTAAATAAGGCTCCTTGGATACCCAAAGCCCTGCCCCCACTGAAGGTGTGTCAAAAGCAGAGATTACACACTTTCTTCTTGTCATATTCATTCTTACCAGCAATGGGTGCTTTGATAAGCAAAAAGAGGTCATCTGACACTCTCAGCCAACCACCCATTGCTGCTCTGGCTAATACTTCCTCATTAGAACAAGCAGCACAGAAGGCATGTGTCGCTGAGAACTCTCTTTTAGAATTACAGCATAAAAAACATTAAAAATGGTTTAACCCTGAATGAGTGGACAGCACAGGGGACTCCAGACACATATAATATACATAAAACAAAAAACTAAAACAGAACATTTCAGGGAAAAAGGGTTAACACAAATATACATGTTGTCTTCAATGACAATTTCCAGAGCTGTGACAGTTCTGCATTAAATAGTGTATTAAACGTTCTTGGGGTCAATAATCAGAGGGCCCATCGCACAATTATTACTTTAACTAACCCACATGCCATATAGGCTTCTGACATGTTACACTGAACTTTACTTGGGCAAAGGGATGGCGCTATATTGGCCTAGTATTACTTATACCCCAAATTAGGGAGCTGTGTTTAGTAGATAGATCCTTTTTGGTATCCTGTGTCAATGGGGAAGTCAGTATGTCAGCCAGGCCACTAGAATACTTAAAGAAAGATTTAGGAAACATCAGAGTTTCATTTTAAAATCAATTTTAAAAAGTCAGATGCTGACAAGGAAAATGAGGGAAACTTGCTGTGATTGATCTTGAATGGACAACCTGTTGAGGACTTGAAGAGTAGTTGAGGTAGAGGCTTGTTGAAAGTTTATCATGGGCAGGGCCAGTGTAAGGATTTTTGGATACACGGCGAAGATGATTTTGGCGCAACACCCCCCCACCCAAAAGCATCTTCACCTGTGTGCCTCTTAATCCGCCTTTTGTTTCTTATCCCCCTTTAGTATATCTTATCCCCATGGTGTGTCTCACACCTCCCTTGTGTATCTCTTTGTGTGTCTTACTTCCCCCAGCCCCTTTGTGTGTTTATCTTTCACCACCAGCCCATCTATCTCCCCCTAGCCCCTCTGTGTCTTTTTCCTCTTCTCAGCCCCTCTGTGTCTCTTTCACCCCAGCCCCTTTGTATTTCCACCCCAGGCCCTTCTGTGTGTGGCTTTCATCCTCAGCCCCTCTGTGAACTTTCCCACCCCAGGCCCATCTGTATGTTTTTCTCCCCACTCAGGCCTCCCTGTGTTCCACTATCCCCTCCATGTCCCTTAGTGTTTCTCTCTCCTCCCCTACATGTCCATTAGTGTTCATCTTCCCCCCATTACCTGTCTCTTAGTGCCCCCCTCCATTCCCCATAATGTTCCTCTCCCTTCTCCTTCAGTGGTCCCCCCTACCCCAGTGTTCCTTATCCTTTCCCTCCCCTATACCTCAATGCCACCTTTAATGTACCTCTCCCCTCCCTCCTTTTTATTGTTCTTGCCCCCTTCCCTTGTCCAATAGTGTTCTTACCCCCTCCACTGTCCCATAGTGTTCTTCCCCATCCCATAGAACTCCTCACCACCACCCCCCTCTCCTGTCTTATAGTCTTCCTTACCACCCCCGTTCCATAGTGTTCTTTCCCCCCTCCCCTGTTTCATAGTTTTTTTCCACCCCCCCATCCCATAGTGCTCCTTATCACCTCCCTCCCCCATCCTATAGTGTTCCTTACCACCCCCTGCCCCATAGTGTTCTTTCCCCCCTGTCCCATAGTGTTCTTTCCCCCCTCCCCTGTTCCATAGTTTTCTTCCACCCCCGTCCCATAGTGTTCCTTATCACCTCCCTCCCCCTGTCCTATAGTGTTCTTCCTTACCACCCTCCCTACTCCCTTAGTGCCCCTCTCACCCCCTCCTTGTTCCCTGGTGTGTCTCCTACCTCTCTTTGTAGTGTGGCTGAGCGGGGTTCTCTCAGCACTTCCTTTCAGTCCAGCCAGATACAGAAACTGAAGTTCTGGAACCGAGGTGCGTAATGTTCTGCTTGGCCACGCTACACAGAATGACTGGCAGGAGGGACGGCCATGATCATGGGTACCGGGGCTCATGGTGGCCTGAATGTAATGATGGTGTAATGATTAACAATACAGGTATTGTTCCCTGTAATGTGGACCTGTTTTAGAAATCTGGGTACAAAGTAACAATAAAATTAAACAGAAAAACTTTGTTTCCTTATTCTCCACTGAAGGTGAGCAGAGGATCGAAAGAGCAAAATAATTATCAGAGCAACCGAAAAAAGGTGAATATTTAGGTGATAAGTCCTAGTTTTTCCATAGGCAGGTTTACAATAATAAAGTGCATGCGATAAGAAATTAATTAGAAAACTGAATCCAAAAGCAAAGTCAATATATATATATAAACAAATAGGTTCAGAAACTTACAAATATATCCAATGGTGAGAAATAAGGTAGAAAGTAGAGTATTTTTCTCAGTATAATTTTTGATGATAAGAGCAGGTAACAATGATAAGTGATATATGCCATGCAAACTCTTTTCTATGTTATGTGTTCTATGAGACAATCTCTGTACAATAATTTATATACTGAACAAGCAAAATTCATCTTTTAATTTAAAAATAAGTTAGGTTTTAAACAACCAGGTACAATGAAGAATATGAGGCACCATAAAACTCAGTGAACTTTTTAGGATATTTAATAGCATCTTGAGAAAAAAATGAACAAACAAACCAAAAAGCAGTCTTGCAATAAAAGTAATCCGATGGAGAACCTGTATACGAGATAGAACATAGGTATAGAGCCGACACATTCATTTGTTGTGTTGTAGAAAGTGTAGTGTTTACAAGTCTCCACTAGAGGTCAGTACTATTTTACAAATCTATAGTACTTGACCATAACTCACACTGGTGTGTTACAATAATTCAATGTCAGCTTCTATTACAGTAAGGGATTATGGAAAAGGTTTAAACCAAATATGTCCTGTAAAGCATTTACTCTAGAATATCCTTGCAAGCAATATATAACGTCCGTGATAAGGTGAATGGGGTGGTCTGTGAGGGAGTTTATATTTCGACTGAATTGTTCAGAGAGGCATATGATTTTTAACCCCAGGGGGAGTGTGTGTGTCTATGTGTATATAACTTAAATAAATATTTAGTTATGGGCCCCTGGGGTGGAGAATTTGGGAGACTAGGTCCAGACCAGGGTTTGGACTGTCCCAACCCACTTCTCAGCTGCAGGTAATCAGCTGCAGCAGTGGGAATAAACACCTCCCTGCTAGGCAGGTAAGGGGAGAATGTTTGTTTCTCTCTGGAAGCAGCAGGCTGGCTAAACCCTGGAGCGCAGAGAGCCGACAAAGACACTAGGTTGGTGAAACCAATATTGTTTTGTTATAGTTTAACCCCCTGAGAGATAGGGAATCTGATGTTAGTTAGTGCTCAGACGAGCTAGGTTTTTGTTTATAGGGATTTGTGTTACATTATTGTTTTTTTTTCATTTGCCGCCGTCTCTGTAGTGAAGCTCAACAATAAAGTGCCTGGAATTAAGTTACTTTTAAAGACTGTGCATGTTTGTACCCAAAAGACCATGCTAACTGCAGACAAGGATCACAGTCACGTTAGCAGCATTGGCTAAGGTGTTACCACAGTGTATGCTCCGTAGTTGCTGTGCATGGAGAGCAAAAGGACTGACTGTGGGACCAGGGCCGGATTAACATAGGGGCTGATGGAGCTGCAGCTCCAGGCCCAGGCCCATGGAATAGGCCCATTTAAAAAAAAAAAAATACTTTTTTTTTTTTTACACACTACTCTTAGGTTTGCCACCTGACTGGAATTTTACTGGCACAGCCAGTATTTAAGGATGCCTGGCCGTGCCGGTATTGCAGTAATACCAGCAATACAACTGCAGATATTTTTCTCAGTATAAACGGAGATTACTCTGCAATACCAGCACCGGCCAGTAGGAGTCACTGTGTATGGAGAGAGGCAGGAATAGGAAGTAAAGGCATATCCCTGCCTCTCTCTATTACTCACTGATCCGTGGGGGAGCAGCTACACAGACAGAGAGTCCAGACAGCAGCTGTACAGCTCAGGTAAGTGAGGGATGGGGGGAAAGGCAGCAGGGAGACATGGGGACACTGAGACACTAGGGGACTCTGGGAGACCTGGGGACACTGAGACACTAGGGGACACTGAGACACTAGGGGACACTGGGACACTGGATGACCTGGGGACACTGAGACACTATGGGACACTGTGAGACATGGGACGCCGTGAGACATAGGGACATTGGGAGACACTGAGACATTGGGACACGGTGACCCCATGTCTCCCAGTGTCCCCAAGTTTCCCTAGTATATCAGTGTCCCCATGTCTCCCAGTGTCCCCATGTCTATGTCCACAAGTGTCCTCATGTCTCCAAGTGTCTGTCTCCCAACCAGTGTCCCTCAGTGTCCCCATGTCTCCCAGTGTCTATGTTCCGATGTCTCTTAGTGTCCCCATGTCTTCCAGTGTCTGTGTCCCCATGTCTCTGTCCCTAGTGTCTCAGTGTCCCCATTTCTCCCAGTGTCCCCAAATGTCTCAGTGTCTCCATTTCTCCCAGGGTCTCCATGTCTCCCAGTGTCAATATGTCTGTATCCACAAGTGCCCCCATGTCTCCCAGTGTCCCCAAGTGTCTCAGTGTCCCCAGGTCTCTGTGTCCCCATGTTTCACTGTGTCCTCTAGTATCCTAGTGACATGGGGACGCACTGGGACATGGGGACACTGGGAGAAATGGGTACACAGACACTAGGAGACTAGGGGACTGGGTGACATGGGACACTGACACTGTAAAACATAGGGACACTGAGAAACAGGGTGACTTGCGAGACTGAGACACTGGTAGACAGGGAGACATTGGGAGAAATCCAGCAGAATCAAACTGTGAGTAGATTGTTGTTGATTTTACAGAATTTTCTCTTATGTCACTCCTTGTGATTTACATCATGTGATGTCACGCATACATAATTAATTGTGCAAATTATTTAAGGCTGGCATTTTTATCCAAGAAAGGTGGCAACCCTAACTACTCTTCACATACTCTTGCTTAAAGGAACACCATAGGGTCAGGAACACAATCCTGTATTTCTGACCCTATTATGTTAAAACCACCATCTAGCCCCCCTGATCCCCTCTTGCCTCCCTAAAGATAGTAAAATCTTACTTGTATTCAAGTCAGCAGCTGATGGGTCTGCCTCTGAACTGACTCTGTCTGCTGACATCATCAGACGTGGTGGTCTGAGCAAATTACAATACTTCGCCATAGGATTGGCTGAGACGGTCAACTAGGCAGATCAGGAGCAGAGCCAGCACAAGTCGAACATAGCCCTGGCCATCGGCATCTCCTCATAAAGAGCAATTGAATCAATGCATCTCTCTGAGGAAAGTTCAGTGTCTGCATGCAGAGGGTGGCGTCACTGAATGGCAAGAAGCACCTCTAACAGCATTTTAAGGAGTGGCCAGTGGAGTTATTTTCTCTGAAAAGACTGTGTTTACTGCAAAAAGCCTGAAGGGAATGATTCTACTTACCAGAACAAATACAATAAGCTGTAGTTGTTCTGGTGACTATAGTGTCCCTTTAAGTTTGGAAGCTTAAAGGGCATGCATGAGAACAAAACTTGTGTGCACTGGCTGACAATAAAAATTAGTTTAGGTAATGCAGACTTTGGTCTCTCCAACACTGTGGCATGTCCCCTTTCTTCTACACTCACTGCAGACACCTTTTCTCTGTTCCAGACTATATACCAGGAGCTCCTGCCTGCTAGTAAGAAGGTAAGGAGAGAAGTGGGCATATGAGTGCTAGGGGACAGTCCTTAGAAAGCTTGGAGTAGACGCATCATTTGATGCATTTATGCCAAGCTCAGTGTGATGTCTGCATTAAATGGCAGAATGAATATGCACAGACACTCTATTAAACACCACAAAGAAGAATCCTACTGCACTCCTGTGGGACACCACTTTACCCAGCCTGGCCACTCACTGAAGGACCTAAAAATCAAAGTACTGAAAGGGGGTTTTAAAAATACCCAAGAAAGAAAAACTCTTGAAGCCAGAATGATTAAATAGTTTAACAGCAAGAATATAGGACTAAATATTGATTTGGGTTTCCTGTCCCACTACCAACACTTTACATGAACACTCTCCCAGCATTATCTTACTGTTCTGTCATATGTACCAACACTTTAAAACGCATTCCAATATGTTTATTCTATCAATACACAAAGTACTATGTGTAGACCTATGCTTTCCCATACTCGTATGCATGTATGCTTATATATATTACTGTGCATTTATATTTGTGTATGTGAGTTCATGTGCATGTATGTATATGTGTTTGTGTTCACATATACATATTTATGTGTGTGTGCATGTATAAAGTGTACCATCCTCTGCACTGTCTGCTTGTATGTTTTTCTTTTCCCTCTCCCCCCCTCACTCTGCTCTTCAGAAAGATATTTATGACCCTCTGCAAAAATGGTGTCTATTTTCTAACAAACCTGTGTCTTATCTACACTCATGTCACTTTAACCCCTGTATCACAACTCAACTTTTAATTCTATGTGTCGTCTTGCTCAGAAATGCTTCAGACTTGAGAAAGGGAGGTTCTCCTGAAAGATTGTCATTAAAAAAATTATCTTAATCCAATAAAAAAGGTATTACAAGATACGAATTTTATCTGCTTTTTACATCTACATCACTGGACTAATACAGCTACAACCTCTACCTATATATTATATTATCCACATATAACTAACTAGAAGTATATTAATCATATATAAATAGTACTAAGTTAATATAATATATAATATCAATGAAGAAATGTCATATTACTTACTAACGTTAGTAGAATATGTGTAATAGACATGTATAAATCACATTATTATGTACTTCACAGTTTCACACAAGATAATCAGACACCAATGACAGATAACACTATGTAATTAATTTTACTTTTCAAAAAACTAACAGAATCTTACAAAGTTCCATTGTAAGGAAGGGTGAAATTAAGGCTGCAGGTGTCAAATTGTAATTTTATGACACCAAAACCAGACAGTCTGGATGAAACCAAAGAAAACACTTTGAAGATGACAGCTTCTTTGATGAAAAGTAACCATAAAGATAGCCAAGATGACGTCAAACACATCACGAAATTCAGTTAACCCATTATACAAAAAGGTAAATGGACCCCCTGACAAGCCTGTTGCTGCTCACTGTAAAAAAAACACGCGAGTGGGGCCTATTGTCCCCCCTGGCCCCCATCCCTGAGTGGTGGGTGGGGGCCCTAAATAACAATAAGGGGGGGACCTAATGTCCTCCCCCCGGCCCCCACCCCTGAGCGGTGGGTGGGGGCATAAATAAAAATTTGGGGGGACCTAATGTCCTCCCCCCAGCCCCCACCCCTGCGCAACGGGTGGGGGCCCTAAATAACAATAAGCGGGGACCTAATGTCCTCCCCCCGACCTCCACCCCTGCGCGGTGTGTGGGGGGCCTAAATAACAATAAGGGGGGGACACCCTTGTCCTAATACCTGTAAAAAAAATAGACTTACCATTTGATGTCTTCTTTCTTCTAAACTCTTCTTTTTTCAGCCCCAAAAAGGCCAAATAAAAATCCAGAATAACCAAAGCAAAAAAAACCAAAACCTTCACCCATGGAGGGCTCCGCGCAGACTGATAAAGCCTTGCCCCGCCCTGCAGTTAGGTTCAGAGCACTCTGATTGGTGGGTTTAAGCCATCCAATCGGAGTGCTCTGACAGGTAAATGAAGAGACTGACAGGTAAGTCTCTACATTTACCTGTCACAGCACTCTGATTGGTTGGTTTGAAATCCACCAATCAGAGTGCTCTGTGTCATTTTACACAGCGTGGGAAAGTTCTTTGAAATTTTCCCACGCTGTGTAAAATGACACAGGGCACTGTGATTGGTTAGCTTGAAATGCACTTTTTAGACAAGGGTCCCTCCTCATTATTGTTGGGATGAGGGGGGTAGGTAGGGGTAATATGTTTGGGGGGAGGGGGTGACTAGGGGTTTGGGGACCCCTAGTCACCTGGGGGGGATTTTTATTTATGGCCCCCACCCACCGCTCAGGGGTGGGGGCCGGGGGGGAGGACAGTAGGTCCCCCCCTTATTGTTATTTAGGGCCCTCACCCGCAGCGCAGGGGTTGGGGGGGTCGGACATTAGGTCCCCCCCTTTTTTTGGTATTTAGGGCCCCCACCCACCGGGCAGGGATGGGGGCCGGGGGGGAGGACATTAGGTCCCCCCCTTATTGTTATTTAGGGCCCCCATCCGCCACGCAGGGGTAGGGGCCGGGGGGAGAACATTAGGTCCCCCCCAATTTTTATTTATGACCCCCACCCACCGCTCAGGGGTGGGGGCTGGGGGAAGGACATTAGGTCCTCCCCCTCCCCCAATTTTTATTTAGGGCCCCCACCCGCCGTGCAGGGGTGGGAGGACATTAGGTCCTCCCTTATTGTTTTTTAGGGCCCCCACCCACCGCTCAAGGGTAGGGGCCAGGAGGGACGAAAGTAGGTCCCCCCTCCACATTCTTATTTAGGGCCTCCACCCGTCGCACAGGGGTGGGGGCAATAGTTTTTTTTATTTTTTACAGTGAGCAGCCACTGGCTGCTCACTGTTTACTAGACAGGCCCCTACTCACGGTATAGTGAGTAAGGGCTGAATTTACTAATACTAAGTAATAGTAAATGTGGCTGAAAGACCAATTTAGGTGACCAATTTAGGTCTTTCAGCCTTTTGGTAGATAGCTCCCTAAAACCGTGTGAATTAGGGAGTTATCTACTAAGCGGCTGCTTATTTTATGATATTTTTAAGTGATTTCCCTATCCACATTTGTTTGCAGGGCACTTATCCTACTCTTAACCCCATTTTACTTCCTTTTGCAGCCCTCTAGCCCTATCCAGGAGTTTTTTAGAGCCATTTTTGTGGCCAAAAGTTTGGGTCCCCATTGACTTCAATGGGGTTCGGGGTCAAGTTCGAGCCCGAACCAGGACTTTTTTTCAAAGTTTGGCCGAACCCACCGGACCCGAACATACAGGTGTCCTCTCAACTCTACTCTCAAACACTCAGAGACTCAGACTCACTCAGACTCTAGACGCACTCTCTTTGAGGATGGACTCACATTTAACATCTAAGATCTGACATCTGGAGCCAAAGCTGGACACACCTAACTCTTTGTATCTTTTTCCAACTAACAACTTCAGAACTCTGAAAACTTTTCTATTTTCATACAATTCTCTCATCATACTTGCATTCAAAATTCCTGGGACATATCTACAAATCTGATAGAAAATCTACAACATAACTGGTAATTATGCTGGTTTTATTAAATTTAATTAAATTGATTGATTTTACTAAAAGGCAGAATATACTTGGATACAAGCTGGTGATTAAAACATTAAGGTGTCATGATTCATTAATAATATATATAATTCGTAATTCCATTCCTGCAGGTGGACCAATGAACTCTATATCACTTTTATCTTTAAAAATAGAATACCAGGCAATTATCCAGATATATTAGCTTATGTAATTTAGAAATAGTAAATCTTAGTTAGGAAAGTCAAAATTCTGGTTAGAATTATTCTTATTGGATAGATTTTTCTTATTGGATTATTCTTATTGGTGTGAGTGCAGCAACCCGTGGCAACGCTCTGACCCCGCGGCTCTCGCGAGACTTGCCATAATACAGACAGTGACTCGAGAAAACATATTAAAAACAGAAACACATTTTAATTAGTGGATGCCATCCAACTATGTTTTATATAACAGTGGGCATTGTTCTCCTTGGTTGAATAATATACCAAAGTGACAACTTTTAGGTTTGAAAATAAATTGTACTCTCCTAGGCCGTTGTACCGGCTTTGAAGGCCATTTATTGTGGGATGGCATAGAAAACTGTAACAGTGTTATGGGGTTAATATAGCTCTGTGGAATTTGTTGGCTCTTTATAAATAATAATAATATATATAATCTCTCGATTTAGTTTACTTTTCCTCATTTTTTTCATTCTGTTGATCACCTCTCACTTGATCTGTGAATAACATCAATATTTATCATCCTTTTCTTCCATCAATCATCTATGGGGTTTTTTTGGCACCATGAGCAGAACCATGACCCTGAACTGAACATGTTTGTCATTGCATGGTTCAGCTGTCTCGTGATTCAGGTCCATTTCAATTCGGAGTTCAGGAATTCGGTCAACACCTGATCGGTACAAATTCAGCTTAATTGCAGTTAGACCCAAAACTAATCTCCAAGGCTAGCTATAAATCTTTAACCACCTTGGACCTTATTATCCCGTAGTTCTAATGTTTCAGGAGCCAAAAGCTCTGATAACACAATTACATATTAGATTTCTCTTCAGTGAAGGTAATATTAAAATTATATTAAAATCATGCCGGTAACTAGTGCTTATCTGTGTAAACCACATATTTTTTCACATCAACACTTTGCATAGCTAGATTTGATGTTAGTGATGAGGCCATACGCAAGCAGCGACCCATACTTTTATTATTTAACCTGAGATTTGCATCTTAGTAACATTAATGGCATTTAATCACATACCGTAGCTTAAACTGTCTACTGTGAACGTTCCTCCAGAAGAGTCTCACTTTGGAAGAAACCACATCCTAAATTTTCTGGACATCGTAGCTGATACTGGACATGTGTTCCGAAGCTGTCATTCTGTTATTGGTAATTAATGTCATAGAAATTATCACTGGAGCAGCTCTCAATGCATTCATTGTGATCATTAATTTAATTTGGTGGATGAAATACAGAACTATGCAAACTATAGACCTGGTATTTTTGAGCCTGGGGCTGTCTAGATTTAGTTTTCTCGTCTTTTTTGCACTGATTCTTTCACCTCTTTCTACAAATGCAATCAAACAAAATGAACACATTGCTACACTTTTTTTGGCGGGTGCAATGTTTGTGAACAACTGCTGTCTCTGGACTGGGACTATCCTGTGCATTTTCTACTGTGTGAAGATTGCAAATTATAGCCAAAGATTCTTTATTTACCTAAAGCTACACCTCTCCAGTTTAATCCCTTGGTTCCTCTTGGTATATCTGGCTATGTCCATTCTTGTCTGCCTACCTGTCCAATGGTTTGTGTTTGAAACAAAGTGGATTAATTCTACAAATGTGACCGGTAATTTCAATCAAAAGGAAATTCTTCACAAATTAAATTTCCAGAATGCATTTTTTATATACTTTGCAGGATCAGTTTTGCCTTTGTTTATATTTTGTTTTGCAGTTTGTCTTCTAATCCGGTCACTGTGGAGTCACTCTCAACATATGAAGAGTAAGAATGTTGGCTTCAAGAATCCACAAATTGATGCCCACATAAATGCAGTTAAAAATATGCTGTCTTTTATGTTCTTCTATTTAATCTACGTTGTATGCTTTCATCTTTTGCCTTTAATCGCAAGATCTGAAAATATGTTTTGGTTAAATTTTTATTGCGTTGGCATCTTTGCTTATCCTACTCTTCATTCTGCTATTTTAATATCAAGCCACAGAAGATTGAACCATCTCATCCATAAAGCCATCATGCGGAAAGTGGGGCAAATTTGTTTTAATCAAACAAAATAATTTAATGCCAGCTAACAAAGATTTTGTAGAGTTATGAAATAAAGGATAAACTGCCCTATAGCTCTTAATAATTTATCATCTAAATGTCTGGTTTCTCACTATATCAAACCTTGTAAATGTCTACTTTTTGTACAAACATATCTTTGAACTCAGTTGCACTTTCTATATTTGTCTTTTTCTCACACCAAACATATCTTAAACAGGGTTTTTTTTTAAGTTAAACCTATGTTGTGGGCAAATCAGTTCATTTAATATACATATTTCTGATTTTCCAAGTGAGAAGAATATGTAAACTCAAATATCTCTGCCAATTCAAATAAAAAAATTCTTAATTATGTCATGAAAAATAAAATTGTAAACGTGGCGATTGCAAATGTTTGGTCACAGTTTGGACACTAATGGTTTCTTTAGAAGATCTCAGAGCCTTAATTTTCTAAACGGACTCATTGGGACTTAATCATATACTAGTGGTGACAGTTCTAGAACTTTATAAATTCTCTGACACTCGGAACTTCTCAGGGTGTTGTACTTGCACTCAGCTACCATGGACTCCTCTAAGCAGCTGACTCTTACAAAACAGGGAAAGGTTATAACAATCTAAATATTTTATGTTTGCTGTCTTTACTGTCTGAGATGTCATTAATACAATTTAAGAAATCTATATTGTAATATTTAGGTAAAACATGCCCTGAAATACCAAACAGATATAATATAACTGCTCATAGACTGCCAGAAAAGCAAAACAACATCCCCCATTTCACCACAAAGGACCTGCATTACGATTTGGCTGGTCCTGGAGTAGTTGTGCATCATTCCACTGTACAGCAATACTTGCACAAACATAATGTAAATAGAAGATTACCAGGGATCTCACCATAAAACTCAACATCTGAAGTATCTAACACAACATGTATATAAACCAGAGGTATTAAGAACAAAATTCTGTTGTAAAACTTGCGCTCTTTGGCTACAAATAGCAATAGTACAATTGGAGAAGCATTTTAACAAACGAGAAAACTTTATAATTGTGAATCGAGGTATCTATTTTGCTTAAAGGACCACTATAGTGCCAGGAAGACATACTCGTTTTCCGGGCACTATAGTGCCCTGAGGGTGCCCCCACCCTCAGGGTCCCCCTCCCGCCGGGCTTTGGGGAGAGGAAGGGGTAAAACTTACCTCTTTCTCCAGCGCCGGGCGGGGAGCTCTCCTTCTCCTCTCCTCCCTCTTCTCCTCCTCTTCGGCTGAATGCGCATGCGCGGCAGGAGCCGTGCACGCATTCAGCCAGTCCATAGGAAAGCATTTACAATGCTTTCCTATGGACGCTGGCGTCTTCTCACTGTGAAAATCACAGTGAGAAGCACGCAAGCGCCACTGGAGGCTGGATTAACCCTGCCATAAACATAGTAGTTTCTCTGAAACAGTTTCTCTTATAAAAAAAGGGTTAATCCTAGCTGGACCTGGCACCCAGACCACTTCATTAAGCTGAAGTGGTCTGGGTGCCTATAGTGGTCCTTTAAGGTGGCACAGGAAATATTGTAAGGGTAGAGAGAAGAATGGATTCTACTAAATATCAACAAATCCTGGAAGCTAATTTCCCAGAATCAATGAAAATAATTAAGATAAAAAGGAGTTGCATATTCTAAGAAGACAATGATCCAAAACATATCTCAAAATAAACCAAGAAATAGTAAGGTTTTGCAATAATGTTTGTAATTACCAGACTTTAATATTCTCCGATTTGGTCTCAACATAAAGTTTATGAGGAATATCCTAATTATATTTCTGAAGTAGAAGAATTCTGTAATAAAGAACAAAAAAAAAAAAAAAATCTCAACGTCCAGACTTGTTAGGCTGCTCTTAGTGTTTGGAGGATTTGATTACTTTTAAAGCTAGTTTTACGAAGTACTCTTTTTATTCAAAACATATCCAACAAATGAGCTTTAAATAATACCAACATCTGTAGCATTTAGGTTGTTTTCACCAGGGCCAATCCTAGGGTCACAGACGCCTGGGTTCATACATTTTTTTTGGCACCCTCATGTGGATGTGGTCATGTTTCTAACTCCTGCCCTTTGCATGTCCATGTTTCTATGGCAATGACTCCACCTCTCCATCTATAAGCCCTATCCATTTTTCTAATCAGACACACACTCACTGACAGTCACACACACTCACTGACAGACACACTAGCACAGTTCACACTGGCAAACACACACTCTCATTAATTTGAAACACACTCACTGACAGACACACTAGCACAGATCCTCAAAGACAGACGCACAATCTCACTCATTTGAATCACACTCTGACAAACACAATCACTAACAGACACACACACACTAACAAACAAACACTCTCACTGATTTGAAACACACTCACTAACAGACAAACTCACTGACAGACATATACGTCTTTTTTTTTTTTTTAAATGGACCATTATGTACATGATTGCTTGTTTCCTGAAACATAATGTCACCTTAATAAACTTGAAGGATCTTGTCAAGAAATAAAACTTTATAGTTTATGATTTTTGAAGGCTAATATAGCTTGCTTTTTTCCCACTTCCGTACATATTTAAATGAATAAAGAATGATGTAGACAAAATTTACAAATAAAGCAATAAGTTAAATGATGAACTATTAAAAATAATCAAATCTATGTTTAAATATAAAAAATGTTTAATTCTTTTACAATGTATTTCTTATTTATGTTATGCTAAATGCATAGTTGTTCAGACGTTGCTCAAAAAGTGTGAAGATATTTCAGTGACTCATCCATTTGCAATTAATTGTCCTTGCAATGGCAGGCACAGACTCTCAATGACAGAAACACAATCTCGCCGATTTTAAACACACCCAGTGACAGACACACACTGTCACTGACAGACAAGACATACACACACTGACAGACACACACACTCACTCACTGACAGACACACACACACTAACACAGACATACACTCTCACTGACAGACACACACTCATTGACAGACACTGACAGACACATACTGACAGACAGATATAACACTCACTGACTGATACACATACTAACAGACAGACAGACACGGGGGCGGACTGAGCACTCAGGCAAATCGGTCATGGACCGAGGGCCCGAGGCTCTGGGGGCCCGTCCGGTGCAGTGCAGTAATGGCTGAGCTGGGGAGTTAATCTCCCCAGCCAGCCTGCACTCAGTAAGGGGCCCGCACAGCCGTCCGCGGACCCCTGCTGCTACTAATCATCTCCTCCGTGCAGGGCACACTGAGGGACAGCTAAAGGGCTCTCCCAAAGACCCCGCTAGGCTGCCACTCAGTGTGCCTGTCTCCAAACACAGCCTCACTGAGCTGCCTGTAACACTGCTCAGGGCAGCTCTATGCGGCTTGCTCTGCAGGACGTGACATCAGCAGTCACAGTGCAGAGTGAGCTGTGCGGAGCTGCTCTGATTAGAGTTACAGGCAGCATGTCAAGACTTTCCAGGAGAGGATGTCTGGACCACCACAGAGGTAAGACTTGTAAAGGGGGCTTTAATTTTTTTAAATCATTTATTTTTTTAAAATTACAGATATTTTAATGATATAATTTCCCCCACTACTGCTCTTACCCCCTGCACCCCCTGCCACCACAACCCCCTGCCCCCTCTGAAGCCCCAACCCCCCCTGCAGCCCCTACCCCCTCTGTAACTCCTTCCTTTACACTTACAACTCCTATCATGCCAAGGCACTTCACACTTACAACTTCTATCATCCCTACCCCCTTACTCTCTCTGCAGCCACTACTCCCCTGTCCTCTCTGCAGCCCCTACCCCATTGCACCTTCTGCTGCCCCTAAACCATGCTCCCTCTGCAGCCCCTACACCCCACTCCCTCTGCAGCCCCTACCCCCTGCTCCCTCTGCAGCCCCTACCCGCCTGCAGCCCCTACCCCCCTGCTCCATCTGCAGCCCCTACCCCCCAGCTCCATCTGCAGCCCCTACCCCCCAGTTCCATCTGCAGCCCCTACTCCCCTACCCTCTCTGCAGTCCACTCCCTCTGCAGCCCCTACTCCCCTTCCCTCTCTGCAGCCCCTACCCGCTTGCTCCCTCTGCAGCACATACCCCCTGCTCCCTCTGGAGCCCCTACCCCCTGCAGAGATCCTACCCTCTGATACCCCTGCACCCTCTGCTGCCCCTCACCCCCTGCACCCACTTCAGCCCCTACCCCCAGGCATTCACTACAACTCCTATATCCTATGCACCCACTACAGCCTCTATACCCAATGCACCAACTACAGCCCCTACACTCCCTGCACTTACAACAGCTTATATTTCCCTTTGCAATCACAACAGCACCTATTACCCTCTGCACCCACTACAGCCTCTCTTCCCCCCCTATTCACTCTGCAGTCCCTACCCCCAGGGCCGGATTAACATAGGGGCTGATGGAGCTGCAGCTCCAGGCCCAGGCCCATGGAATAGGCCCATTGATTTATAAAAAAAAAAAAAAAAATAATAATTTTTTTTTTTCACACACTACTCTACTCTACTCTTAGGGATTCCACCTGGCTTTTATTTTATTGGCACAGACAGTATTTGAGGCTGCCTGGCTGGTGCCAATATTACAGTGATACTGGCAATACAAATGCTGGTATTTTTCTCAGTATAAACAAGAGATTACTATGCAATACCAGCACTGGCCAGTAGGGGTCACTGTGTGTGGAGACAGGCAGGGATAGGAAGTTCCGGCATATCCCTCCCTGCCTAGCTATACTCACTGATCTGCAGGGGTGCAGCTACAGAGAGTCCAGACAGCAACTCCCACCCTGCAGAGACAGCCTACAGCTCAGGGAAGTAAGGGATGGGGGAAAGGCTGCAAGGAGACATGGGGACACTGAGACACTAAGGGACATTGGGAGACATTATGGCAGACATTGAGACACTAAGGGACATTGGGAGACATTATGGCAGACACTGAGACACTAAGGGACATTGGGAGACATTATGGCAGACACTGAGACACTAAGGGATACTGGGAGACATTATGGCAGACACTGAGACACTAAGGGACACTGGGAGACATTATGGCAGACACTGGGAGACATTATGGCAGACACTGGGACACTAAGGGACACTGGGAGACATTATGGCAGACAATGAGACACTAAGGGACATTGGGAGACATTATGGCAGACACTGAGACACTAAGGGACACTGGGAGACATTATGGCAGACACTGAGACACTAAGGGACATTGGGAGACATTATGGCAGACACTGAGACACTAAGGGACATTGGGAGACATTATGGCAGACAATGAGACACTAAGGGACATTGGGAGACGTTATGGCAGACACTGAGGCACTAAGGGACACTGGGAGACATTATGGCAGACACTGAGACACTAAGAGACATTGGGAAACATTATGGCAGACAATGAGACACTAAGGGACATTGGGAGACATTATGGCAGACACTGAGACACTAAGGGACACTGGGAGACATTATGGCAGACACTGAGACACTAAGGGACACTGGGAGACATTATGACAGACACTGAGACACTAAGGGACACTGGGAGACATTATGTCAGACACTGAGACACTAAGGGACACTGGGAGACATTATGGCAGACACAGAGACACTCAGGGACATTGGGAGACATTATGGCAGACACAGAGACACTAAGGGACATTGGGAGACATTATGACACAGAAACATGGGGACACAGTGTCCCCATGTCTCCCAGCCAGTGTCCCTGGTGTCTCAGTGCCCCCTAGTCTCCCAGTGCCCCCAGTATGCCAGTGTCTCACTGTCCCCATGTCTCCTAGTGCCTCCATGTCTCCCAGTGCCTCAAGTGTCTCAATGTCCCCATGTCTCCAAGCTAGTGGCCCTGGTGTCTCCTTGTCCCCATGTCTCCCAGTGCCCCCATGTCTCAATGTCCCCATGTCCCCCAGCCAGTGTCTCTAGTGTCTGTCTCCCTGGTGTCTATGTCCCCATGTCTTCAAGTGTCCCCTATTTTCCCAGTGTCCCCATGCGTCCCAGCCAGAGTCCCCTAGTCTCCCAGTGTCACTGGTGTCTCCGTGTCCCTAGGTCTCCCTGTGTCCCCAGGTCTTCCCGTCTTCCTAGTGACATGGGGACCCTGGGATACATGGGGACACAAGGAGAAATGGGGCATTGAGACACTGTGATACATAGGATCACTGGGAGACCTGGGGACACGACACTAGGGGACACTGGGAGACATGGGGCACTGAGACACTGATACATAGGAACACTGAGACCTAGAGTTATCGACACATGGGGGCACTGAGAGGAATCCATCTATACAGCAGAATCAAACTAAGTAGTTTTTTGGTGATTTTACAGCATTTTCTCTTATGTCACTCCTTGTGATTTACATCATGTGATGTCACCCATACATATTTAATTATGAAAATTAGCAAGGCCGGTATGTTTTTCCAAGAAAGGTGGCAACCCTAACTACTTTTCACATACTCTTACTTAAGTATGGAAACTTAAGAGGGATGTATAGGAACAAAACCTGTGTGGACTGGCTGACAATGAATATAGTTAAAGGGACACTAGAGTCACCAGAAGAACTACAGCTTATTGAATTTGTTCTGGTGAGTAGAATCATTACCGTCAGGCTTTTTGCTGCAAACACGGTCTTTTCAGAGAAAATGCAGTGTTTACATTAAAATGCATTCAAACATTCATTGTCTCCTCCCTCTGCATGCAGACACTGAACTTTCCTCATAGAGATTCATTGATTCAATTCATCTCTATGAGGAGATGCTGATTGGCCAGGGCTGTGTTTGAATCATGCTGGCTCTGCCCCTGATCTGCCTGTTTGTCAGTCTCAGCCAATCCTATGGGGAAGCACTGTGATTGGATTAGGCCATCACTTCTAATGATGTAAGCAGACTGCTTGTTTTTCTGAGTCTAACAGCATGCAGAGTTACAGCTTCAGGCATGAATATAGTAAGATTTTGCTATATTTATGGAAGCATGAGGGGCCCAGGGGGCTAGATGGTGGTGTTAACACTATAGGGTCATGAATTCATGTTTGTGTTCCTGACCCTATAGTGATCCTTTAAGGTAATGCTGACTTTGGTCTCTCTAACACTGTGGCATGTTCCCTTTCTTCTACACTCACTACATACAGCTTTTCTCTGTCCCAGACCATATACCAGGAGCTTCTGCCTGCTAGTATGAAGGTAAGGAGACAAGTGGACCAGCGAGTGCTAGGGGACAGTCCTTAGAAAGCATTGAGCGAGCGCATCATTAGATGCATTTATGCCAAGCTCAGGGTGCTGTCTGCATAGTATGCCCTTAGTTGGCCAGCTGCATGATTGGCAGGCAGCCTGACATGCATTCATGCCAGGCTGGCCTTCTAATTCTTTGAGCAGACATGTCCTCTTTTTGGGCATGTTCGCCCCTTTTAGCAGGTTACGTGATTACGTGATTTGTGTCAGTGGCCCACCCTTTTACCGTGCCCATTGACTTCCTGCCTGACTGGACACTGCTGTTAGGGATAATGGATTTACTTTAAAAGATGAAAACATAAATTAGAGAGAGATTAGCCTAGGGTATGTGTTTTCTTATAGCTACTGTTTTCTTTGTCTCCAGCACCATCTCCATCAGATTCATGATGCTTGGGAGTGTTTTACTGTTTTTGGTCGATATGATTCTGTAATTAGGCCCGTCATAATTGTCAGCACCAGGCCCACTGGGCTCTTAATCTGGCCCTGCCTACCCCCTGTACCCTCTGCAGCCTCTTCACTCCACATCCTCTACAGCCCCTTCCTCCAAGCACCCTTTGCACGCACAAGCATAAAGGAACGCTATAGTTACCAGAACAACTACAGCTTAATGTAGTTATTCTGGTGAGTATAGTCTGCCCCTGCAGGGTTTTTGCTGTAAAGGCTGCCTTTTCAGAGAAAAAGCAGTGTTACATTGCTTCCTAGGAACATCTAGGTGCTTCCTGTGTCAGTGTTGCAAAATGTGCAGCACTGACATTCCGCATAGAGACGCTGAACACTTGTCATAGAGAAGCACTGATTCAATGCATCTCTATGAGGAGATGTTTATTGGCACAGCTTAGTGCAGGGGTCCTCAAACTCCGGCCCCCCAGATGTTGCTGAACTACAACTCCCATGATTCTCTGGCTATCTATGTAATGCAGAGAATCATGGGAGTTGTAGTTCAGCAACATCTGGGGGGCCGGAGTTTGAGGACCGCTGGCGTAATGTTTTGCCGCACATGCACAATAGCCTTCCAGTGCTTTCCTATGGTAGAGCATTGGGCAGGCTGAGATCATCTAAAATTGTTGAACTCTGCCAAGGAGTTTGGTCGGTGATGTAAAAAAGGTGAGTAAATCCTGTTTTTAAGGGGGGCCAGAAACCTATAGCGTCAAGAATACACTTTTGTATTCCTGACACTATAATGTTCCGTTAAAGGGACACTATAGTCACCCAGACCACTTCAGCTCAATGAAGTGGTCTGGGTACCAGGTCCCCCAGGTTTTAACCCTTCAGATGTAAACATGCTATGTTTACATTGCGGGGTTAATCCAGCCTCTAGTGCCTGTCTTCCTGACAGCCGCTAGAGGCGTTTCTACGACGCTGGATTCGAAAATCGCATTCAGCGTGCAGAACGTCCATAGGAAAGCATTGAGAAATTATTTTCTATGCACTTGGGAGCTGACGTCGGCGGGGGAGGGGAGGTCACCAGCACCGAGGGAGCCCAGCGCTGGATAAAGGTAAGTGGCTGAAGGAGTTTTAACCCCTTTAGCCCAGCGGGAAGGGGACCCTGAGTGTGGGGAGGGACCTAAGGGTTATATTACCTACCCATCAGAGCAATGCTCTATATTCTCCTCCTCTCCTTCTCTCTCATCTCCCTAAGGATCAAAATATCCCCTTCCACCCACTTCCCTCAACAACACACTCACATTTACATTAATCCCTCTCTGCTACACTCCCCCCTTCTCTCATCTCAAGCCCTGCACTCATTTCTCTATTCTCTCTCTCCTGCTCTAACCCAATCTCACCCTAGTCACTGCCTATATAAAACCCACTCACACCTCCTGTCTCTATCTCTCCTCCTACTTCTGGCAGCTGGTGACATCTCTCCCAACCCAGGGCCCCTCACCTCATCTGCTCACACTAAAATAACCAGAAACCATGCAAACCTCCTCCAAATACCCTGCAGTCTATCCTCCTCTACCAAAATTCAGTGTGCACTCTGGAATGCTCGCTCCATTTGTAGTAATATCAAATCTACAGCTATACATGACCTCCTCATCTCTAACTCTCTCACAATACTGGCACTCACTGAGACCTGGCTATCTCCATCCGATACCGCTACTCCTGCTTCTTTATGTTTCGGTGGTCTACAGTTCTCCCATACTCCTAGACCTGACTGTAAAGGAGGTGGTGTCGGCATCCTTCTCTCCCCTCAATGTACCTTTCAACCTATCCTCCCTGCCCCTGCCCTATCCTTTACTTCCTTTGAAGTTCACACTGTACGCCTTTTTAAGCCCACTCCTTTAAGAATTGCCATCATCTATCGCCCCCCCGGTCACCCTAAACTATTCATTGAACACTTTTCCTCCTGGTTACCCCACTTTCTTTCCTCTAGCACTCCCTCTCTCATACTTGGGGACTTCAATATCCCTATCAACAAGCTCAACTGCCCTGATGCCTCTCGTCTGCTCTCTGTAACCTCCTCCTTTGGACTCACACAGATTTCTTCCTCAGCAACTCACACTGCAGGAAACACTCTTGACCTCATCTTCACCAATCTCTGTACCACCTCTGATCTCGCCACTGCTCCATTTCCTTTGTCTGACCACCATCTGCTAACATTTAACATCTGCATACCCCATACCAAAATCTCACCACCATCCACTCTCCAACCTCGCAGAAACCTCAACTCTCTCGATCTCCAGCACTTCTCCACTAAACTCCAAACACTCCTTTTACCCATCTCAAATCACAACTGCCCTAACTCTGCAACCTCACTCTACAACTCCACTCTCTCCTCTCAACTTGACATCATGGCACCTCCTACAGTTAAACGCAGCAAGCGCCCCCAACTACAACCCTGGCACACCAAGCTGACCCGTTACCTCCAAAAATGTTCCAGAACTGCTGAACGCTGCTGGAGAAAGTCTCACTTTGCATCTGACTTTGTCCACTATAAATTTATGCTGCGCTCCTACAGCATGGCTCTTTCCTCTGCAAAAGTAAGCTACTTCAACACCCTCATAAGCACACTGTCCCACCAACCCAAACACCTGTTTCACACTTTTGATGCACTTCTTCGCCCTGTGACTCCCCCTCCTTCCACCACCTTGTCCGCCACAAACTTTGCATCTCATTTCACTGAGAAGATCTCTACAATCAGGAAAGAGATCTCTAATCTTTCTCCAACCAGTATCAATACATCACCCAACCCCTCTCCCCCTGTCATCCTAAGCTCATTTGCACCTGCTACAGCACAAGAGGTTTCTGCTCTGCTCCTGTCCTCCCGCCCCACCACCTGCTCCCTCGATCCTATTCCCTCGCATCTCATCCGCACTTTGTCTCCCTCTCTTGCTCTTCCTCTCGCTAACATTTTCAATCTCTCCCTTTCCTCTGGCACATTTCCCTCTGCCTTCAAACATGCAACCGTAACCCCAATTCTGAAAAAGCCCAACCTTGATCCCAACTCCCCATCCAACTACCGCCCTATCTCGCTACTGCCATTTGCCTCCAAGATCCTCGAGAGAGTTGTCTACGCCAGATTGACAGACTTTCTTGAATCCAACTCTCTGCTTGACCCCCTTCAGTCTGGATTCCGCGCTGGTCACTCTGTCGAAACTGCTGTGACCAAAGTATCCAACGATTTAATTGCTGCTAAATCTCGCGGCCAATACTCTATCCTAATCCTCCTTGATCTTTCTGCCGCCTTTGACACTGTTGATCATCAACAGCTTCTTCACATTCTCCGTAACTTTGGTCTACGGGATTCTGCTCTCTCCTGGTGCTCCTCCTACCTCTCCCAGCGCTCCTTCAGTGTTTCTTTCTCTGGCTCTGCCTCTTCTCCCCAACCCCTCCCTGTCGGCGTCCCCCAAGGTTCTGTCCTCGGCCCCCTACTGTTCTCTATCTATACTGCCTCCCTTGGTAAACTCATCAGCTCTTTTGGCGTCCAATACCATTTATATGCAGATGACACGCAAATCTACCTGTCCTCCCCTGATCTCTCTCCGCCCACCTTGACTCGTGTTTCTGACTGCCTCTCTGCTATTTCCAACTGGATGGCTGCTCACTTCCTTAAACTCAACCTGTCCAAAACAGAACTTCTAGTTTTTCCTCCCTCAAGTGCTGCTACTCCTGTGTCTGTCGCCATCCAAGTCAACGGCGCTACTATCACCTCTACCTCCCAGGCTCGCTGCCTAGGGGTTCTTTTTGATTCTGATCTCTCTTTTACTCCCCATGTTCAATCGATAGCCAAATCCTGTCGCTTCCAACTCAAGAACATAGCGCGCATCCGCCCATATCTAACGCCGGACGCGGCTAAGGTACTGGTTCATGCTGTTGTTCTCTCTCGCCTTGACTATTGCAATCCCCTTCTCACCGGTCTTACATGTTCCCAGCTTGCACCGCTGCAATCTATAATGAATACGGCTGCGAGGCTTATTTTCCTGTCCGGTCGCACCTCCCACGCCTCCACGCTCTGTCAGTCCCTGCATTGGCTTCCAGTTAGATATAGGGCCCAATTCAAAATTCTGGCGCTTGCTTACAAATCCCTACATAATGCTGCTCCAACATACCTATCCTCCCTCATACACAAGTATGTCCCGACGAGACCCCTGCGCTCAGCCCAAGACCTACTCCTATCCTCTGCCCGGATCCCCACCTCTGATGCTCGCCTTCAAGACTTCTCCAGGGCTGCACCTATTCTGTGGAACTCCCTTCCCTCCTCAATCAGACTTTCACCCAGCCTCCATTCCTTCAAAAAATCTTTGAAAACTCACTTCTTTATTAAAGCGTATCAATTAAACGGTCAGCAGGTTTCTCATCCCCCACCCCATGACTCCGTTCCTTCACCTGTCAAAAATGACCTACCAAGTGCTCAATAAACCCTTCTGTAACAAACTATTTAATTCCCCTACTTTAACCCTTTGTGTCACTATACCCCACTCCCTCTAGCATGTAAGCTCATCGAGCAGGGCCCTCAACCCCCTCTGTTCCTGTACGTCAGTGGTCTGTTCTCAATTATGTGTCTGTTAGTCCACCCATTGTACAGCGCTACGGAATTTGTTGGCGCTATATAAATAATAAAATAATAATAAAATAATAATAATAATAATAATAATATAGTGTTAGGAAAACGAGTTTGTTTTCCTGACATTATAGTGATCCTTTAAGGTGGCTTGTAACATTTAACACTTGATGATTTGTAATTTAAGACGCAAAATTTGGACCTCATACAAACACATTGCCAAAATTCAGAAATACCCCTTTCTACAAACTGCCATGCTACACAAACACACACAAAAAAATACTACCCTATTTATAAAACCAAAAACGTATTCAAATATACTATGAATTCACATACCCTGACACTACACACAAAGACATACATATATTCACTCACACTAGCGCTTACATACATTCACTTTACATGTACATATAATCAAATACACGGTACACCTACACCAGCATATATGTCAGTCTGCTTGGGGCCCAGGCCACTGTCAGTCCGTCCCTGCTCCATAGATATTTGAGTACCAGAAGCAATCACTACAGGATCTATAAGTAAATTGATATCCCCACGTAAAATATTTTTTCCTTATGGTGCAGAGGAGAGCATGCAAAACAATTTTGTTCAAATAGAAAGAGGAGCTGTGAGGGGAAGGTATACACTAGCGATAGTAAAATCCATTCTTTGAACGGTACATGATACTGTGTTAAAAAAAAAGATGGTTCATCAAAATTACTAGGAAACAGTAACTTGTAAAGACCCATAATAAAATAAAGATGTGACACGCGTTTAAACTTTTTAAACAGTGACAAATAGGAAAATCAAAAAAAAAAAAAGAGGACTTTACATGTTTCAAAACGTGCTTCTTCAATGCATATGATAGAGGCCCTGTACTATTAGGGTGATTCCGATGGGAGTCGGCATTTATGTGGTGTCACGTGAAGTGACGTTAAGCACCATGGGTCATAAGGAGATAAGATACATTTGAATAACACAATATAAAAGGTTTAAATAAAATTGTGAGGGAAAGCAATGTTACTTGAGAAAATGAAATTCTCACAGGCTCTCTCCAGGACCATTACACAAATTAACCAGACTAAGCTTCTGATAAGCTCACGGGCAGGGTCCTCTACCTGTCTTCACTTCTGGGGGTTGACGGTTACCTCTCAAGGGAGATAGAACAACGAGTTAATCACAACTATTCTATCAAAATGTGGCATAAACTAATCAACCAAGGGTCTAAACTGACAATTGGCATAAACACCATGCGCAAAATGACTGGCAGTCAGAGAAAGAAAAAATACACAAATACGGACTTCAACCTCAAACATAAATTAAATAACGTAATAAAGAGGAACATGGGCAAGCTGCCAGTATACTTATCAAACAACATTATTAGCTGAAGAAAGGTTCTCAGTTGGTGTGTGAGGTAGAGACCATGCTCAGGCACCGTGAGCAAGGGGTCTACGACTGGGTTACCCTTTAAACTTAAGGAGAGCAAAAAACAAGTCGCAAGAGAGTGCTGAGACTGGACAAAGGCTCAATTAGCCTGCCCTTCGGTGGGTCCCGCTCAGGTCTCAAGCTGGTTTTAGCTCATCTTGTGCCATTACAGAAATAACTAGGCCATGCATCTCATACTGATTCCACCCAAAAGGGCAGAACAGATCCAAAATACAGGCTGGCTATCTCTGCACGAGAATATATATTTTTTAATGAAAGCTATGGCGGTTTTGGAGTCTGCGGTGCTTGTGGTGTGCAGTGCGGTGCTTACGGACCTCAGTGTCAGCTAGGAAGCATATGTTGGCGGAGATGCCCAGTCGGTGTGCCAGGTGGTCCGTTACAATCACATTACATTCACACTTATCCAATGCTTGTTGGACATTACGGTTTTACAATTGCTTTGCCTTGTACCAATGGTTGCCGTCACGTGATCGGCACATACAGTGTTCCTATTGGTCCCAAGCAGGGGCAGATGCATCTGATGCCGCTTCGGCAAGGTGTTGGATGAGGTGCCCCCAACTGGTTCGCTACGATAAATGGGCGGACATTAGTCTACACAATGCGCTTTACTATTATCGTGATACACCAAGTATTTAGTTTACGTTTGTGCGGTCATGTGATTGGCATTCTGGGCATTTCTATTGGCTTGCCGGGAGTAAGAGGCAGATACATCTGACGCCTCCTTAGTGAGGTGCAGGACGTCATAATGACTTGCCTTAATATGACTCCACCACCTATATGGTTATTGGCTAAAATAAGTTAGTGGGCGAATTTTAGCCACGCCCCCTTACGATATCGTATGATGACTATAGGTATGTCTGTGTAGGTCCACCCAATGAATAAATGGGTGGGTATACCATACGCGGCCTACCACATGCTATGTTCATTACAGCTGATTGTTCTCACATGAGGTATTCCTAGATAAACTGATTACTTTTCATTTGTCTGTTTACCCCTGATGAAGGTGCAAGTTGTCTGGCACTGAAACACACATCAGGCTTTTTTGTTTTTCACTATGGGGTTTGATTCACACCATTATTATTTAATTTTCTCTGAATGTATTTTTTCTCTGAATGTATTTTTTCTCATTTATTTATTCTTTATAGGTTAATTTAGCGTATTTTCTGTTTACTCTTTCTCCTTATGCCTATTTAGTATGATTACCAGGGAGAGAGGCTGCTTCTTATTCCTTTTCTTTATCTATTTTGTACTCATCCAATTTGGATGCCACTCAGCTTTAGGGTAATTCCCTTACCTGGTATTCTTGCTTCCAATAATTAGATGGAGATAAGATGGTATAGGTTTTTACTGTTAAAGGGACACTATAGTCACCAGAACAACTACAGCTTAATGTAGTTGTTTTGGTGAGTATAATAGCTCCCTTCAGGCATTTTCATGTAAACACTGCCTTTTCAGAGAAAAGGCAGTATTTTCAGAGAAAAGGCAGTATCTACATTGCCCCTAGGGACACCTGCAAGTGGCCACTCCTTAGATGGCCACTGGATGGCTTCCTGGCTCAGGGCTGCACAGTAAGCAGCCCTGCCGTTCAGCGTCCCTGCACTCTGCATGGAGACTCTGAATTTTCCTCATAGAGATGCATTGATTCAATGCATCTCTATGAGGAGGTCCTGATTGGCTAAAACAGCATTTGGCCCCGCCCGGGGCAGATTTTAGATTGGCTAAAAATCGGCCATTTTGATGATGCCACAAAGGGGGTGGAGCCAGCGCTGGCGTACCCGCGCGGCGCTGGAAATAAGGTAAGTTTTAAACTTTTATAGGGGGGCTAAGGGGAGGCAAGCCACCTTACTGGCCAAGCACCACACCAAGACATGCCAAGCACCACACCAAGACAGGCCAAGCAGCACACCAAGACAGGCCAAGCACCACACCAAGACATGCCAAGCATCACACCAAGACATGCCAAGCATCACACCAAGACATGCTAAAAACCACACCAAGACATGCCAAGCACCACACCAAGACAGGCCAAGCACCACACCAAGACACGCCAAGCACCACACCAAGACACGCCAAGCAGCACACCTAGACACGCCAAGCAGCACACCAAGACAGGCCAAGCACCATACCAAGACAGGCCAAGCACCACATCAAAGCAGGACAAACACCACACCAAGACATACCAAGCACCACACCAAAGCAGGACAAACACCACACCAAGACATTCCAAGCACCACACCAAGACAGGCCAAGCACCACACCAAGACAGAACAAACACCACACCAAGACAGGCCAAGCACCACACCAAGACAGGCCAAGCACCACACCAAAACATGCCAAGCACCACACCAAGACATACCAAGCACCACATCAAGATATACCAAGCACCACATCAAGACACGCCAAGCACCACACCAAGATAGGCCAAGCACCACACCAAAACAGGACAAAAACCACACCAAGATAGGCCAAGCACCACATCAAAGCAGGACAAACACCACACCAAGACATTCCAAGCACCACACCAAGACAGGCCAAACACCACACCAAGACATGCCAAGCACCACACCAAGACAGGCCAAGAACCACACCAAGACATGCATAGCACCACACCAAAACAGGACAAACACCACACCAAGACATTCCAAGCACCACATCAAGACATACCAAGCACCACATCAAGACATGCCAAGCACCACACCAAGACAGGCCAAGCACCACACTAAGACATGCCAAGCACCACACCAAAACATGCCAAGCACCACACCAAAACATGCCAAGCACCACACCAAGACATGACAAGCACCACACCAAGACAGGCCAAGCACCACACCAAGACAAGCCAAGCACCACACCAAGACAGGACAAACACCACACCAAAACAGGACAAAAACCACACCAAGATAGGCCAAGCACCACATCAAAGCAGGACAAACACCACACCAAGACATACCAAGCACCACATCAAAGCTGGACAAACACCACACCAAGACATTCCAAGCACCACACCAAGACAGGCCAAACACCACACCAACACAGGCCAAACACCACACCAAGACATGCCAAGCACCACATCAAGACATGCCAAGCACCACACCAAGACAGGCCAAGAACCACACCAAGACATGCCAAGCACCACACCAAAACAGGACAAACACCACACCAAGACATTCCAAGCACCACATGAAGACATACCAAGCACCACACCAAGACATGCCAAGCACCACACCAAAACATGCCAAGCACCACACCAAGACAGGACAAGCACCACACCAAGACAGGCCAAGCACCACACCAAGACAGGCCAAGCACCACACCAAGACAGGACAAACACCACACCAAAACAGGACAAACACCACACCAAAACAGGACAAAAACCACACCAAGATAGGCCAAGCACCACATCAAAGCAGGACAAACACCACACCAAGACATACCAAGCACCACATCAAAGCAGGACAAACACCACACCAAGACATTCCAAGCACCACACCAAGACAGGCCAAGCACCACACCAAGACATACCAAGCACCACATCAAGACAGGCCAAACACCACACCAAGACATACCAAGCACCACATCAAGACATGCCAAGCACCACACCAAAACAGGACAAACACCACACCAAGACATTCCAAGCACCACATCAAGACATACCAAGCACCACACCAAGACATGCCAAGCACCACACCAAGACAGGCCAAGCACCACACCAAGACATGCCAAGCACCACACCAAAACATGCCAAGCACCACACCAAAACATGCCAAGCACCACACCAAGACATGACAAGCACCACACCAAGACAGGCCAAGCACCACACCAAGACATGCCAAGCACCACACCAAGACAGGACAAACACCACACCAAAACATGCCAAGCACCACACCAAAACATGCCAAGCACCACACCAAGACATGACAAGCACCACACCAAGACAGGCCAAACACCACACCAAGACATACCAAGCACCACATCAAGACATGCCAAGCACCACACCAAAACAGGACAAACACCACACCAAGACATTCCAAGCACCACATCAAGACATACCAAGCACCACATCAAGACATGCCAAGCACCACACCAAGACAGGCCAAGCACCACACCAAGACATGCCAAGCACCACACCAAAACATGCCAAGCACCACACCAAGACATGCCAAGCACCACACCAAGACATGACAAGCACCACACCAAGACAGGCCAAGCACCACACCAAGACAGGACAAACACCACACCAAAACATGCCAAGCACCACACCAAAACATGCCAAGCACCACACCAAAACATGACAAGCACCACACCAAGACAGGCCAAGCACCACACCAAGACATGCCAAGCACCACACCAAGACAGGACAAACACCACACCAAAACAGGACAAACACCACACCAAAACAGGACAAAAACCACACCAAGATAGGACAAGCACCACATCAAAGCAGGACAAACACCACACCAAGACATACCAAGCACCACACCAAGACAGGCCAAACACCACACCAAGACAGGCCAAACACCACACCAAGACATACCAAGCACCACATCAAGACAGGCCAAACACCACACCAAGACATACCAAGCACCACATCAAGACATGCCAAGCACCACACCAAAACAGGACAAACACCACACCAAGACATTCCAAGCACCACATCAAGACATACCAAGCACCACATCAAGACATGCCAAGCACCACACCAAGACATGCCAAGCACCACACCAAAACATGCCAAGCACCACACCAAAACATGCCAAGCACCACACCAAGACATGACAAGCACCACACCAAGACAGGCCAAGCACCACACCAAGACATGCCAAGCACCACACCAAGACAGGACAAACACCACACCAAAACAGGACAAAAACCACACCAAGATAGGCCAAGCACCACATCAAAGCAGGACAAACACCACACCAAGACATACCAAGCACCACATCAAAGCTGGACAAACACCACACCAAGACATTCCAAGCACCACACCAAGACAGGCCAAACACCACACCAACACAGGCCAAACACCACACCAAGACAGGCCAAGAACCACATCAAGACATGCCAAGCACCACACCAAGACAGGCCAAGAACCACACCAAGACATGCCAAGCACCACATGAAGACATACCAAGCACCACATCAAGACATGCCAAGCACCACACCAAAACAGGACAAACACCACACCAAGACATTCCAAGCACCACATGAAGACATACCAAGCACCACACCAAGACATGCCAAGCACCACACCAAAACATGCCATGCACCACACCAAAACATGACAAGCACCACACCAAGACAGGCCAAGCACCACACCAAGACATGCCAAGCACCACACCAAGACAGGACAAACACCACACCAAAACAGGACAAACACCACACCAAGATATACCAAGCACCACATCAAGACATGCCAAGCACCACACCAAGACAGGCCAAGAACCACACCAAGACAGGCCAAGCACCACACCAAAACAGGCCAAGCAGCACATCAAGACAGGACAAACACCACACCAAGACAGGACAAACACCACACCAAGATATACCAAGCACCACGTCAAGACATGCCAAGCACCACACCAAGACAGGCCAAGAACCACACCAAGACATGCCAAGCACCACACCAAAACAGGCCAAGCACCACATGAAGACATACCAAGCACCACATCAAGACATGCCAAGCACCACACCAAAACAGGACAAACACCACACCAAGACATTCCAAGCACCACATGAAGACATACCAAGCACCACACCAAGACATGCCAAGCACCACACCAAGACATGCCAAGCACCACACCAAGACATGACAAGCACCACACCAAGACAGGCCAAGCACCACACCAAGACATGCCAAGCACCACACCAAGACAGGACAAACACCACACCAAAACAGGACAAACACCACACCACATTCCAAGATGAAGACATACCAAGCACCACACCAAGACATGCCAAGCACCACACCAAAACATGCCAAGCACCACACCAAAACATGACAAGCACCACACCAAGACAGGCCAAGCACCACATCAAGACATGCCAAGCACCACACCAAGACAGGCCAAGCACCACACCAAGACAGGCCAAGAACCACACCAAGACATGCCAAGCACCACACCAAAACAGGCCAAGCAGCACATCAAGACAGGACAAACACCACACCAAGACAGGACAAACACCACATCAAGATATACCAAGCACCACGTCAAGACATGCCAAGCACCACACCAAGACAGGCCAAGAACCACACCAAGACATGCCAAGCACCACACCAAAACAGGCCAAGCACCACACCAAAACAGGCCACGCACCACACCAAAACAGGCCAAGCACCACATCCCTCTTTAACTACCCCATGCTTACAGGGCTCCTCCCAAATTGAACAGAATAGCTTACATCATACCCATGTTATTTATATGTATGTCGGTTACTTGTACGTTATATGGCAATGTGAATTTTAAACTTATGATATCTAGAGTAAAGCTCTTCTGTCATAGGAGACTGAAGTAATCACAGTTGTACAGTTTATTTCTATTTGTGAGAAAAGATTATAACTCCAGTCTTTGCATTGCCATTATATGTATGTATGTTTTTACGGTTTGTCAATATCAGATAGTACAATAACTTATTAGAAACTTATGAAATACACTGCTCAAAAAAATAAAGGGAACACAAAAATAACACATCCTAGATCTGAATGAATTAAATATTCTTCTGAAATACTTTGTTCTTTACATAGTTGAATGTGCTTACAACAAAATCACACAAAAATAAAAAAATAGAAATCAAATTTTTCAACCCATGGAGGTCTGGATTTGGAGTCACACTCAAAATTAAAGTGGAAAAACACACTACAGGCTGATCCAACTTTGATGTAATGTCCTTAAAACAAGTCAAAATGAGGCTCACTAGTGTATGTGGCCTCCACGTGCCTGTATGGTCTCTGGCTGGTCATTGGCTGCGATTGTAGATACCCTGCTGAAACCTGTAGTGAGCGCTGCACTGTCTATCATCTACAAATCACTGCTAAGATCCATTAACTTATAGATTCACAAATTTGGGACACCATAAACACTGTAAAGAAGTCTGCCTACCCTTAGTGATGCTGTTACCCAGTGACAGTCCTAATATACAGGTCAAGGGGTGCTTGGACAATAAAGAAAACCAGATTTTAAAGAGTACATAAGTATATCAACCACCTTGTGCTGTAATGAAGCACTACAGTTGTAATGGTGCTTGAAGTGTCCCTTTAAAACAACCAACCTACATGAATTAGAGACCAACCTTCTTTTAATTCATCTGATTTAATTTGCTAGACATACTGCAAGATGTATTAATTGATAATCTGATGACACGCAATATGTCTGCTCATCCAATACTAGACCACCATTCAGGGTCCATTGCACGCTGCACGCTGCACGCTGCACGCTGAGTGGCAGAGGAAATCTCAATGGCAGCACTTGGTTTAGGAAAAGTTCTTTATTTGGATAAAAACAAGTTATTGGTCCATCAAATATAACTCTGAAAATATCCCAGAAACATTTTATGTCCAAGTCATTCTAGAAACAGCGCTCTGGACTCATGGCAAGCTACTGGTATTTGGCAGATCTTTATTATTATTATTTTATTATTTATATAGCGCCATCAGACTCCGTAGTCCATAGGTGACATCACAAGGAGAGGATTTCCACCATACACTTGGTAGTACTCCCTGCACCATGACCTCATCAAATCTCCAGCGCTCATCTCCACTCCTCTCCTCTCCTGGCAGCATTTGGCTTCTGGATTTTAGGATTCAGGAAGAGCAGAGTGCTACTGCGCCGTGGCGCCACTGAGCCCAGCTGGTCGCTCTTAACCAAGCAGCGGCGCCCCTGCCCGTCAGCACTCTGCTTCTCCTTAATCCCAAACTTCAGAAGCCAGATGCTGCCAGGGGAAGAGTATAATCCAGCGCTGGAGTCAATTTAGAAGTTAAACAATTAGAGAAGGGGTTAACCTCTTGAGGTAAGAGAACTTCATTTTGATGAAGTTGTTGTGGTGCCTGGAGGGTCCCTTTAATACATATAATACAGGATCTTCACTCTGTCCTGAGATTGATGGGAGTCACACTCCGAAGGAGCAGTCGCTATCTGTAGCTGCCATCATTAATCCACCCCTCTCATTTACTGACACGTCGGGAAAAGGGCTACAGAGAGAAACATATCGGGGACTAGTCACTAAACAGACAATTGGAGTTAATTTAAAAAATTATTGCAATCTGTGACAAACGCTGAACTGGAGAGATTTTCTAAATTATATATTTTGCCTAAATTTTCATTTTGTTTTTCAAATTATTTCTAATTTAACTTAATTTAAATTAACTTTAATGAATAAGTCCCTCCAAAACCAATATACAGACAGACAGACAGATTGTTGCACTTCATTGTGCAGCTCAATCTAAATATATATATATATATAATGTATCTTTTATTAAAATAATATAAAACTATATATTATATGGGTGTCTGTATCTGGCTGGATGGGACCTGTGATCCTTTGTGACATCCTTTGTGACATCATGTGACATCACCCTTTATGGTCACAGCTTACAGTAGTCACTAGACACTGCTCAGACAGTTGACACTGCTTAGCTGTTGTAGTGATCAAGTTGCTAATGATGGCAAATAGAAACATTTTCTCGTGTTTTCCACGTTTGCGCTTTCGAAATGTAAGTAAATCACTTGGTTTCTTTAAGGTTCCAATTATATTAATAATTAACTGAGCGCTATTACCCCAATATAATTCATGGCTGGGTCCAAAAGGAGAATACAGTGAGACCCATTTTATAATTATTAATGTGATTTGCTGGAGGGGGAGAAGCAGATCTTATTTTAATTAAGTTAAATCCAAATACAATGAAAAATGTTTCTTTGTCGCAATAAATACTAGAGTTTAAGGTAACGGTGTACACAATTTGCACAAACAATATTTGCTCCACAAGACACATTTTTCATTTAATATGAGTAATTTGGAATTGTGACCTCCTTCCCATCTTTACATAATTCTCCTCCGTCCCTGTCCTTAACTCCAGCCATCACTCCTCAGTTATAGAGACAGAGACCGGAGTCACATCTTTAGTGTTAAAATCGATCAAGAACAGGTTAACACTTATATGCAAGACTGCGCCTGGGCCTCCAGGCACCATAACAACTTCAATGAAATGATTACATGCTACACAAACTTAAGCCCATGGAATCAAACTCCCACTACTCTTGGGCAGCAGCAGTGGCTATAGTATTCATCTGCCCAAATACATAAGCGCTATCCTAAATCCCTATGTACATTTCAATAATGAGGATTTTAGTATTACTCCAACGGCCATTAAACTGTAAGCTCACCTGTCACGGCAAGGCAAACCTATCAGGTGAGTCCTACACAAGTTGTTATGGTGCCTGGAGTGTCATTTCCTGTATTTTAGTTTGTTTGTAGCAGTTTAAAAAGTATCGCTGGCCCCTGTGGCAGCAACCAGGGGATAGACTGTAAAAGCTTTTGGTTTGTTTGAACATTTTTCTTGCAAAGTGCCTTTTGTTTTCTAATTGATTTTGTTTCTGCTTTTTCAGCGCGCCAGACGTCAGATACCTGATGCTGTTGAGCAGAAAGTAGATCAACTTCCAGGTACATTAAAACACTGTGTGTGATTGCTGTGTATATATGTAAGTGTATATCTATCGATATCCATGTGGTATTAGGGCAAACTGTTTTGTAATGATTCGTACTCTTACCAGGGTTCTGCCAGGCACAGAAGCCGGACACCAATACCACCAGTCATTCAATGACTGAGAACATCGAATGAGCTCTCTCAGCCAATGAATAACTCTCTGTGCATGGAATGTGCACAGAATTGACATTGTGCGACTCAGAACTGTCATTCAGACTGGCTAATGACACTCATCTAAATATCTTGTGTATGTTCAGACTACAAGCACCATAACCACTTCAAATCACTGAAGTGGTCATGGTGCTTCGAGGAACCCTTTAACATTTAGATTTCTATTGTTAGATGGTTACCTGAAGACAATGTACAGAATATACGATGTTGAAATTTGTGGCACGTTAGATTGCAGAGTTAATTTTTTCGGGAAGGTAGTTCGCCTTATATATATTTCCAGTAGCATTGTGAGTCTCTCCTAACCCCAGCACCCCCTTTTGTGTTTCCCCAAACAAAGTGACGGCTTCCTACCCATAATCCACTACTGTCTGATACCAAAATACATCTGTAATCTCAGCCAACCTTAATGTTCCCATTGTTTATAATGACAATGCTGAGCATATCCCATAAACTCAGCAGGTGTGTCTAGTTCAGCACTTGGCAGTAGTTTCATTCAGTAAAAGTCAAACTGTTTCTTGAGCTACGTTCTCCAGTCATGTTTTTAAAGGAATGGAGCTAGTGGTTGCCAGTTGTGTAAACGTAACAAATGTTCTCCCCATGAAATCTGGAAAAGACATCAGGTGTCGGGGAAGACTGAATACATGGGATGTGGTCACAGGCGCCTGGTGGGACCCAGGTAAGGAGTAAAACCATACTTGGAGTATTCCTAGGAATGTCCATGAAAGACTGGAGTCGATACAATATTTACTATAGATCTATCTCACTGACATCTATTGAAACTGGAAGGCATGTACATTGCGTGCTCCTGTAATGTCATCAATCACGGGGGACGTCTAGCAGCTGGGATTATTATTGTTTACTCTGTATTTATCTTTTCTTTCAGTATTTTTATACTCCTTGATTTAAAGCTGCTCTCTGGGACTGTGTCACCTATAATGGCATTACCTCCTCTACTTTATGTAACTGTCTTATTTATTTATTAAGTGATACTGT
>OW240913.1:11787929-11808241 GCA_933207985.1 Pelobates cultripes
CTTTAGGGGGGTGAATAGTTATGCACATTGACCTTTTCTGTTATTTTGTCTTATTTGTTGATTGCTTCACAATAAAAAAAAAAAAAAAATCTTCAAAGTTGTGGGCATGTTCTGTAAATTAAATGATGCAAATCCTCAAACAACCCATGTTAATTCCAGGTTGTGAGGCAACAAAACATGAAAAATGCCAAGGGGGTGAATACTTTTGCAAGGCACTGTATATTTCAAACTTATTAATGTCCCTGGAGATCATATATATGCTATATATATATATATGTATAGTAACGCCAAGCCTCAAAAGTAAGCCAGTAACCAACCTCATGTTGATGAGTTGCATTAACAACGATTAGAGATCCGTGTCTGACGGATTAGAGATCAGCAGGAGATTCACGCAGTCAGTGACCTCAAACACCCCTGGACCGTGGCCGTGTTCACCGTTCAGAGTGAGGTCTGCAGCTGGAATACAGAGGGCTTACCGGTTTCCAGAGGGCTTACACCTACAACAGAATCTAAATCCATCCTGTCCAGATTCGCAGGTTTACTGTTATTCTTTATCTTCTATTTGATGACCACATTCTTGTGAACTGTTCCAGTAGAGGTCTACTAGACAGCCACTAGAGGGCACTTCCTGCATCATAGCACAGAAAACCTGTGCTAGAGCGTCGCTGGACGTCCTCACGCTATGTGAGGACCTTTCAGCGTCACTTAATTCCCCATAGGAAAGCATTGAAAAGCATTTTCAATGCTTTCTTATGGGGAGCTCTAATGCGCATGCGCGGCCATTGGGTGGGATCAGTCTCACCCACCGGCCAACGTAATACAGAGGAGGAGCGGCGGCGGAGGAGGAAGAAGCAGTGACGTGGGAAATGTCGCTGCCTCTGGTAAGTTACTGAAGGGGTTTTCACCCCTTCAGCAACCGGGGATTGGTGGGTGGGAGGGGGAGGGGACCTGCAGTGCCAGGAAAATGGATTGTTTTCCTGGCACTGGAGTTTCCCTTTAGGGCTCTGTAATGAAACCCCTGTTTGGACAGACTCAGGGAAACAGCATTTCGTCTAAATATTCCAACCTCCCACCAGGGTCGTGTGCAGCTAATTTACCACCCAGACCTTGCGGTTAACCGCAAGGTAATTGAGGAAAGGCTTGGTGGTCCGCATTCGTTTGCAGAAAACGTGGTTTAAAATCGCCGAACGCTCAGCGGTAGATAGTCGTTGATCCTCTGGAACTGTTTTCGGAACACTTATTTAGCCGCACACCGCGGAAGTGTACCAAGTCCGCATCCATTCGTTTCATAACTCACGAACACCTTACCATTCGGGACTTTCCTACTATACGAGCTAGACCGACCCCAGGTAGCTGCAGTTATGGAACTCTTTTCGGATTCAATTGACCGAACAACCGGTGAACTAAAAACTTTACTCGATGATATTGAGAACTATGTTCATGGGATCTGAGCGCTATTCGTCTATGTTGTGCGCTCAGATACCAGCTATCTGGGGGTACGTGGAACCTGGAGACTATGTTCGGCGAAATATAAGTTATGGATTTTAATACAGTTTGGTACAAATGTAAAAAGGACATGTTTTTCTCTGCCTGGAGATAATTAGGTTCTATCCAACCACTTAAGTTAATTATCTCCAGGATAGAGAGGAGGTGTTGCACTGTTACTGTGGGTGTGTTTAATAATTGTACTCTAAACTGATTGGTTCTGTATATTTTGTCACAGTTTCCCACAAGGTCCCTTGTGGGAGTTTCCTTGCTGGGAGACTATCATAAAAGGCTGAGTTTGGCCATCAATAGATCAGATCGTTTTACCCCTTCATGAAGTCTCGACTCATGTTTGGGAGAATTGGGAGCTATTATCACTACTTCGTTATTATTCTGCTGGGAGTTCAGGAGAAGCTGCAAGGATCGGTACTACAGGGATAACAGGATCCTTTACAGGCTCCTTAAAGTTATCAGCAACTTTTAAAGGCACAGTAATTACCAGCCATATTTTATATACTCCATTTACATATCTTATTTTTATCCTAGAGTTTAAATTTTCCACGTTCACACACACTGTTAAGTATTTTAAGTATATCCAGTATTTTTTTATATTTCCATCTGAATCTTCCCCATAGGCTAGCTCCTGGATCACATACGCCTTACCGTGTAAGACGTTACTTTTGCCATTTTTTACAGACAGGTTTTGGTGAATCCCTATCTTTATCCAGTACGAGCAGCACACTAATAGTCGTACTCCCTCTATTCTGTGTTTTGCACATAGCATACCAGTATCCTATTCCCTGTATTCTTAATAAACTCCAAGGAATCCACGCTTAAAATGGAATAATGAGACAAAAATGTGATTCCTTCTTGAGCTAATTTGCATATGCCCACCCAGAATCCCTTCGAGTAGTAACATTATTGTGAATTTGAGATTTCTGTGGGAAAAACAAGTCTTATGGCTTGAAAGGTGTGCAGATCTATGTTTAACAATGTATTGACTATGATATTTATTTATTATTGGTATTTATAAAGCGCCAACAGATTCTGCAGCACTTTACAATTAGTGGACGACGTACAATATATACAGACAAATACAAAAGGTAGAGAGGGCCCTGCCCGTAAGCTGATACCTAGCCATTGGATCTCTTTTATACAAAGTGCTTAGCTAGATGGCCTGTGAGCTTACAATTTAAAGGTAAAATAGAGAAATTATTATTATTTTATTATTTATATAGCGCCAGCAAATTCCATAGCGCTGTACTATGGGTGGACTAACAGACACACAATTGTAACCAGACAAATGGACATGCATTGTTCTTCTTCTAAATTACATTTTAGTTGCTACATTTTCTATTAATATGTCACCTAAACTGCCCCACTCATACCCCTAAAATGTAATTGTCCCTGTTTGTCCATTTGAAATATTGGGAGCTTTGCTTCTCTGTAAGGCAGTCTGAGGTCTGCAAAAGCTACTCTGTAGAACTGCCCCACCTGTCTTTATCACTCTTCCTTTCTGGTGTATAGGTATATAGTTAAAGCAACTGTATAGTGTCAGAAACACAAACATGTATTCCTCACACAATAGTGGTAAAATCACTGTTTAGGTGTTAATCCCCCTTGCCTCCTTTTTCTTTGAAAAGTGTTTACATTAAAAGCCTGTAGGGTCATGGTATAGACACCAGAACAACTACATTAAGCTGTGGTTATTCTGGTGACAGTGCCCCTTTATGTCCTAACTTTCACTTTTTTAGATCTCTGTCAATCATTGTTTTACATTTGGCCCCTTGTGCCCGGCATTCTTCATAGTGAAAGCAAACAGTGAAATTAAATCTTTTTTTTTTCTACTTCTTCTCTTCATTAGCAATGTTTGGCCAAAAATTCCTTTTCTGATCTGGATTATGATGTAATTTTTTACAACATTAAATAACATTAAATAAATTCAAAAGAAAACACAGCATGGTTAATTCAAATTACAGATACTTCTAAATTATTTACCTTCTAATGTCAATTCTACAGAAGTAACAGTTACATCTTAAATAAAACTTCTAGAAAATATGCATCATTAGAGAAATTAACGAAGTCAAACAATTTTCACTTGCTTTTTGTTGGCATGGTTGCTTTGCCTATCTCGTACTGGATGGATATCGGTTGCATCATTAGCATAAAACGGCTTCATGGGAAACTAAGGTGTAATAATTTTGTTTTAATTACAGCCTCCAAAAAAGTGGCTAATTATAGGTGTAATGAGTATTTCACACACAAAAAAATTAATAAGCAAAGAAAGGACAGAGACGATACACAGGATTACAAAAGAGCATTAAACAACCATATGACAACCTTAGCTTTAATAGCTTGCTAATTTACTGATTCATTGGGACACGGAGTTTTACTTTTATTTCCTGTAAGTAGTTGTGGCATGCCCTAAATTTGAATGCTTAAAGGAACACTATAGTCACCTAAATTACTTTAGCTAAATAAAGCAGTTTTAGTGTATAGATCATTCCCCTGCAATTTCACTGCTCAATTCACTGCCATTTAGGAGTTAAATTACACGGTTTCTGTTTATGCAGCCCTAGCCACACCTCACCTGGCAATGATTGACAGAGCCTGCATGAAAAATAAAAAACTGGTTTCACTTTCAAACAGATGTAATTTACCTTAAATAATTGTATCTCAATCTCTAAATTGAACTTTAATCACATACAGGAGGCTCTTGCAGGGTCTAGCAAGCTATTAACATAGCAGGGGATAAGAAAATCTTAATTAAACAGAACTTGCAATAAAGAAAGCCTAAATAGGGCTCTCTTTACAGGAAGTGTTTATGGAAGGCTGTGCAAGTCACATGCAGGGAGGTGTGACTAGGGTTCATAAACAAAGGGATTTAACTCCTAAATTGCAGAGGATTGAGCAGTGAGGCTGCAGGGGCATGTTCTATACACCAAAACTGCTTCATTAAGCTAAAGTTGTTCAGGTGACTATAGTGTCCCTTTAAATATAAGTTCTTAAATCATTAGCTGTTGGTAATTAAATAGTCTGGGTTGCAGTGGTTTCCAGTTAAAGATGTAATAATATCTATAATTAGTCACAGACAATAGCAATCTAAATATTATTTGCCCTATTAGACGTTTTACATAGTTCTCATATTTTTTGTCTTATAGTGATGCCTTAAATTATTCAAACTCATTTACCCTTAGCATGGTTTACGTATCCCGTTATTACATCTGTGTAAGAGTTGGTTTAAAGGGCGGCAGTCCAACATTGACATAATCTTCTTAGCAGAACCTAGTATGGATGTGATAATAAGTGTTCGCTTTAACAGATGTGTTGATTTATAGGAAGAGGAGTAAAAATTATGGTAGCCATGTGGAATTTGCTAATGGCCACACACCCACTACATGTGGGTCAGCTTGATCAGGCTTGAACTAGTTGTCATTTTGGTTGGATTCTGCAAATATAAAGGATAGTCAGAATATTATACAGCTGACTAAGACAGTGGGCGAGAACACAGTCAGACATGCTATGGAATTTTATAAGGAATTTGCAGGTCAGATAATTAGCATGGTCAAATCACAACTTTTGAACAAACAGTGACAAAGTAAGATCAGGTAATTGAGTTTACAATTAAAATGTTACTCAAACCACCATGACTACTTCTGCTTTTAGAAGTGGTCATGGTGGTAGAAATCTGTACTTGCAGGGTTTCTGTTTGAAATTCTGCACAAATGGTGATATTTGTACTTTTGCGCCTGGGGCAATTACACCCCCGGCACACGTAGCTTTGGCAGCCTGGAACGCCAGACAGCCAAATGTAAATTCTGTGCATAAAATACGTCTGTCTTCGGCGTGATTGACTGGTCCCTTGCAGATAAATTTTAGCTTATTTTATTGTTTTAGCACTGGTGGAGTCATTATTTTTTTAGAAAATAAACAGCATGAAAAATGGTTAAAGTAACTACTTAATAATCTGTTTCAATAAACTAGGGGCCAGTTGACACAGAGGACCTGATAAGGCAAAGGCAACTTGTGCAGGGTCTAATTTGTTTATGGAGGTTCCCATGCTGGATTTTATATACACAACAGTGCTGTACTGTTGCACATGCGTGAAAGTACATGACATGTGCATAGTCGCCTCTGTGGCACATGCTTAAATCTGACACCATATTTTTGGGGGGTAAAAAATGATACCAGCTTTTATTGATAATATGTTTTAACAAGTAAAATTAAGGTCATTGTCAACACCATGCCAACATTGACATGTAAATCCAGCATCCTGCCTTTAAACAATTAAACCCCCCGACAATGACCCACTTTTACATAAACAATAAATCCCAACAACATTTTAACACCATATATTTAATGTTGAACACATAACCATTGCCACCAAGGACATCCATTTTCACAGTTCCACAATTGTAGGGGTATACCGAGATACTCCTACACACCCAGGTTCTGAGCTACCAACGAGCCCGAACCTACCAAGGCCTACCTATTTTCCCTGAACTAAACATTTTAGCCCATATCAATCTGACCTACCCCCCAACTTTTCTCTCCAACCCCTGCCACAGCAGTAAGCGCACCATTTGACGCTTCGATTTGACTCTCACATATGAAGAACAGGCCCCAAAATGTACTATTTAGCAGATTAGCACCAAAACAATTAGAATTGCGCAGTAACCGAAGTATTAAACCAGGGGTAGGCAACCTTTTAGCAGCACTGTGCCGATAGAGAATGGTGATGTCCTGTAGCGTGCTGGTCCTATTTTGTTTAAATTGAGGTGTGTATGCTTCCGTATTCTGCTTGTGTTATTTATACTGTAATTGCTTTGTATCGTTGTATTTGTGCGTATATGAGCTATTATATTGTATATGTCCATTAGTAGTTTATGGTATCGCGTATGATACATATGAATGTGGGCTGGGTATCAGGGCTGCTTGTGGAATTGTGTGTGGATGGATATGTCACATTGTGTGTTTAATAGTGTGTGGGGGCTGTTTGGGGTATTGCATGTGAAAGGCTGCATATGGGGTTGTGTGCGTGTATGTGGACTTTTAGTAGGTTACGTTTGTGCGGATTGTGTGTATGTTTGTGTGTGTGTGTGGGCTGTTCATATTTTTGTATGAGGGGAGGGTTATTCTGTATTTCTGTGTATATCTTGCAGTGTGTATGGCTTCCCCGGGTTCCAGTGGGGACCAGGCTGGCCAGGTACAGGTCAAGGACAGCAGCTGCAACAGCAGCTGTGGGCTGCTCTACTACAGTGTGGATTCCCATTCACAAGTGCTGGGATCACTTGCAATGCGTAAATTGAGGATTGTCCTTCACCACCTCTTCGTATTAGCAGTTATCTGAAGTTTTACTGGGACTCCTAATAGGCCAGAGCCTGTTTGGCTCTAGCAGCCTTGAGTGCCTTGCAAATACACCTTGAGTGCCGTGCATGGCACTAGTGCCGTAGGTTGCCTACCCCTGTATTAGACGCTTAGATTTGACTCCCAGATATGAAGTGCACCGCAGGCCCCAAAATGTACTATTTAGCAGATTAGCAGCAAAACAATTAGAATGTTTACAAGTGCGCAGTAAGGGCACTTTTAGACGCTTCAATTTGTCTCTCACATATGAAGAACAGGCCCCAAAATGTACTATTTAGCAGATTAGTGTCAAAACTATTAGAATGTTTACAAGTGCGCAGTAAGCGCACTATTTGACGCTTCTATTTGACTCTCACATATGAAGAACAGGCCCCAAAATGTACTATTTAGCAGATTAGCAGCAAAACAATTAGAATGTTTACAAGTGTGCAGAAAGCACACTATTAGATGCTTCAATTTGTACTATTTAGCAGATGAGCAGCAAAACAATTAGAATGTTTACAAGTGCGCAGTAAGCGCAGTATTGGACGCTTCGATTTGACTCTCAGATATGAAGAACAGGCCCCAAAATGTACTATTTAGCAGATTAGCACCAAAATAATTAGAATGTTTACAAGTGCGCAGTAAGGGCACTATTAGACGCTTCAATTTGTCTCACATATGAAGAACAGGCCCCAAAATTTACTATTTAGCAGATTAGTGGCAAAACTATTAGAAAGATATCCCCTGGACTGCAAGGAAGGGGAGGCATGACTGCTGCCCTGCAGTAAGGGGTGGGAATATAAAAGATACAATGTTGCCTATATAGTGGGATATAAGAGGGAGAGCAGGGGGGTGGGACTCACCAGTGCAGAAGGAGCAGTCTGGAACAGTTTTCAAAGTTTCAGAGCCCTTTAGCTTCTAGCCTTCTGCTGTTAAAAAAAAAAAAAAAGCATTTAGTTACTTTACTCCAGTGTTAACTGCAAGCTAGGCCTTCCCTGCAAGATGGCTGATTTGTCAAGGGAGGCTTTGCTGGGGGTGCTGCAGGCCTACCTGGCTTCCAATGGATCCGGTTCTCTGGCAGAGCTGATGGCCGACCTTCCCCAGGCCCGGATGGAAGTGGAGCAGCCGGTGGCGGAGACCCCTTCTCTGGCCCGCGGGAGGAGGCCGAGGCGTTCTAGGCCTCCTTCCCGCCTTTCCCCCAGTCCGGTGCGTAGAGGAGGGGGATCGGAGGCCGGGACCAGCGGGCAGCAGCCGGCGCCGGAGCATGGAGGCGGTGATGGCGGATCCCGGGCTTCCAGGAGGCAGCCGCTGGGTGGTGAGAGCTGCGGTGAGGCGGGCCCAAGATGGCGGAGCGCGGGAAGAGCGCTCGCGCAGTCCTCCTTCTCTTCCGGTCCGGCAGGAAGTGACGCATCGACGTCTGACGTCCGGGCGGTGCGTGGAGACGCCGGACGTCACAAGGGGTGAGTACGTGACGGACGCACGGCGCACAGTGCGGACGTCACAGGCCCCACCGGAGAACCCGGAAGTGCACGGAAATGCGGCGCCGGAGCCCCAGGGGAGCCGTGGGGGCGCCCAAGATCGGGATCGGAGGGCTGTACAGCCCAGGAGAAGGCTGGGGGCGGATGCCCTGCAGCAAGGAGAGCCCAGAACTCGGGGGCTGCCGGACAGGAGTCCAACATGGGACAGCACCCAGTGGAGGCTGCAGGAGGACTCGGAATCCGGATCAGAGGAGGAAGAGTTGGACCAGAGGACGGCTCCCAGACCTCGCCAACCTGAGCGGGCTACCGTGGCAGCTCCACTAAGCGGTGAGTTGGCTTGCGCTAGCGCTTGGGGTAGCCTAGCTGGGGGACAGGGTGCGCTAGGGCAGGAGCAGGCTGCGGATAGGGAATTGTTGCGCTTGCTCAGGGCAGTGGTAGATAGGTTGCCAGCTGCGCATAGCCAATCAGGGGATGTGCGCAGGGTGCTGGAGGAGGCTCCAGCCGATAGGGCTCAGGCGGGGGGGGGGTTCCGTCCCTCTCTACCAGGTTGTGAACTATCCCCCTTGGGCATGCATGTCTCAGGGGAGACACGGGATAAGATTATTAAAGGGGAATTTGTGGACTTTTTGTCCCTGGTTTCCCCGGACAGGGATTCTGTGGATCGACCACGTCGTGGTGAGCCACAGGACCCTGAGAAGGGTAAGCAAATCCCACGAACGTTTGGGAATTGGTTACAGGGTTTCGCGGTTTTCGCAAGTATTCTGACCCGTCGGTTCCCGGATAGGGCGCCGCCGCTGTTCGGATACTTGGATCTGATTTGGGGTGCGTATAAGGTGTATGGCGGGCAGAGCTGGTTCCATTACGACCAGCAGTTCCGGCAGAAGATGGCGGCGTGTCCTGGATTGGACTTCGGCACGCAGGATGGCAGCCTGTGGCTGTTACTCATGACGCCTAGTCGTCCGGCGTCCTTTCCAGGGGCAGCCGGCACCGGAGCTTCCTCCGGTGCGCCGGCTGGGCAGAAAAAGGGAGTGTGCTGGCTCTTCAATGAGAGCCACTGCAGGTGGTACTCCTCCTGTAGGTTCAAGCACGAGTGCTCGCATTGCGGGGGGGCTCACCCCGCCATGCGATGCTTCAAGAAGGCGAAGCAGTCCATTCCCAAGGCAGGGTCACAAGAGGATGGTTCCAAAGGGGAGGACACCAGTGAGCGTGGCAAGGATGTTGCCATGGCTCGAGGCCTACCCAAAACGCTGCGATGCCACGGTGTTGGAGGAAGGGTTTTCAGTCGGATTCTGGATCCCCTTTGTCTTCTCGGCGGAGCCACGGTTGGCAGATAATCTTCGGTCGGTCAAGGGTAAGGAGGAAGTTTTGGGTGCCAAGTTGGGAAAAGAATTGTCATTGGGGCGCATGGCGGGGCCGTTTTCTTACCCCCATTTCCCAACTTGCGGGTATCGCCCTTGGGGCTGGTACCTAAAAAGGAGCCTGGCTCCTTTCGGTTGATTCATCACCTGTCCTACCCGGCTGGGAGGTCGGTGAACGATGATATCGATAAAGAATTCAGCAGGGTGCGTTATGCTTCGTTTGACAGGGCCCTGTCATTGGTCAGGGAAGCGGGGTTGGGGGCACTCCTGGCTAAATCAGACATCGAATCGGACTTTCGGTTATTGCCGGTTTACCCAGAATGTTATCACCTGCTGGGTTGTCAATTCCAGGGGTCGTTTTTCTACGACATGTGCCTTCCCATGGGTTGTTCGATATCGTGTTCTTATTTTGAAATGTTTTCCTCGTTTTTGGAATGGTCTGTGGTTCAGTATTCGGATTTGGATTCGGTGACGCACTATCTCGACGACTTCTTGTTTGTGAGTCCTCGGGAGGGTGACGGATGTTCTCCATTGTTGTCGGCCTTCCGCGCAGTGTCCGCGTGGTTTGGCGTACCAGTGGCGGAGCAGAAGACGGAGGGGCCAGCCACTAGGCTGTCGTTTTTGGGCATCGAGATTGACACCGTGGACATGGTTTTTCGCTTACCGGACGAAAAGCTAATGGTCCTGCTCAAGCAGATTGACTTGGTAAAATCGGCTCGGAAGGTACAGTTGCGCACGATGCAAGTACTGCTGGGTCACCTAGCCTTTTCTTGCAGAGTCTTGCCCATGGGTCGGGCCTTTTGCCGGCGCTTGTCATTGGCGACGGTTGGTATCAGGGAGGCTCACCATTTTATTCGGGTGTCGGCCAAACTTAGGGCTGACTTGCAGGTATGGAGCGTCTTCCTGGGTAGGTATAACGGCCGATCATGCTGGTTGCGGGAAGCGGTTCCCAATGCCGAACTCAAACTGTATACGGATGCATCGGGATCGGTAGGGTTTGGGGCTTACTTTCAGGGCAAGTGGTGTGCTGCTGCTTGGCCGGCGGCATGGCGTGAGCTGGAGTTGATGCAGAACCTTACGTTCTTGGAGCTGTTCCCCATAGTGGTGGCGCTAGCACTGTGGGGGGACGAATTGCGGAACCGGGTGGTGGTTTTTCACACGGATAACATGAGTGTGGTCCATGTGATTAACCGATCATCGTCTGCATCTCCTCCAGTGCTGGCTCTCTTGCGTCACCTAGTGCTGCTGAGCTTACAGTTTAATTTGTGGTTGCAGGCTCGGCATGTTCCAGGGGTTTTGAATGTGGTGGCTGACTCTCTTTCTCGGTTTCAGTGGGACCGTTTTCGGGAGTCGGCCCCGGAAGCAGATCAGGAGGGTCTTCGCTGCCCGGCATACTTATGGGACCTGGTTTCGGAGGGCTGATGTCCTTGGTGTCGGAATCGTTGTCGGCGGCTACGTGGAAGGCGTACAGGTCGGTGTGTGGAGGGGTCTGATCGTATGTCATCGGGGTCTGCCTGGTTCACAGTGACGTTACGCTATATGAGTAGGCTCCTGGAGCAAGGTCAATCATGCGCATCGGCGGAGAGGGCGCTGTCGGCTCTGTCGTTTTTGTTTCGGTTTCTAGGCTGGCGGGACATAACAAAGGAGTTTTGCCTGCAGCGGGTTCTGCGTGGTTGGAGGACCCGGAGGCGTCTGGACCGGCGGCGTCCGATTTCAGTGGAGCTGTTGTGGCAGTTGATGGGGGCGTTGCCGGGGGTCTGTGTCTCGGTATCAGAGTGTCGGTTGTTTCAGGTTAGTTTTGCGCTGTGTTTCTTCGGGGCATTGCGGGTGGGGGAGCTTGTCGCCCCCAATCGCCGTTTGGTTTCTCCACTCCTGCTGTCTGATGTGCGTTGGGCGGATGGGTTTGTGGACCTGCATATCCCCAGATCCAAGACTGATCAAGCTGGTGCTTGTGTGTGGCTCAGGGTGGGGAGCTATGGTGGTGAGTATTGTCCGGTCCGGCTCTTCCAACAGTATATGGCGAGTCGGCCGGCGGCGGCCTCGTTGTTGATGCATGCGGATGGGTCCCCGCTTACGCGTTTTCAGTTCGCGTCAGTGTTGGGTAGAGCTCTGGTGGACTGCGGTCAAGATCCATCCGGGTTCTCGCCTCATTCCTTCAGGATCGGGGCCGCTACTCAGGCTAGCGGTATGGGTTTGGCAGGTTCGGTGGTGCAGCGATTAGGCAGATGGTCTTCTAGGTGGTTTCAGCTGTATGTTCGACCACATTTGTTATAATTTGTTTCAGGTTGCGTCCCCCGTTACGTATGGATCTTGGGGCATTCATTTATATATTGGGCAGCTCGACGGGCTCAGTCTCGCTCCTATGGACGGAACCTAGGGATCTCCATGGACATAGCAAGGGTACGCTGGAGGGGTGTTCGGGGTCTGTCCTGGAGGCAAGTCTATCCGGAGTGCGTGGCCCTGAGCAGGTTCATGTCGGGGGCTGTTACAATTGTGATCCATGCGGGAGGTAATGATTTAGGGAGGGTTAGATCGGTGGATCTGATGCACTCTGTCAAGCACGACTTGGCCCGGTGTTTGGCACTATTCTCAGACTGTACTCTGATTTGGTCGGAGATTGTTCCCCGTCCTGGCTGGCAGGTCTTGCCGCATGCCAAGGGCCTGGAGCGGAGCAGGCGCAAGCTCAACATGACGATCTCTCGGTTTGTGCGGCGGCTTGGTGGTGTGGCGGTTCGGCATGTGGAGCTGGAGAGGGGACAATCGGAATTTGATGAGGGCGGACGGAGTGCACCTGAACCAAATAGGATTGGACATTTTAATGCGGGTCTGCAGTCGGGTATAGAAAAGGCGCTGGCTGCGGGGGGCACGATGCCGGGTAAAGAGAGGGAGGGCCGGCATCGCGGTGGCGGAGTTCCTGGCCAGCGCACGTAATGCACGGAAAGGATTTGGGGAGTCGCAGCCTGCTAGGGCTGATGGCCGAAGGCAGGCTGTACGAACTCTGGATAAAGACTTGGAGTATCTGTCTGTTGGGTAGTCACCCCAACAGCTGACAGGTGGAAATGCTGGCTGTGTAAAAGTTTAATAAAGCTGTGGCCGTTGCCCTTACCCAACAATCAGGTGTCATGTCGTTATTAACGGTTTTGGTATTTGGGGTCAGCAGTCATGATATTTTCTACACTAGAAACTACCAGATAACAAGCTGCTATATTTAAACCAGTGATCAATAGCTAAGAGGTACACAACAATATTGTAATTCTAGGACAATACCCTCACAAGTCAAACTGAGAGGTCAGTTTATAGGGAAAACTGTTGCCTGGATACAATTCTAAAACAATTTCCATATGTCCTTTGCAGACTTTACATGCTGGAAAAACACAGGTGCCGACTGCTGTGGCTTTCTGCAATGTGCATACCGGCAAGGAGGGCAGGGTTGAGGAGTGGGTGGAAGATGATGTGTGCTAATCTGCTAAATAGTACATTTTGTGGCCTGCTCTTCATATCTGAGAGTCAAATCAAAGCATCTAATAGTGTGCTTACTGCCCAGTTGTAAACATTTTAATTGGTTTGCTGCTAATCTGCTAAATAGTAAATTTTGGGGCCTGCGGTGCACTTTGTATCTGAGAGTCAAATAGAAGCGTCTAATAGTGTGCTTACTGCGCAGTTGAAACATTCTAATTGTTTTGGTGCTAAACTGCTAAATAGTACATTTTGGGGCGTGCACTTCATATCTGAGCGAAATCGAAGAGTCTAATACTGAGGTTACAGCGCAATTGTAAACATTCTAATTGTATTGGTGCTAAACTGCTAAATAGTACATTTTGTGGCCTGCTCTTCATATCTTAGAGTCAAATAGAAGCGTTTAATAGTGCGCTTACAGCGCAGTGGTAAACATTCTTATTTTCTGGGTGCTAATCTGCTAAATAGTACATTTTGTGGCCTGCTTCATATCCTAGAGTCAAATAGAAGCGTCTAATGCTGCGGTTACAGGGTAATTGTAAAAATTCTAATTATTTTGGTGCTAAACTGCTAAATAGTACATTTTGGGGCGTGCACGTCATATCTGAGAGTCAAATAGAAGCGTCTAATACTGCGGTTACAGCACAATTGTAAACATTCTAATTGTTTTGGTGCTAAACTGCTAAACAGTACATTTTGGGGCGAGCACTTCATATCTGAGCGTCAAATAGAAGCGTCTAATACTGCGGTTACAGCGCAATTGTAAAATTTTAATTGTTTTGGTGCTAAATTGCTAAATAATATTTTAGTGGGGTGCACTTCATCTCTGAGAGTCAAATAGAAGCATCTAAAAGTGTGCTTACAGCGCACTTGAAAAATTCGAATTTTCTCAGTGCTAATCTGCTAAATAGTAAATTTAGGGGCCTGCTCTTCATATCTACAAGTTATGCTACAACAAAATTATACAAGTTTTAAAATATGTATGGGCCAACCAGTGGCTGTAAACAACAAAGTTTTACTGGTTACATTCATGACTACACACTCTAGTGAACAGGACCTTCATGTAGTGTGTTCTTTTTTTTTTAAAAATCATACAGCATCCTTTCATGTGCTTTTCAGATGTCATATTGTGAATTACCAATTTTTGTGTAGCCTGATTTTTTTTTTTAAAACAGTGAAAAATAAGTGTGATTGTGATTGCTTCATATACAGAAGCATTAATGTACATTTCTATATTGTGTAAAGACACAACTACAAAGTTAAAAACCAAACACCAAAACAATATGCCAGACAATCTACCTGTTAATGGCTAGTGTGATACAATAAGTCTACATCTTAAAAATGCAATAACCCACAGAATATGGGTGAGAATTTTTTTTGCAAATGGAACTTTGATTCGAATTTACTACATCGGTCACTTGTAATATTGTTTCACACCTACAACACTTGTTACACAGATCTAAGTGATAGAAAACAGATTGATATTTTCTACACTAGAAACTACCAGATAACAAGCTGCTATATTTAAACCAGCTATCAATAGCTAAGAGGTACTTCAACAATATTGTAATTCTAGGACAATACCCTCACAAGTCAAACTGAGAGGTCAGTTTATAGGGAAAACTGTTGCCTGGATACAATTGTAAAACAATTTCCATATGTCCTTTGCAGACTTTACATGCTGGAAAAACACAGGTGCCAACTGCTGTGGCTTTCTGCAGTGTGCATACAGGCAAGGAGGGCAGAGTTGAGGAGTGGGTGGAAGATGAGGTGGAGGATGATGAGGTCCTATACCCCACATGGAATCAAGGTCATGCGAGTGATGTGTGCAGTTTGGAGGAAGAGGCGCTGGTCGCACAGAGGCACCAGCACAGCATAAGAGGGAGCAGGGTGCAAAAGCTGAGCGGCCGTCCCCTAGCGCTCGTCGGCATGTATTAGCTCGAGAATTACCAGTTATCCAAGTAATACATGTAGCGATCAAAGGATCCATAATAGACTTGAGTGAACCCGAACTGCAAAGTTCGGGTTCGTACCAGATTTAACGATCCATTCGTAGTTTCACAGTGAGGTGGGCAGTCCGGTGACCAGGACCCAGACACGGTCTGGGCAGCGGTCGGACGACTGGGAACCAGTATGCCTGATGTTGAAGTTAGGAGTCACAGTGTGGAATGGATTAGCAGGGTGTGGTGCAGGGTAACTGCATGTCCCCTGATGTTGAGCACCAGCTTTTGTACGACCACATACAAGGACCCTGATGCAGCTTCAGTAGAAAGAGTACTTAATACCAGAAGCCACCACCAGACTGATCCGCAACTTGGAACAGGATGTGACATTCACTGTAGTGGCTGTGCGCACTTTTGGCATTGTCACCCTGCTGCTGCTCGCCTGTCTGCGCTGCAGCGTAGCTTCGGCCTTCCCGCTCACCGCCTTATGAGACTGTGCGAGCAGCAGCAGGCGATAGTGGAGTTTCAGCTGCAGCACGCAAGGGTCAGTGGCTCTGCACTAGACTTCCCTCCAATTGATCAGAGTTAAAGGATTTAAAGTGGGCTCATTAAACTGCCTCTAAAGAGTCCTGTATTGTTATTTGTCGTCACTACCTTCCTGCGTCGGGAGTGGGTCATTTGTGCGCCTGCTGCCTTCCTTGCATGTGGTAGCCGTTTCTCAGGGTCCCTGTATGAAATGGAACCCTGATTCCCCGTTACCCGTGGTCACCACGGTAGGCACAGAAACTGGCATCGAAAGTTGATATGGTTGACATCCGCATGCAAAGTTGCCGTCACGGGGGGTATGCGATTTGCCCAAGGTTCTCTAGAGTCAACAAAGTTCCTGCGCAACTATAATGTCAACAGCTACTCTGTGGAAGAGAGTTGTCTTTTTTTATATGTCCCAATATTTTGGGGGCTTCCCCAATTAAAATATATATATATATATGTATATATATATGTATATAAAAAACAGTGTTGGCTACCTCATCCTCCTCCTCCAACGCCACAGTCACCACCTCCGCAACCTATGGGTCACTTAGTATAAACTAGGTACACAATAGCAGAGGCTTGTGAAGGCCTTTTCTCCATGCATCAGGAGTTGAGCATTTCTCCATGCATCAGGACTGCAAGAAATGCACCGCAGGCCGCAAATGTTTATTTTATTGTATGTCCCAATATTTTGTGGGCTACCACAATTACAAAAAAAAAAAAAACAGTGTTGGCTACCTCATCCTCCTCCTCCACCACTGCTTCCCCCTACACCGCCAAGGTTACCGCCTCTTCAACCTATGGGTCACTTAGTATAAACTAGGTACACAATAGCAGAGGCTTGTGAAGGCCTTTTCTCCATGCATCAGGACTGCAAGAAATGCACCGCAGGCTGCAAATGTTTCTTTTGTTCTATGTCCCAATATTTTGTGGGCTACCACAATAAAAAAACAAAAACAAACATAAAATACAGTGTTGGCTACCTCCTCCTCCACCGCCACGGTCACCGCCTCCTCAAAGTATGGGTCACTTAGTATAAACTAGGTACACATTAGCAGAGGCTTGTGAAGGCCTTTTCTCCATGCATCAGGACTGCAAGAAATGCACCGCAGGTCGCAAATATTTCTTTATTTGTATGTCCCAATATTTTGTGAGCTACCACAATTTAAAAAAGCCCCATAAAATACAGTGTTGGCTACATCATAATCCTCCTCCACCGCTGCTTCCTCTTTCAACGTCACGGTCACCGCCTCCTCAACCTATGGGTCACTTAGTATAAACTATGTACACAATAGCAGAGGCTTGTGAAGGCCTTTTCTCCATGCATCAGGAGTTGAGCTCAGTTTGAACAATGAAAGAGAATACCCTGCACTCCAACCCTCTCTCAAATGGATAATTCTGGTGATCCTCCTGACAGCCATGCTTTAGATTTTGATTTATGTTCTTCCAAAGCTAAAATCTAAGATTCCATCTAGTGCTATTTTATGGCTCAGCTGTATTTTTAATTTTTTGGTATTTAATGTTACTTTAAGTGATATCACTTGTCCTACTCTTACCCCCATTTTACTTGCTTTTGCAGCTCTCTAGCTCTTTCCAGGAGTTTTTTAGAGGCATTTTTGTGGCCAAAAGTTCGGGTCCCCATTGACTTCAATGGGGTTCGGGGTCAAGTTCGAGCCCGAAACCTGACTTTTTTTCAAAGTTCGTCTGAACCCACCGGACCCGAACATCCAGGTGTCCGCTCAACTCTAATCAAAGCTTGATAATTATTTTTAGGTCATAAACCAAGAAATGTATCTATGTGGAGTGAAGCAAATATTAACCCCTTAAAGGGCAACTACAGTGTTAAAAATGAATTTTGCTCTTTCTAAAGACCATACAATTTAATCTCAACAGAGTGCCAGCAGTTTTACTAGCAAATGTATAGATAGTGTGAAAAACCTCTATAAAAATAGTTTTTTCCCATCTGTTAATACATTCTTCAACATAGACTCTATGCCAAAGAATTAATTGATAAAGGAGAGCAGTAGAGACCTTTCACAGGCAGTGTGTCTGCTCTCCACTCATAGCAGCCACAGCAGGTAAGTCAGTCCAGATCACCTTTAAGGAGCACTAAAGGATAAAATAAGCACTATATAAAGGGTACCTACAGGGAGTGCAGAATTATTAGGCAAGTTGTATTTTTGAGGATTAATTTTATTATTGAACAACAACCATGTTCTCAATGAACCCAAAAAACTCATTAATATCAAAGCTGAATATTTTGGAAGTAGTTTTTAGTTTGTTTTTAGTTTTAGCTATGTTAGGGGGATATCTGTGTGTACAGGTGACTATTACTGTGCATAATTATTAGGCAACTTAACAAAAAACAAATATATACCCATTTCAATTATTTATTATTACCAGTGAAACCAATATAACATCTCAACATTCACAAATATACATTTCTGACATTCAAAAAACAAAACAAAAACAAATCAGTGACCAATATAGCCACCTTTCTTTGCAAGGACACTCAAAAAGCCTGCCATCCATGGATTCTGTCAGTGTTTTGATCTGTTCACCATCAACATTGCGTGCAGCAGCAACCACAGCCTCCCAGACACTGTTCAGAGAGGTGTACTGTTTTCCCTCCTTGTAAAATCTCACATTTGATGATGGACCACAGGTTCTCAATGGGGTTCAGATCAGGTGAACAAGGAGGCCATGTCATTAGATTTCCTTCTTTTATACCCTTTCTTGCCAGCCACGCTGTGGAGTACTTGGACGCGTGTGATGGAGCATTGTCCTACATGAAAATCATGTTTTTCTTGAAGGATGCAGACTTCTTCCTGTACCACTGCTTGAAGAAGGTGTCTTCCAGGAACTGGCTGTAGGACTGGGAGTTGAGCTTGACACCATCCTCAACCCGAAAAGGCCCCACAAGCTCATCTTTGATGATACCAGCCCAAACCAGTACTCCACCTCCACCTTGCTGGAGTCTGAGTCGGACTGGAGCTCTCTGCCCTTTACCAATCCAGCCACGGGCCCATCCATCTGGCTCATCAAGACTCACTCTCATTTCATCAGTCCATAAAACCTTAGAAAATCAGTCTTGAAATATTTCTTGGCCCAGTCTTGACGTTTCAGCTTGTGTGTCTTGTTCAGTGGTGGTCGTCTTTCAGCCTTTCTTACCTTGGCCATGTCTCTGAGTATTGCACACCTTGTGCTTTTGGGCACTCCAGTGATGTTGCAGCTCTGAAATATGGCCAAACTGGTGGCAAGTGGCATCGTGGCAGCTGCACGCTTGACTTTTCTCAGTTGATGGGCAGTTATTTTGCGCCTTGGTTTTTCCACACGCTTCTTGCGACCCTGTTGACTATTTTGAATGAAACGCTTGATTGTTCGATGATCACGCTTCAGAAGCTTTGCAATTTAAAGAGTGCTGCATCCCTCTGCAAGATATCTCACTATTTTTGACTTTTCTGAGCCTGTCAAGTCCTTCTTTTGACCCATTTTGCCAAAGGAAAGGAAGTTGCCTAATAATTATGCACCTGATATAGGGTGTTGATGTCATTAGACCACACCCCTTCTCATTACAGAGATGCACATCACCTAATATGCTTAATTGGTAGTAGGCTTTCGAGCCTATACAGCTTGGAGTAAGACAACATGCATAAAGAGGATGATGTGATCAAAATACTAATTTGCCTAATAATTCTGCACTCCCTGTATAACCCTCTCTACAGCATATGCTCATTTGAAAGGGCATACAGTTTAACCTGTACATTGTGCTAGCAGTGTCAGGATTCCGGAACCTAACACGCTAACAGGTCACAGAGAGGAAGGATGATATACCGGTCCTTAGAGTGGCCGGGCTAAGCACACTAAGAATAGTCAAGAGACAAGCCAAGTAAAGGGAGCCAGAAAACGGGAGAACGAGAAACAAGCCGAGGTCAAAGGAGTGGAGAATACAGGAAAATCGGAATAACGAGCCAAATAATCGGTAACCAGAGAGCAACACAAGCAAACTGCACTACAGGTATCACAAGACCACAGCAGGGCACTGAGAGACAGGAAAGGTAAGTATTTAACAGCAGTGCTTAATTCTGATTGGATAATTTTCAATCAGAATTAATAATCACACGTGGGAGATATCTATACCTCCCACTGTGATTAGGGTACTGTGGCTTTAACGCTGGGTCACGTGAGTGACCCTGGCGTTTACATAAAAGCCGGGACTCCCAGCATGCAGCGTTACACATGCTGCCGCTGGGAGACGAGGACGCGAGCGGCTGCGAGGGGAAGCTGCACGCCGCTCGCCCACAGGTAAGAGGAGGGGGGACCGTGACAAGCAGTTTGGCTTGCAAATGTATAGCTTAGGAGAAAACCTTTTTCAAAATAATTATTTTTCTCACTCCTTTGTTACATTTTTGGAATTCACTCTATGCCAATGATTTGACTGATAAGGGAGAGCATGAATGTCCTCCCATAGGACATTTATCCTCTCTCCCAAGCATAGCAACCACAGCGCATGCACTGCAAATGAAATAAGGGAGTGTGCGGAGCACGGGCAGACTGGAGGTGGTTACTACATGAAGAATAACACCCACAAAGATGAGGGAAGGTAGTTCTGGAAGAGATTTAACCCCTTAAGGACACATGACATGTGTGACATGTCATGTTTCCCTTTTATTCCATAAGTTTGGTCCTTAAGGGGTTAAGGTGAGTGATAT
>OW240913.1:11808341-11820841 GCA_933207985.1 Pelobates cultripes
TATAGCAAGAGGATTTAAAGAGGCCTTACAGATTTATAGAGGCCTAATAATTCTACAACAGTCCCCCCTTAAAATGTTATTTGCTAAAAGACAAAACTTTATTTGTTAGTATCAGAAGATGTGTTAGCCCAAAGACACAGAAACCCCATGACCGCTGACTTAGTGTTAATGCAAAGTGCAAGTCTATCCCTCTCTTGACCCTAACAGGCTGCAGCACATCCATCAGTACGGTTCAGGAACACTCTTCACTCCGCTGGTAACCCATAGTGGCTTATCCACTACTTCTCCGTACGGCAGTCTACCCATAAAGACGGACGCTGTCCCTGTACTGTCCCTTCCTAGACTTTCTGCACTTCATCAGTATAAGGGAGAGTTTGTAGTGGAATACAGGGTGAGATGAGGTCTTGATCATCGATTGTCAGATGAGTGAAGGTTGGTGTTGCTTGGTCTACAGTTTTCTGCAGGAATTTCCTTAGGCATGGGAGGACACAACAAATGAGAAGAGCGAGAAGAAAAAGAAAAATTAGTAAGGCAATACCAATCTGGACTAAAGCTCTCTGCCAACCAGTCATCCAACCAAACCATTTTCCCCAGGGATCAGTAACTCCAGAGTTTCTCTTTAACTCTTCTGAGAGTCTATTTAATTTAGCTATGGCCAGAGTGACTTTACCATTAGGACCTGTGTTTTCTGGAATGTAAGTGCAACAAGTCATAGTGTCGGGAAGTATTTTACAGACTCCCCTTTTTTCGGCTAAGATCATGTCTAAGGCCAGTCTGTTCTGGAAGGTCATTTGGGATGTGGCCTGTAATTGCTCGGCCAAGCCCTGGAGGGCATCCCTGGTATAGTTCACGAAGCGCTGTTGGTTGTAATAGATATAATTAATCCAATTAAGGTTTTTGTTGGCAGTGACTATAGTGAACAGTGATTCAAAACCTGCAGCTACTTCATCTCTAGCTTTAAATTCATTAGGCACCCCCCTAGGTACCCCAATGGCATCTATGTAAATGTGGGGGTCAAAACTGCTTTTTACTGGGGTTTTGCACCTCACTCTGGCTGGTGTATGTGGAGGGTCGTATGTGTCATGATGATTATCAGAAATAATATGAATGGGCATGATAACTTTGGCTAGGGTACACTCACCCCACCACTCAGTTTCCAGCCTAGATCTTAACTGTAGATCCCCACATAACCAGTAAATATCCCCCAATGACCTGGTATGGTGTTGCAGCAGGCGTATAGGAACAGTTCTGTAAGTGGCGCAATAACCTTTAGAAAAATTACCCATGAATTTACCAATCCCGTCATACATGGCATAACAAGTGTAATTACCTCTATAGACTGTGATTCCATCTGGTGGCTTAACATTTTCAACTAAGAGAGGGTATTCTGCCGTCCATGCCATGCAGAGGGATCTGTTGAAATTATAGCGGTAGGCAAAAAGACTACGGAAGCAAGTCTCTATCTCCAAAGGGAGAGTTAGAGGAACGGTGCCAAGATGAGGTCGAGCACCACCGCACACATAGCATGCGGTTTTGTTATGTTTATTAGCATTATATTTCATCCACTCTAACCACAAATTAATGTCATTGAATCCAGTTTCAGCGGCCATGGTATCTTCAAAAGTGGGGTTAGCAATGGTCATCATATCTTTAAAGGACTGGATATGTGGTTTTAGCGGATTTGGGACCATATGATCAGCCCCTTGCCACTCTGGAGAGTGGTACATATCTCTGAGGTAGAAATGACCTAATTTGTTTTAGGAACCTTTCTTCCAATACATTCCCATTACATATCGGTCTGCATCCTCGGGGCCAGGATGTTCAATATTTAACATTAATTTCATAGGGGTACTTCCTCCAGGCTTTCTTAAAGTCATTCTTTGAAGGAGGGATCTACCCTGATTGTCTATCTTAGATAAAGCACTTTGGGTTTATAACCCCAGACAGGCCCAGTATTCCATCCCGCAGCCCCCCAGTAGTTACAGTCATAACCCCATTGTTCATCTACTACACAAACGTAAGGGTCTTTTGCTTGTGGTATATCTTTATAAATAGCTTGAATCTGTGACTTAGGGAATGGGCACTCTACAATATCACAGTAATCAAAAGTGAATGTAGCCACATGGGTACATGATGAATTATACCAGAAAGTGTACCCACTAGCATCTTTGGTGATGGCCACCTGCTGGGCTTTAAGGAGGCCAACTAAGGAGATAATGTACCAGAGTCACATGGTTGCATAGAGTTAGCTTCCTCTGGGGCAGGTGTCTTCTTGCAATGGGAAGCGTGGATCCAGTTAGGCCTTCCGGCCAATTTGACAGAGGTAGGGAGATCAGGAGAACTTGGAACGGACATTTACTGTTTTCGCACAAATTTCTTGACCAGAACCCAGTCATCGGGGAGCAGACTGTGGTTGCCTGTGTCAGAATCAGGATCTGGAATTGAAGAGAAAACTTGGGCATGGATTTTGTTCAAAGCATTGGCAAGTTCAGTTACATAATCTACTAAAACATCAGTTTGAAGTTGTAGTTGTTGGGGAAAATAGCAACCTAGCCTAGGTGCAGTCCCAAATAGAATCTCATATGGGGACAGTGAGGTAGTATTTTTGTACAAGAGCATTCATTAGATCCTTTGATAAATGTGCAGGTCCGTGTGCCCATTGTACGACTGCTGGGTACAAATTCTTAGGGAGGCAGAATCTGAGATTGTTGTAATACACTCCATCTCTTAGAACTGCCCCTTTCTGTTTCCACTTCTGTATTTCTTCAGGGGCAACTGTAGCCTGTTGTTCCCGCAGGATTTTTAGGTCAGTTGGAAGAGTCTGCAGAGTAGATATGGGAGTTTCTTCATTTCCGGACACTCTTCTTTCCACTTCCTGTGGTTCTTTTGCAGCTTGTTTTGCAGCCTGATCAGCTAGATGGTTGCCCCTTGCTTCATCTGAGTCCAACTTCCCATGTGCTTTTATCTTCAAAATAGCCACTTCTTCTGGGAGTAGGAGGGCGTCCATCAGCTCCTTGATTGCGGAACCGTGCTTGATTGGTGTACCGGCGGTGGTAAGAAATCCTCTTGTTTTCCAAATTAATCCGAAGTCGTGAGCCACGCCCAGTGCATATCTTGAATCCGTGTAGATATTGGCGCGCTTTCCTTCAGAGATCTTGCATGCTGAAGTCAGGGCTTGCAATTCAGCTTCTTGTGCAGACATAGTTGATGGTAAAGATGATGATTTGACAATTTCATCTGTTGTGGTTACGGCATATCCTGTATGGTATCTTCCTTCTTCATCAGCATATCTTGAGCCGTCCACAAACAGGGTGAGATCGGGATCTACCAATGGGTCTTCATGCACAGTTGGTAGATGTGTTGTTTCCATTTTCATCTGTTCAAAACAGTCATGAGGTGTATCTGGGTCGTAGTCATTCACTATGGTTAAATCTTGGAACTCATTTTCCAGGAAATGACGTGGCCATGCTTTTAGGTGGTCAGTTGTTGGATATTTGACAACACCATTTTCCTGTAGCTGTGATTCGTCCATAGTGGCCCATGCTTTTGCCATAGGCCCAAGATCATTCCATGATATTGTTTTCAACTTGGTCACAGGGACATGTGGAATGGCAGTGTCCCAATGACGGTACAAATACTTGAGTTCCGGAGGTAGATGAATCAAGACCATACTGTTGCCTTCAGAATCACAGTAGAAGTCTTGTGCAGTGAGTTTTACTTCGACCAGATGATAGAGTTCATTTTCATAGCAGGGTTCAGGAGTGATGTTTGATTTGTACCACATGGTACAGAAGGCATATCCTGCTCCGTCATGAAGGAGTGCTTGTCCATCATGAAAGGATAGGTTGGGATGCATTTCCTTCTTGATGGTGCCAGTGAGAAGAAAAACATAAGTTTCGTCCATGATGAATCCATAGGATGAATCCGTAGTATACACCCCCCTCAGGGAGTGGCAGAAGAGTGGACGGATTGAGAACTTGACATCTTGGAAGGGTAATGTTGTCAGGCAACAAAAGATGACATTGAAGGCGAAGATGCCTAGCAGGAGTAACATGCTTAAGTTGGACCTGGTTGACTATGGCAGAAATGTCATGGGGGGCCAAGACAACCAGGGGGTGGCCAAGGACAAGATCTCCAGTTCTTTCAATGAGCTCTTTGGCAGCAAAGACGGCCCGAAGGCAAGAGGGACGTCCTCTGGCCACAATATCCAGTTGGCAGGAGAAAAATCCAATAGGCCTTTGGCGGCCTCCAGGACCATGAGCCTGAGTGAGTACTCCTGTTGCATGGCCTTGTCTTTCAGAAACAAACAATTTGAAGGGTTTGGTATAGTCTGGCAGGCCAAGAGCAGGAGCAGAAGCAATAGCACGTTTGAGAGAACAGAAGTTGTCAAGGGCTTCTGTGGACAAGCAAAATGGGTCTGACTTGAGGGCATCATAAAGAGGTTGCATAAGGAGCGAGGCTTCTGGGATCCATGCTCGGCAATAGGAAATGAGGCCTAGGAAGGCGTGTAGTGACTTTGAGGTCCTTGGAGGTGGAATGTCCAGTACTGCTCTAACTCGGTCACGGTGAGATGTCTGGTTCCCTGAGACAGACAATGGCCAAGGAAGATAACAGTAGGTTGGCAGAATTGCAGCTTGAGACGTGAAGCTTTACATCCTTGTTCTACTAGATAGCAAAGAAGATTAATTGAGCAATGTTCTGTTGTGGGTAGATCATCTCCACAGTAAAATGGGAAGGGAACAAAGAACTGTAGTGTCTTTTCGTGACAAAGGTGTATTTAATTGAACCTGGCCATCTGCAGTGAGGGTGATGGATGCTTGGAGGCGGGATAGGACATCAGCACCAACACAAGAGACATCGGTGTCAGGCAGGAACGATGAGTCAGGCAGGTCTTGTTCTCTAAGAACACTTCGGGCTGCACCTGTGTCAACTAGGAAAGTGGTGGGCTGGCCCTCAATGGGTAAAATTACAGTAGCTAGAGGCCCCCCCTTGTTCCCCTGAAGACACTGCCATAACAGGGGCATTAAGCATCAGTAGGTTCTATCATTATAAATAATGGGTAATAGTAAGTGAAGTAAAGTTCCTATATGTCTTTGGATAAAACATTAACTATTGCGGTACTATCATTTATATTAATTAGACTATAACAATTATACCACCCTGTAACTAAAATGAATAACCAGTAGTGGCTGGGTTAATAAAACATGTGACAAACCCTTCTAATGCTAAACCATCATTTAAAGTAAAGGATGTTACTGTAAACCTACGATCTGTAACTAGCAAGATTCGATTAAGTAAAGATACAATGTTTAAAATAACTTGCATTATTTGGCTATTTCCCTTGTTGCAAGATTAATCTGGATAATCAGCTGTTATGCTCTTATATTCGTGTCCAACAGATCTCATTTGTAGGTCACACCACAGTTGCAAATGACATTTTAGCAACCTTCTTTTTTTTTTTTTATCACGGACACATTTCTGATACAGGGAAACAAATGGCATGATTGTTTTAGTAGTAATTATAATGTTTCAGTTCATAATATGTAGAGTGTAAGTAAAACAACATGTCTCTAAATGGGACGAGCATAATAGGGGTAGGCCTCATGATGGAGGCAGCCATGACAGGGGCGGGGAAGGAAATGACAGCAAGGGAGGAAGTGAGAGGGGTGACGTCCATGATATGTGTGGGAAGGGAAGACAGGAGGTGTGGGCATGGTAAGGGCGGAAGTGACGTCACTTTGGAAGCAACCGTGACTGTAGATGGGTCACGGGACTGGCAGGGTCAACCTCCTTCTGTACTAGGCGCCATCTTTAGGGTGGTGGCTGATGCACTTTCAACAATACACTATATTATAACTAATAAAATAAGTCAGAGAAGCAACATTCCGTTCTGCAAAATGAAATACTAAACTATGAACAGACCTGGCAGGTTAAATAAGACAGTTGAAAACATTATGCATTTAACAGCCCATATAGCTGTCTCTAGAAACATGTTCTTTAAAATGATGCAAGATAAACTCACGGAATTCAACCAATTTCCCTTATCATCCTTCACATACTAGCTTAACAACTTCGCATATTCCCTCTATCCACATTGCATAGTTTTGCAACAAATCACGCTTGCCTTTACACTTAAGACGTCCAAATATTCCTCTATTCTTGTATCAGATTCACTTACTTAACCTCCGTAAATCAACACTGAGCTACATCCCTGACTCCCTGTCTTATACACCAGTCTTGGAGAGAATACTCAGAAAGGTGGAATGCATTCTTGTGAGCGAGCCCCCCCCACAATCTTCACTGCCTTATCACAAAACACAATTTATATATATATAAACGGCAAGCGGCAACAATAATAATATTATTACACAATTATAACACCATAACCTTTGAATTAGAATATTTTCCAGCAAAAATCCCGTCTCTAACTCTTATCAGCAGCTCCGAAATGCAGAAGGCATGTCACTCCTCCATTCGGAGGCAAGCGGGGAGGAAAGGGGGGGGGATGTGAGACAGTGCAAAAAGGGGAGAGAGAGAGAGACTGCAGGCATGAAGGTTAACTATGTGAGTGCTGGAAAGTAACAAGACAGAAGGACAGAGACTTATACGTTTGGAAACCAGAAATCTTTGACGGGAGAAACGGACTGGAGGTGCAGGGAGCTGCAGAGAGAGGATGAGGGTGACGAGATCTGTAGGACTGATGGGGGGGGAAATAGGGATCCATCAGCATCCAGTAACACAATTATTATAATACACAAACAATCTTAAACCTTTGTGATCAATTTCTTCCTCAACCTATCCCTTTTGCTGAATATCTCTTGCTACTCGGTACCAGGCTTCTGCTGTACAAACCAAATCGTGGTCCGACAGCTTCCCCTTTCTTCTCTATCAGTAACTTACGCCAGCTCTCTGGCTGCAATCTGCCGCACGGAGGTACGGTAATTCCACATACTTTAGCAATCTTCCTCACTTTCTTAACCATCTCTTCTCCTTCTCTGTCTTCCACTAGATCACATGCTAACCAACCCTTACTGGGTTTATCTAACTTCTGTCCCATCCTCCCTATACAAGGCGTCCCAGATATAGAGAGAGAAAGGAACAGAACGTCTACCGTGCTCGACTGCTACTTTAAGAGCAAGCTCTTTAAGTACGTCTTCCCAAAGCGTAGACTAGTCACTGATTCCGCCTACCCGTGGTAGCCGCGGATTGGAGCGTGGCGAGAAGTGTGTGACCAATCACTTCTCTCAACAGAGAAAGAGAACTAGGAGGGGAAAGTGTAAGTAGTACAGTGAGTAAGATAAAAGTAAACACAGGAATCTGTGTGACAGACAATTAAGACAATAACATTTCAGTGTAAATACAGTGCATGCATCACAGTTCAAATAAGTTCAACAGTTTTATCCCTTGCCTTTACTCGTGTGGCCAAAGCCACCTCCCTCAACCTCGTAGTGTCCCCACACGGAGAATGACTTCCACAAGTCTCACTACCAGCAGCCACAGGAAACAGCAACAGCTTCCAACCCGAATCCTGTATAGCCTAAAGAATTGGAATCTTACCTGCCTCAGCGCTCGAGGCTGGAATTTTACCAAGAAGAAGTGTCCGATGAGGCTAGCTAAGCAGTCAAAATGACACTCTGGGGAACCCCCAGGAAGCAATGAGTCTACACCCCTCCACAGATTCCCCCTACTATTTTTCCTTACAGCCACAGCTACGTGGCTCCTAAAAGAGTTAAACAGGCAATAGAGGACCCCCAGGAAAACTTCCACAGGTCCACCCCCCTTTTTCCTTACTACCACAGCCACGTGGTACCTAAAAGGAGTTAAACAGGCACTTACACTCCCCGGGTACTAAGTTAAACACAAACCAATACAAACACACCCAGGCAACAGATAGTCAACATGCAGGTAAACTAGGTATCATTAACAATACAAACACTCTGGGCAAGTTATTACCTGACTTTGATGTCCTCTTGGCAGCAGTCACAGACACTGGGATAGGTCAATCACAGGGGCAGGAACATACCGGCTAGGTGCTGCAGCAATCTCTACCGTGTATTCAGAGGTGATCAGGCTCTTTTCCTTCCCCCAGGATTCACCCCCCCAGCATCTTCTTGGACAGCTGCCCAGGCAGGACATAGCCCAGAGCCCCACGTTATGGCGCCAGCTGTTGAAGATAATTTACTGCAAACCAATTAGTTTGAATGACTATCTGTTCCTGTCCAAATTAAAGATAATAAAGTTGCGTGCACGCAGAAGTAAATTCACACTGAGACACAAAGTTCAGGTTAATGAAAGAACTTCGGAGAAGTTTAATGGCTTCTGACAGAAAATGGGTGCGCAGACCCTTTTAAAGGCATTATTACATCACTGAAGAATTCAAGATAACAGCAAATAGACATTGTTAATTGGCTTAGGTGCTAAGATGTTAGTAAAATGCCCTCCCTATGGGGTGTACCATCTTAAGTCACTATCCTCGTCATGATCATCTCCTCCAGGTTTTAGCACCATTTTGCTAACATGAGGAGCTCACTCGACGGGAGGGGCCTTTTGGCAGCTATCCATTTAGAGTGTAGCTGGCACGGTTAGTTTCTCAAGGTTAGGTTTCAAGGCTTTTAGTAAATACACATTTTATCAAAGCTATTTCTTGCTGACATGCAAATTCTATGTTCTATAGACAAAGCTTTCTTGTAATACTATGGGGGCCTCTTAGAGGTATAGCAAGAGGATTTAAAGGGGCCTTACAGATTTATAGAGGCCTAATAATTCTACAACATTGGCACTGGTCACCGTATCCACTGTTAGCGTAACACACCTGCTTAAAGATAACTAACTGCTATTCAATCTATAACAGTGAAAAAAGTTTTTTGTTTTTAAATCCAAGCTTTGTGTCACCAGATCTAAGTGGTGGCACTGGTCACCGTATCCACTGTTAGCGTAACACACCCGCTTTAAGGACACTGACTGCTATTCAATCTATAACAGTGAAAAAAGTTTTTTGTTTTTAAATCCAAGCTATTGTGACACCAGATATAAGTGGTAGCACTGGTCACCGTATCCACTGTTAGCGTAACACACCCGCTTTAAGGACACTGACTGCTATTCAATCTATAACAGTGAAAAAAGTGTTTTTTGTTTTTAAATCAAGCTTTGTGTCACCAGATCTAAGTGGTGGCAATGGTCACCGTATCCACTGTTAGCGTAACACACCCGCTTTAAGGACACTGACTGCTATTCAATCTATAACAGAAAAAAAAGTGTTTTTTGTTTTTAAATACAAGCTTTGTGTCACCAGATCTAAGTGGTGGCACTGGTCACCGTATCCACTGTTAGCGTAACACACCGCTTTAAGGACACTGACTGCTATTCAATCTATAACAGTGAAAAAAGTGTTTTTTGTTTTTAAATACAAGCTTTGTGTCACAAGATCTAAGTGGTGGCAATGGTCACCGTATCCACTGTTAGCGTAACACACCCGCTTTAAGGACACTGACTGCTATTCAATCTATAACAGTGAAAAAGTGTTTTGTTTTTAAATCCAAGCTTTGTGTCACCAGATCTAAGTGGTGGCACTGGTCACCGTATCCACTGTTAGCGTAACACACCAGCTTTAAGGACACTGACTGCTATTCAATCTATAACAGTGAAAAAGTTTTTTGTTTTTAAATCCAAGCTTTGTGTCACCAGATCTAAGTGGTGGCACTGGTCACCGTATCCACTGTTAGCGTAACACACCCGCTTTAAGGACACTGACTGCTATTCAATCTATAACAGTGAAAAAAGTTTGTTGTTTTTAAATCCAAGCTATTGTGACACCAGATGTAAGTGGTGGCACTGACTGGGGAAATGGGCACAGTATGCACTGTGAGCCTGACACAGAAGCTGGCAGCAGTGGCAGACAACTAAGTGCAATTACATTACATAGAAAAAAATAAATTAAAAAAAAGCATACCCTAACCCTAACCTAGCTATGCTTTTCCCTATCTTATGAACAGCAGCTACACTTTCCCTCCTCTTACTAAACATGCAGCTTGAGAATGAATCTAAAATGGATGCCTTCCAGGAGGTGGGAGGGTCTGCTAGGGAGGGTGTGCTGCTAATTGGCTGGAATGTGTCTGCTGACTGTGAGGTACAGGGTCAAAGTTTACTCAATGATGACGAATAGGGGGCGGGTCGAACCGCGCATATGTTCGCCCGCCGTGGCGAACGCGAACATGCTATGTTCGCCGGGAACCATTCGCCAGCGAACCGTTCGGTACATCACTAGTGGTGTACTAGCAAAACCATTATCAGATTTATTTATCCAATCATTGTTAACAGGAGAAGTCCCAGAAGATAGGAAGTTAGCGAATGTTGTGCCCATTCACAAGAACGGTAGTAGGGAGGAGTCGGGCAACTATAGGCCAGTAAACCTTACTTCAGTAGTGGGGAAAGTAATGGAAACCATGTTAAAGGATAGGATTGTTGAACATCTAAAAACACATGGATTTCAAGATCAGAGACAACATGGGTTTACTTCAGGGAGATCATGCCAAACTAATCTTTTTGATTTTTTTGAATGGGTAACTAAACTAATAGACCAGGGTGGTGCAGTAGACATTGCTTACCTAGATTTCAGTAAGGCTTTTGACACTGTTGCACACAGAAGGCTTATCAATAAATTGCAATCTTTAAGTTTGGATTCCAATGTTGTTAAATGTGGAATGCAGTGGCTGAGTGACAGGCAACGGAGTGTTGTAGTCAATGGAGTATATTCGACGTTTGGGCTTGTCGCCAGTGAGGTACCTCAGGGATCTGTACTTGGACCCATTCTCTTTAATATTTTTATTAGTGATATTGCAGAAGGTCTTGATGGTAAGGTATGTCTTTTTGCTGATGATACTAAGATATGTAACTGGGTTGATGTTCCAGGAGGGATAAGCCAAATGGCAAATGATTTAGGTAAACTAGAAAAATGGTCAGAGTTGTGGCAACTGACATTTAATGTGAATAAGTGCAAGATAATGCATCTTGGACGTAAAAACCCAAGGGCAGAGTACAGAATATTTGATAGAGTCCTAACCTCAACATCTGAGGAATGGGATTTAGGGATGATTATTTCTGATGACTTAAAGGTAGGCAGACAATGTAATAGAGCAGCAGGAAATGCTAGCAGAATGCTTGGTTGTATAGGGAGAGGCATTAGCAGTAGAAAGAGGGAAGTGCTCATGCCATTGTACAGAACACTGGTGAGACCTCACTTGGAGTATTGTACACAGTACTGGAGACCGTATCTTCAGAAAGATATTGATACTTTAGAGAGAGTTCAGAGAAGGGCTACTAAACTGGTTCATGGATTGCAGGATAAAACTTACCAGGAAAGGTTAAAGGATCTTAACATGTATAGCTTGGAGGAAAGACGAGACAGGGGGGATATGATAGAAACATTTAAATACATAAAGGGAATCAACACAGTAAAGGAGGAGACTATATTTAAAAGAAGAAAAACTATCACAACAAGAGGACATAGTCTTAAATTAGAGGGACAAAGGTTTAAAAATAATATCAGGAAGTATTACTTTACTGAGAGGGTTGTGGATGCATGGAATAGCCTTCCAGCTGAAGTGGTAGAGGTTAACACAGTAAAGGAGTTTAAGCATGCGTGGGATAGGCATAAGGCTATCCTAACTATAAGATAAGGCCAGGGACTAATGAAAGTATTTAGAAAATTGGGCAGACTAGATGGGCCGAATGGTTCTTATCTGCCGTCACATTCTATGATAGGAAGAAACCAAAAAGAATAAAGCTCACAGAACTTCCAAAGATATTAATTAATGAAGCTGCACCACAAGACAATTTTGTGAGGGACATCATATCACAATAGACGTTGCTGATGGCCGTATCACACATGGGGAGATTAGCAAGACCTGCTACAAATAAAGTCAGTATCAGTAAGATAACAATCCATATTGTAGCTATACATTTGTATGTTTTTCCATTTGTCATTAGAGTTGGATATCTCAATGGAAAGCCAACAGCCAAATACCTGTCATATGCCATAAAGGGGAACAGTAGATTGTCTATACATGCACTGCTCTGGATACAGAATGCTTGCAAGAGACATCCATCTTTAGAGATAGTTACAGAACCAGAAATTAAGTCAATGAGTAGTTTGGGTATGAAAGCTGTGATCCCGAAAATCCCATTGATCCCCAAATTACAAAGAAAAATATACATAGGTTCATGGAGAATTGGCTCAGTCCATATAATAAATGCAATCAGAAAGTATAGAAACATAGTACAAAAATATATAGCGAAATATAGATATTTAAATTTCTCCATCTCCACAAGTCCAAAAAGTATAAAATGAGTGTAGGTGAGTGACATATTTTTCATATCATTTCTCTTTGTGTGGTTTTTTGCTTAAAATGAAAAAGGAACATTCTATTGATAGTCATACATTATGGGCAGATGTACTAAACTTTCTTGCACTGAACATCATTGTAATTACTCAAGCTCAAGTC
>OW240913.1:11825841-11838023 GCA_933207985.1 Pelobates cultripes
TTAAAAGCGTAGCTTACAGGCCCATGCTTCATTATTAAGATGTGTAGTTAAGTGCAATAGCGGTTAATCCGTTTTAATGTAAAATACATGTGCTAATGCGATATTCGGATGTTGTATGCAAGCATTTTCTGTGGTGTATGTGGCTTTTGAAGGCGTGTAACTAGCAAATAATTTAAGTGTATTTTCAAGTGTGGGTTTTCAGGTCTAGGGTAGGCATAAAATGTTGGCCCCTGGCTTCGGAGTGGTCAGGCTGTGGAAAATATAAAAAGTGCAGAACTTTCCAGATTCTACTGACCTGTACATGTTGCTGTTCGGGTATGTTTGCAGGTCTTTCATATATTGGCTATGGTAAATGAGAATTTTTTAGATTTCAGCTCACACTGAAGGTGTAGCGTTTTGTTCTATGCGGGCTGTATCAGGGTAATTAAATTAAGTTGCACAAAGCCCAAGCCTGGAGTTAGGAGCCTCTTTGTAATGGGTAATAAAGGCAGTGTATGTTTATGTGTAGTGTGGTCTATATGAGGCTAGTATCTGCGGTTTGTTAATTAACTTTAAATCATAGGTTATTACTATCCAAAAAGAGAACGAATAAAGAAAAATGAACAAATAAAGAGAAAATATACACATAGTATGCATTATAAACCATTGCTTGAATGAGCACTTTAAAATATTACCTTTTTCTTTTGAACTAAAGGCCGCGTGGCCTAACATATAGTGCAGTTGACATTCTGAGAAAGTATACTGGTCAGGTAACTTATGTGAAGGCTGTATCGCCTGGCTGGCTGAATGAGGGCAGTGCCAAGTTTGGCCCCTACAAATCAATTAATGCCAGGAAAGGAGTCATAGATGTAGGGATAGTGTGCTCTGTAAGATTGTATGGGAGACAGAGACCCATATAACATGTGGAACATAAGGGTTGCACACATAGACCAGGGAGCAATTAGCGTCGTAAGGTCTCCCAGGGTGTCAGGCCCCGGACCGGTCCCCCAGTTCCGCCAAGGCCGCGCCTCGTAAGCATTGTGGTACAGTGGGCACTTGGGGACAACATGTGCTCCTGCGGCCCCCCCCTTAAGAGACCTCTGATACTCTAGTAGGTACATGGGCTGGCCTGAATGTCTCTCCCAGCACTGGCCACTTCTTCAGGACAGAGGACGCACGGCCTGTCAGCCACCGGTCCGCCTGAGGTGAGTAGCATCCAATCCCGCCGGGCTCGCAGCAGTGGGGACAATTTCCTCCAGGTGCCAACCTCACCCAGAGGTCGGGCAGCCATGATGTCGGCTCGTGGGCATTCTGGGAAGTCTGTCCGCGGCTTAGGTCATCCCGGGTTTAAAGGTACGTGCTGGGGTGCCCCTCTGTGTATGGGTCAGATTCTCCTCGTTAGAGTTTTCTGGCGGGTCTCATTTTGGCAGCCCTTGCCAGTACAGGGGATCGGTGTGGACCCAATTCGGAGGCTTCCGTCTTGGTGTGTGCCGTTCCCATGTGGCTGGGATTACCCCCATCGGCCAGGGAGGGGGAAGCGGGGCCACATCCCTCATGTCTCCGGTGTGTGTTCCCATCTGGGTAGGATGCCGGCTGCTGGATCTTGCTCAAATTCCACTGATGTCCCGGCTTGTGAAGGCAAGTAGGCCGTGTTTATCATTTTAGGTGCTCCCAGCATGTTGTTGGCCTTTGTCTGGTATCAAATTGGAGCTGGGGTGATTCTCCATGTCAGCATGTCAAAATATATGACTTTAGAGCTGTGTATGTGCAGTTTTAATGCCAATGTTTGGAGCTTGGGCCCAGAGACATGATAGTCTGCTTCCAGTCGGCTTGGCGGCCCGGCCCCGCCCCCCCATATGCATGCATGGCGATAAACATTAACATTTTGTTTCATTAGTGTGTATGAGAATACCTGTACTCTTGTCTATGAGTTGGGGCATTAGATGACCAAGGATGCTGCCCAGGACCTAGGTTCAGACAGGGGCCTGGTCCACCGGCTTTAAGTGCCCACCCACAAGCTGGCAGGGAGTTTAAAAGATCTTCCTGCACAGCCCTGTGCCTATTCACTTCTCACAGCATTGTGTTCTTCACCAATATCGGGCAAGTGTGCTCTCTTCTTGATGACTCAGAGTGCCACAGCCAGCACTCTGAGCCATTGACTCAGTGTGGGAACCATCAGGGCTCTCTTAAAGTGATCTTTATCTGATGGAGTTCCACTTAGGCATTCAGCTCCCTATGCACTGGTCCACAAGGGATCCTGCTCACACTCCACTGGACCATCGAGAATCCTTCTCACACTCCAGTGGTGGAACACACACAGTAAGCATGAAGGGACACACAACACTCAGTTCATCAAGTTACATAAATTATATATTTTGGCCTTATGAATCTGACATAAAAGCATCACACCCTGCCTTGAGGCATCCATGCATCTTCATTAGGATCCCCCAATACTCAATCTCTAATCTAGACTATTTCTAGCAATGAAGGCAACTTTACAATGAAGAACTCGTGGAATCCCAGTGTGATATAATTAAACAGCTGTCATGCCACTGGCTATTACATCACAACCTCCTCTGTGCCATCCCTGTCTGCTGTATTGACAGCTCACGGTGTGTCATTACCAACAACAGTTACATAAACAGAATTTGTAACGTTGTTTCATGCATTGTTGCCATCTGCAATGTGACTTACAATTTGTACCGGCCACCTTGTGTTTATAGTGTGCACAGATGTGCGCTTTCAAGTATTGTTTTATAGAAATTGTCTCGATAATTCTTCTGTTGCTCTTTTGAAATGGTTATTAAAGAAGCTGGCATCGTAATTATTATCTCAATGAGCTTCCAAGGCCATTGAAAAATCTGATTTGAACTGTATAGGTGCAAAAAGAAATTTCAATAAAATTGCAATTTTCCTGTAGTTTGAAAGATATTAACTATTGAATACAATAATTGTGATCAAGTAAAACCAAACAAACAACTGAAAGACCTGTATGAAGCACAACATGAAGGAGATGTAATCAAAGTCAATGTGTGGTTCTAATCTATGGTATTAAAGCCGTATATAAAGCTCTCTTTATGCTTCTCTAGAAGGACTGTAATTTTGTGTCTGTTAATTTTTTATTGTTATTTAAACAGCATTTGGCTTCATCATGCAATCATTTTCTTTACCATACGGCTAGTTGGATTGTTTAATTGTGTTATTGGTGAGGTTTTATTTTTGCAGATGACTTTCTTTAGGCCATCAGTTGATGAATACATGTTCGGTAAATATATATGCCATGTCTATTTTATTTATTGTCTTTACTATGTAAGTTTGGAGTCCAGACCAGATTCCTTTTGGGTTTAGCACGCCGCCCCACCCCCCAACACATGAAAGTATAAATTTGAGGAGATTTTGGATAGTAATGACACAAATTATAATTTTCATTTGGTAAGGAGCAGAGGCATAATTAGACACCATCGGTCCGAGGTGCAAATATTGCCCTGCTCCCATTCCCCACGGGTCTTATTCTCCCTCCCTAGTTCATGGAACTCAAATCGAACACCACTAAAACTTTACCTTCCATGGATGGTCGGCTATTCAAGCGGGAGTCGAACAGCGTTCGGTAAAAAGAAACTCACGAACAAGAGACATATAATGACTTTATCCACAAATGGCTACATTTGGTATTTCGCTCCCAGCTCCTTCATGTGTCTCATTTCCCCAGTCCCTTCATGTGTCTCCTTTCCTCTCAAAACCCCTTTATGTTTCTCACTTGCTCCCCAAACGTTTGTATGTGTGTGTGGCAGTGGGCTTGACTGTTTGAAGCATGTGTGTGTCAGTGAGCATGTGTCTCATCCCCCCCCCAAACCCATCCATGTGTCTCATTCCCTCCACCCAGCAATCCCATGTGTTCCATTCCCTCCCCAAAGGTGTCCCATTCCCTCCCCACATCCCCTCCCCACATCCCCTCCCCACATCCCCTCCATGTGTCTTATTCCCTTCTCCCAACCCAGCCCCTCCATGTGTACCATTCTCTCTGTCTAGCCCCCCATGTGTCTCATTACCTCCTCCGCTCTAGCCCCTCCATGTTTCTCTCACCCCTCCACTCCTGCACCTTCTCACCGCCATGGTACCCATCTGATAGGAAGTGCTCTCTCAGTGAGCACTTCCTGTCAGACTGCTTGGCCACTCTACATACAGCACAGCACTCACCTCCTGCTGGTAACCCGACAACTGCGGGTATGCCGGCGGCCCACATCTACACAGGTCGCAGCTGTGGCCGGCCCCCTGGAGTTACGGGCCCAGTAGCAGAGGCGACCCCTGCAACCGTGGTAGGTTCGCCACTGGTAAAGAGCAGATATATGATATGCATTGTGCGTATATACATCAAAGCACTATCACTTATATTGTTAGTTTTGACACTGCATGTTTCAATTGATTTTTTTATCACATTCATTTTGCATTACATATACACACCATGCTCTTTCATCAGTTTACTTAAATACACTTTAGCACTATTTAATTTGTCTACCACATTGGGATTAGTGTAAGACTGTCAGGAATCTTACCTGAGGTGGGAGTCTGAAGTACAGAGATGTACGCTTACCCTTACAGATAAACACAGTCCAAGGTGACCACGTAAGAAGCCACCTGGACTGTGAATCTGTGCACGGGGGTTGTGCAGGGAAGGTACTCCAATACGCAGTACAGGCAAGGACACAAGCAGAAGGATGGTCGATGGAAAAGCCAAAGTCAGAGGATGCCAGAGGTCAGGATAAACGAGGAGTGGAGCCAAGGTCAGAAGCTGGGTTCAATCTGGAGAACAAGCTCAGGAGACCTGAAAGCAGGAACTAAACATGTAAACCAGAATCAAAGAACTGATAATGTTCTCATGGATACACAGTATTTCATACGCAGCTGATAAGCGATCTGTCTCAGGTGAAGCACAGGCAATATCCACAGATAAAGTCCAGCCCCCTAGTGCTGCAAACATGGCCAGGTATAACAGGGATATAACTACTCAAAAGAATATAATCTGTTGTAGTCTTGGACATTGAAGGATCCAGGATCAAATCCCCTGTTTCACATTTGTGGCACGGCCACCCCTGGCCATCTGGATGGCACGGGGTTTACCCTGACAAAGACCGACCGATATTGGGGTACTGTGAAATAGTGGTGGGCTTAACATATGGCCATATGATGGAATTGAATCATCATCATTTGCTGAAAAAGGTGATTTTAAGTAGCTATAAAATGTATGTGTGACAAACTGGACCTCATCATGGGTTCTTGGAGGGGCATACTTGCCAGCCTCTTACCCCGTGACTATGGCCCCTGTAGTAAACACTATTTGTGCCTGTTGGGACTGGTAACAGGAACCATTCGAACTTTTGAAGTGGCACTTTGAACTCACGAAGCCATTCGAAGTGCCATTAGACCACGTGGCGGCCATCTTAAGCCGTGAGTACAACGAGCGGTGTTTGGTCGTTGAGTTTATGGAACTCAAATCGGACACTCGACGGAGTGAACACCGCTAAAAAACTTTACCTTCCACGTATGGTCGGCTATTTAAATGGGAGTTGAACAGCGTTCGGTAAAAAGAAACCCACGAACAAGAGACATATAATGACTTTATTCACAAACAGCTACATTCGGTATTTCGAACTGTACTTCGAATCCCTAAAGTAGACCGGCCGCATAGCCTGATTCTCTGGCACTGTTTTGGGCATGGGACCATGCGTGCAGTTGGTCAAAATATGACTTCCATAAAATTCTTGAAGCCCTGAACTCATCTGGGTGATTTTTGGATATGTTGGTCACCCAGATCAGGGCTATATAACATTTGTGGGGATGTTATGTGTTTTGGGGTACTTTTGGGACTTTTTAGAAATGTGTGGTTTTTTTCTGCCTGGAGATAATTGGGTTAATACAGTATCTGACTCAATTATCTCCCAGGCAGAGGGGAGAGATTGTATGCCATGTGTGGGAGTGCCTTACATTGTCAAGGTATTATTATGGGTTTGTAAGTTTGTGTCCCTGTCCCCAACAAGGTCCACGTGGGTGGACCCCTTGCTTGGGGACTTGCATGAAAGGCCAGTGTGGCTACCATTAAACCAGTCTTACTTCATCCTCAATACAGAGTTCTGTCTCTTATTATTGGGAACTGCTATACCACCTATACCAGCTATAATTCCTGCTCATGGGATTGCTCTTTGGATTACTATACTGGCTATAATCACTAGCTCTATTAAGAGCTAGACAGCGAGACCTGCTAAACTCTCTGGAGTAGAAGAGGTCCATCCACTGGAAGCAGGATCCTTGTCTTAGGCCCAGGGTGGTTGGGAACAGTAAGACCACAACCACGCTGCGGCAGTTTGTGGGGTCTACAGTGCTTATGGTGTCCGGTGCGGTGCTTATGGTCCTCAGTGCCAGCTAGGGAGCATCAATTGGCAGAGGTACCCAGTCGGGTGCCAGGTAGTCGGTCACAGTGTGCGCTGTTCCTTAATCTGTATTATTTATTGTATTATTTATTTTATTATAGGTCATTGTGAATTTCCTTATTTTTGGATCAATCTCTGGAGATTGTAGGAAATTGTCACTCTTCCAAGACTACTTATTACCTGTGACTTGCATTTTTGGTTCTTTATTAGCATATTTGGCTGTACCATTGACTTCTTGGAGTCATTTTTTGACCAATGCCTGCAGCAATCATTGTCCTAGGACTCTGCTGGTCAACATACAGGACTTGGCTCAAAAATGTATTACTCACAATGTTGAATGTAGCAGTGGATAAAGATATAATGTGTGTTAAGGTCTGTTTTCCTTAAATAACTCATCTTGAATCAGTGGACTGTACTCCATTCTTCTCTGTTGTTGCTGCTGCAGTTGCTTACTGAATTAATTATTTGGCACTCTTTCCATTTACCAGAAATTGGTAATTCTAATAAGGGGGTTTCAGATCTCCTTACTGAAATCTCATATACAGTTGCTTAGGAAAAAGAGGGTAACAAAATGAAGCCACTTACAGATATACAACGTCTGCATCTGCAGACTAAGAATGTTTCTCTACAGAGAGCAGCCATTTCAGAGTCTCTTTTACCAAGTGGGGTCCCTTCTTCCTCCTTCTTCCTCGGTCTTCACAATGTTCTTCAAGGAATCACCAGGTGTCCTACAAAGTTTGCCTTCTAACAACAAGATTCTAAACTTTTCCCAAACATCCTTGCTCAAGTCCGTAATCCACCATTGATATATGTATCAGCTCCAAAAAAGAATTATCCAATCCTCTTGCAGGAAAAAAATATATATGGTGTTTAATATACAATGTAGCTTATTGAAATATTGCATGGAACCGTATTCCGAGTTAGAAACAAGAACATTATTATGTTATTGTACATGAGACAATATATTTTACAAATAGCTCTTTGTCTAATATTTCACCTTATAAAACATGGGTGGAGAAGCGAATGAACCATTAAAGGAGAGATTTTGATTTGTTTGCCAGCTGAAGTAAGCTAATATTTTTATATTCTGCAGATGATTTGAGGTCTGATCTTACAGTCTACTATTATCTTGCTGACAAATTATCTCCTAATATATATTGTGCTGATCTTTACATAAAAATGTGTTCTTTCCCAAGCAGAATGATCTGAGAATGTGCTTGGGGATAAAACGCTGGCAAATGTTAATCTTATTTATAACCGAGGCGTACTTGTCAGGTTTAATGGCTTACATATAGAGAAATTTTTTAAACAATACAGGCATACAAAGACAATATTACCTAATATTGTAGATAATAGTAGTAAAACCTTGTCAGTTTCATAGTCTTGATGGTAACAAGATTAAGGCAAGTCGTGTTGGTTTTGGAATAATAGCTTATCATGGAATCTAAGCAGTGAAATAATAGTGATTTTATTAATTCACTAAAGCTCGAGTCTTGCCTGTAATAAATTATTTTATATATTATTTATAAATCAGTTATAAATTAATTTTAAAGCCAGTTTTTAAGTTGTATTTAGTTACATTTCTTGACAAGAGACAGAGTTCACCAGTGGCAGCAGGTGAAGTATAAAGATGGTGGGTTGTTGCCCCATCATTTCTTGGTCTTTGCCCACTTTGCCCGATGTACTCAACTTCATGACCCAGTAAAATATAATGCTCTGCTCAACACTGTTGAAAATATTCTGTTAGGAAAAAGATCTGAAGTTCTAAGGGAATTAAAAAAGACACAGATTAAGAATTCAAAGAATTGAGATAGAATTGGAGATGTGGCCGTGCCTTCAACAAATTTAGTAGGCATGTACTTAGAAATAGAATACTGCCACTTAAGCATTGGCATCAGGAACACAGGGACACAGGGACTTGGTGTTAGTTGTCACAGATTACATTTAAAATAAGTTGTTTCACCATTTGAAACCCAGGCTTGACAAAAGCACTTGCAGTGCTAAATCACTTAGATGAATAAATTGACCACCTATAAGCTGAGTGCCCAGTCAGTGTTGTATTTAGCCTAAGGCAAACAAGGTATTTGCCTTGGGAAGCACTAACCAGTGGGTGGCAAAAATGTCACCCCTAAACGCCATGTCCCTCTGACATGGCAAGCTTATGGCCCCCCCAGGTTAGCATGAGAGGTTACGAGGGAGCTTGGGTCTTCCTGCTCTTCTCCCTCATGTGCCAGTGAGGGAGAAGAGCAGGAAGGGGGGTGTCCGTCAAATCAGTGAGAGTCTGTTTGTCATTGAGTGTGTGACTATCAGTGAGTGTCTGTCAATGAGTGTCTGTCAGTGTGCGTGCGTGTGTGTGTCTGTCAGTGAATGAGTTTGTGTCAGTGAATGTGTGCATTTCAAATCAGTGAGTCAGTGTCTGTTAGTGAGTCTGTGTGTTTGTCATTGAGTGTATGTGTGTGTGTGACTGTCAGTGTGTATCTGCCAGTGTGTGTCTGTCAGTGAATGTGCGTGTGTCTGTCAGAGTGTGTGCTAAGAGGGACACTATAGGCACCCAGACCACTTCAGCTCATTGTGGTCTCGGTGCAGTACCCCAGGCCTTTTAACCCTGCAAGTGTAATTACTGTAGTTTCTCAGAAACTGCAAAAATCACCTTGAGGGGTTTACTCCACCTCTAGTGGGTTGCCTAACTGATGCTGGGCGTCCTCACCCTGTGCATGTGGACATCAAGTGTCTGCTAAATCCCCATGGGAAAGAATTGATACAATGCTTTCCTATACGGAAGTCTAATGCAAGTGCAGAGGAGGAGCCTGGCATTGGGGGTGATGGATTAAGGTAAGTGACTGGAGAGATTTTAACCCCTTCAGTACTGAGTGGGGGGAGGACATGAGGGAGGGGGACACTATAGGGAATTATAGTGCAAAGAAAACAGCTTTGTTTTCTTGGCACTATAGTATCCATTTAAAATGAGTTGGAAAAGGTGGAGAATAAAGAGGAATTGGTGGGTTTTTAATCAGGAAGAGGTGCGGCCTTGACAGGAAGGGGTGGGGCAAATTTAGATTAGGGGTGCCCAGGTTTAGTCATGCCTAGGGCAGCACAAAACCAAAATACACCAGTGTATTACTTTCTATTAGGTTTTATAAAGATTAGATTTTTATAAACAAAGTACCTTCTCAAGAACTGCATTTTTATCTTCACATTTACTGGTAATTTTGCTGCTATGTATATCATTCTCAGTGGTCTTACGTGTTCCCAACTTGCCCTGTTACAGTCTATAATGAATGCGGCAGCGAGACTCATCTTCCTGTCCTACCGAACCACCCACGCCTGCCCCCTCTATCAGTCCCTACATTGACTTCCCGTAAGAGATCGAGCTCAATTTAAGATCCTAGTACTTGCTTACAAAGCTGTACACAATGCTGCTCCGACCTACCTACTCTCACTATTAAACAAATATGTCCTGTCTAGGCCCCTACGCTCTGCCAAAGACCTAAGTCTTCTGTTCATACTCCAACCTCTAATCCTCTCCTTAAAGACTTCTATAGGACTGCACCATTCCTATGGAACACCTTTCCCCTCTCTGTTAGACTTTTACTCAGTCTCCATTCCTTCAAAAAATCTTTGAAATCTTACTGCTTCAGGAAAAACATATCAATTAAACTGTGAACAGCTTTCCCTCCCCGCACCCTGATTCCTCTCCTATAACTGTCATCAAAACAAAACACTAAGTACTCAGTGAACACTATCTTACCAACCTACTTTTCTACCATACCCTTACCTTTTGTGTCACTATGCCCCACTCCATCTAGCATATTCACTTACTGAGAAGCGCCCTTAATCCCTCTGTTGCTGTGTGTCCAACTCGTTTGCTTATAAATACATTTCTGTTAGTCGACCAATTATACAACGCTGCGGAATTTGTTGGCGCCTTATTAATAATAATAATAATAATACCAGAAGGACCTTGCAATTGTAATGCTTTGTACTTTTATCATGAGTGTGAGGCTTCCCATCTTTTGTTTTGTTTCATTTTATATATATAACCCCCATAATCTATGCCAGCCATAACCTGGAGTAGTAGTCTAAAAATATATCTGTGGACAGCTGGTCAAACCCTTACTTTCAGCAATCTCATTTAAGTACTGAGCTGTGGGTAATTGGCAGCATAGTCACATATTTAGAAATTTTTATTAAATTGACCTTATGTTCCATAGGTCTACACAGATTCAATATATTTATTTTATTAGATAAAGAAAACTGTAGCAGAATTACTTCATATCTCCCTCTACATTTATTTGAACTGTGAGTTTGTTTCGAAACTATTTTGTATGTTTTTTTTACAAGACTTGATGCAGCCATGCAAGTTTCCCTTATTCAAGGTTATGGGGTTTAATGACAAAAAGAAGAACTGTCTGACGGCAAACTCTGAGGCCACATACATAGTACACAATGCTGAGTGTCCTGCCAAGACCCAACACAATGACAGCAGTTTGGCCCTTTCTCCATCATGAAGTTACTGATAGTTTTATGTAAGATTTTTGCAATAAAGTATTCGTGTAAATATTCACTAACCTAAGTTAAACTCCAAGGAAGCTTTGGGTATGCTTTCCAATTTAAAACATATTTCTTACAACAGAAATATGATTCAGCTTTTCAAAATACATAACATTTGGTGGACCAGTAATGTTGTCTTCTTGGACTTAAAAAGTTCTTCGACATTTTGAAGACCCAAATGAATTTCTGTCAAGTCTACTTATAGCATGCATGCATGAAATATATACTTTAAGATGAGTTCTGGGTTGTGTATTTTTGAGTTGATCCTTTTTGTTTCAAAATATGTTGAGCAATATTTAGTACAGTTTGGTTTATTTATATATATACACTATATGGATATATGGACAAAAGTATTGGGGCACACCTCTTACTTATTGAATGTAGGTGTTTCAATCTGACCCACTGTCACAGGTTTATAAAATCAAGAACCTAGCCATACAGTCTGCATTTCAAACATTTGTGAACAAAATGGGTTCATTCTGAAGAGCCCATTGAATTCAAGGGTGGTACTGTGATGGGATGCCACATTTGCAATAAGTCACTTTGTGAAATTTCATCACTACCAGATATTCCACAGTTAACTGTAAGTGGCATTATTGGAAAGTGGAACATTTAAAAATAACAGCAACTCAGACACAAAGCGGAAGAACAAGTAAAGTCACAGAGCGGGGTCACCAAGTGTTGAGTTGCATGGTGCGTAAAAGTCACCAAGATGACTTAAATAAATACATAGACTTTCTCACCCCTTTAGGTGATTTTCCTGTGTATTCCTCATGCTCAGGTACTTTACTAGAGGCCTGTAAATCTGAGAGTTCTGAGATCTCAGATGTCCCAGCTGCACTCAGCTGGAGTTACTCTCCCAACTTGTGGGTTACAGCCCTGAGTACTTCTATCACAACTGGGGCTACTACTGCCTCATGTAACAGACCAATTGGTGTACCTGTCATTTATCTTTCTCTACTCTTCCACCTTCTAAAAGGGACACTCTAGGCACCAGTACCACTACAGCTTAGTAGTGGTTCTGATGCAAACAGACTGCCCGTGTAGTCCCAGCAACGTATACACTACCTTTCATGAGAAAAGCTAGTGTTTTCATTTTTTCTCTAATACATCTTAAGTGTACCACAGCCACTAGAGGTTCCTGTTACAGTCCTGTAATTTTTTCAGGACTACCTTTTGGATCTACATGCATGAGGACACTGTACAATCCATTATAGAGATGCATTA
>OW240913.1:11844911-11858452 GCA_933207985.1 Pelobates cultripes
TTCATTGTGACGCTGCATTCTTAGTTAGCTGTCCAAGAGGAGGGAGGGTCTGCTGCTGATTGGCTGGAATGTGTCTGCTGACTGTGAGGTACAGGGTCAAAGTTTACTCAATGATGAGTCCATGGCGAACCGTTCGTGGCGAACCGTTCGTGGCGAACAGTTCGGTCAACCGTTCGGGACATCACTACTGGGCAATGGTAAAACAACAATGGCTTCGCAATGTGCTTTTACTAAATTTTTATAGATAGCACCGCTTGATCCTTTACATCTCCTGTTAGTGCATTCAACAAATAACTTTTTGACAAATCCATTAATATTAGGCAGTCTTTCTAAGCAAAACCCTCCAATAATCAAAGTTCTTACTAGTCAATGTTAGATTGAGACACATTTTAATAGGAAGGAAAACTTCCTTTTTAAAATAATTAAGAAAGGTAAGCCAGTAAAGGCTTCTAACTTGGTCCATTCAGGTTTCTTTGTACTCTGTCTCAGTAATTCTTCATCAGCCATCCACTGGAGAATCAAGGTTAGACATCTGGAGATTAAACTAATACTTTCCCCACTACAGAACTTCTGGGCTTTATATCTGGACTGGGGCTTTGTAAATACTCATTGGGGCTGAATCTGGTACTGGTATCTGGAGTTGCACCATTTAGATCTAGTTCATAGAGTTTGTGACTTTGAGAAAGTAGTAGCTCATGTTAATAAAAGGAGTTGAGTTTAAAAAAAAATCACAGATCATTGAGTTTTACACACAATCATGAACAAATGCTAGATGGTTACTGTACTCTTCAGAAAACACTTGCACTTCATAATGTTTTATAAATAATTGCCCTTTCTAATAACAGCAGAACCACTCATCTGCTTCCCATCAGTGCTGTGGAGCTGAGGCTGCCTTTGTGTGTTTGACCAGCTGAGACAACCCTTGGGAGCAATATCTTTTTAGAGTCTCCAAGTTCAAGAGGAAGAATTTCCTGTGCTTTTTTATTATTACAATTTAATATTTAAGCTTAAACAATATACTGTTCTATATAAAAAAAGCAAGGCCTGAGAGATTTAATGAACATAGTTTAACTGTTTTACTGCTGGATAGTGAGGATGGGGTATCCATCTACACCCTATAATTCTTTGATCTTAAAGGGTAATAGGTTCCATGTGGTTATTTGCTTGGTTTTAGAAATGGGTCTACCAAAGGTAACATGAGTAATTTCTTAACAATAAAACAGGAGAGTTACCATATATAACTAGAGATTGGATTCATAATCTGTAAATTCCATGGGATCAAAACTTGATACACTTTTTATAAGGTCGTGAGTACAGATAAGAGTAGAGCAATTACCTCCAGACAGTTGTTTGGAACACATTTAATTATTCAATGTCAAAATTGTAACTGGTCACTCATGACCTTTAGAATATCAAGTCCAGAACACTTTGTTTCCTGATGGGTTCAGTATTTGTGGTTTTAATCAAAGTATATTTGTGACAGATCCCTCTGTCTTGGATTTACAGGGACTTATTATTCATTTGTTTGCTTGATTCGTGTTTTCCCCGTTCGTGTGGACTCTATATACTTCCCCTGAAGCTACCAAACAAAACTCCCGAACGGCCAGCCACCAAGTAGAGAAGTGTGCTGCTGGTTAACCTCTTGGCCCCATTAGAACGTTGAGGTTAACCGCAGACACCTCTTAATTGGTGCCTGTAGCTGGGTGGCCGCCGTTCGTATCCCGAACACGAGGTCACGGCCATTTTAAATCGACAAACGCTATCTGGGGACCCGTTGAATGCCTGTGTTATATTACAATATTGCAAAATTATGTATTTATGCATTTTTGTCATTGTCACCTAAAATGATGTTTGGTCTTTGTCCAGGGAGATAATTTAATTACTTCACAATTATCTCCCGGGCAGAGCAGAGGGTCTTGGGTAATTAAAGGGGAAGGGCTACATGTGTAGCATTCTGATTGGTCAATGTAATGTCCTTGTCACAGTCTCCCATTTGGTCCCCACGGGGAGTGTCCACCAGGTGGGAGACCTGCATAAATACCGGGCAGGTAGCCCTCAATAAACCAGATTCCTGCTGACCCTCAATACAGAGCTTTGTCTCGTCATTGGGGGGATTATTCGTATGGATTACGCTTGTTCGGCAGTTTGAGAGGTCAGATGGTTTGTGTATTGCTGCTCGGCAGTTTGGAGCGCTCAGTGGCTACCTCTGCATTCGGGAAGGGAAAGTCCTATACGGCAGTAACCCCTCTCCTACCGGGGGAGCTGTAACAATATTATTAAAATGTTATACCTAAAAAAAAATGATTTCCTTCTTATTATGCAATTTGATTAAAGTGAACCTGTCATAACAAGTTAATTTTAAGTTGTAAGATCATGTTATGCAAGTGAATATTTGAGTACCCTAAAAACAAATGGTGACTTTCATGCTTTAGGAGATATTAATGTAACATCTACTTCCTATCCAGTGCTGACTCTGCTACTAGCATGGATGTTACACTAATGTGTATTCCCTCCTGTTCCCATATACTGGACTGTCCCTATCAGGGGACACTTCTCAAAGCAGGACATACAACACCATGGCGTCTTCATGGTGGCTTCATTGATAGTGCATCAGTAGATGGTCCAAGTGACTTCTCAATTCACTCTGTATCTATTTTGCAAAGGGTGGTCATCTGAGCAATAATTACAGCAAATACAGAATATGTATGATATATAAAATCAGTCATTTCTCGGTACACGTGTTAAGTCATCACCCTATTCTTATTTGATGAAAACTGATTGAAGGTTGAGAGGTGATGTGCATTTTTTACTAACAAATTTAAATATCTATACATTTGCTGCCAATTATGCTTGTGCAATGTATAGGACAGGGGTAGGCAACCTCCGGCACTAGTGCCATGCACGGCACTCAAGGTGTCTTTGCATGGCACTCAAGGCTGCTAGAGCCAAACAGGCTCTGGCCTATCAGGAGTCCCATTAAAACTTCAGATATCTGCTAATACGAAGAGGTGGTGAAGGATAATCCTCAATTTATGCATTGCAGCACGTAAAGGAAGTGATCTCGGCTCTGCAGTAGAGCAGCCTGCAGCTGCTGTTGCAGCTCCTGTCTTTGACCTGTACCAGGCCAGCCTGGTCCCCACTGGAACCCAGGGAAGCCACCCACACTGCTAGATATACACAGAAATGCAGAATAACCCTCCCCTCATACAAATAATACGAACAGCCCACAAACACACACACAATCCGCACAAACGTAACCCGCTAACAAACCACATACATGCACACAACCTCACATGCAGCCTCTCACATTTAATACCCCAAACAGCCCCCACACACTACCAAACACACAATGTGACATATCCATCCACACACAATTCCACAAGCAGCCCTCATACACAGCCCACATTCATATGTATCATACACAATACCATAAACTGCTAATGAACATATACAATATAATAGCTCATATACGCACAAATACAACAATACAAAGCAATCACAGTAAAAATAACACAAGCAGAATACGGCAGAGACACCTCAATTTAAAAAAAATAGGACCGGCACGCTACGGGACATCACAATCCTATATCGGCACAGTGCTGCTAAAAGGTTGCCTACCCTTGGTATAGGAGAAATTGTATGCGGTTTCTTTAGAGTATACATTGGTATATCCATTACTGATACACTTTAAAATGAACAAAACGCTGAATTCTTATTGTCCATTCTATGTGGGAACAGTATTTTTAGACATCTTTTGTTCATAACAACACTCATTCCAAAGAGTCCTGCACACCTACCTTTTGTCTAATATTGTCAAAAGACACCAGCACTTTTGAGCAAGAGTACAGCATTGAGGTCTATAGAAGATCCTGTAAGACTGCGAGATCCACAATAGAAAGATACTGAGAAAAATTGTCAAAGGAGTTTTGCCCATGGTGCCAAAAAAAAATAAGTGATTGATGGTTAAGGAAGCCACTAAATCAAATAAATAAATAAATGCAGAAATAAATAAATAGTGGTACTAGCCAGACCAAATGCTGAAAATTTGCAACCCAATGCAGAAAGCAATGGAACGCTCAATTCAGAGAATGCTGACAATATGTGACCGAATCTAAATGGTAAATAATTCGGACATGATACGGTCGAAATTTGGTTGACTGAATTTCAACCAGAACAGGTTATGGAAATAGAATTTATAGAATATATATAAGACACCTCCAAAGTATGATGCTACCACCACAATGCTTAATGGTTGGAATGGTGTTGCACAGGTGATGAGTGATGGCATGGAGGAGAGGCTTCAGTCTGGTCACAAAGGCCAGATCGGTGGTCGGTGATGCTTGTGCTTATGAAAATTTCTCTAATTTCTACACATGATCTGAGGAGCTCACCCAGAATGACCATTGTGTTCTTGTTCACCTCTCTTACCAAGTGTGGTTATTCCTACCAGTTCAGAGAGGCATTCTCCTTTTCCTCTAAAATCCACACATAGACAGGGTGGATCTATCTAGTGTCCTGCCCTTTGACAGCCTAATGGATGCTGCATGCTTGAAGGGCACATGCTTTTATGAAATAAAAGTGCCCTCTGTCACCTCTTGTCCTTTGGGGACCATGTCACTCAGGCAACCCCATGGCTTGTTTTACGTTTATTCGATATCCTATAACTCTGACCTGACTAGTACCTCTAATTATCCTCTTAGCTGTTATCCTGACCTTGACTTATCTATTGACCACATTCCATCTGTAATATAAGTTAAGCTCGTATAAACTACACTCTAAAGTCTGGTAATATGTTGGTTTTTGCATATGCATTTAGAGTTATAAGACCTTACATAGACATGTGTCTGCCTTTTCAAATCAGTTAAAATTGCCACAAGTGGACTCCAATGAAAGTGTGTAAACAATTTTGTTTTTTTAAACAAATTTGCAAAGTTTGCAAAGATCTAGTGTTTGCTTTGTCATTATTATTATTATTATTATTATTATTATTAAGTAATGCTACAACATAAAACAAATGTAAAATAAATAAAATGAAAGGGTCTGAATACTTTCTGAATTCACTGTATGCATACATGTATAGTAACTAATGTATTTATTGATTTACTTAGCAAGGACAGTATAAAATGTCACTAGATTAAGTTATGGGAAATTTGTTCATGGGGAGTAGATTTCCGTCGAGCTTGTCCGTTCAATATTATACTGGCCCTGTGCCGACCTACAGTTGGACAACACACTCAAAATTATTGAATCAATATCAACACTAATTCACAAATGAGAAATTCTAAATTGTACTGAAGCATGAAATCTAGCTTTCTTGTTGGGCAATAATGTAATTTCTAATATTTGCTCTGGGAGTATAAGACTTTAAAAAAATTGAACATTGTTTGTAAATGTAAACGATCACTGTATGTAGTTCTTATACAAAGGTTAAAATATGTAACCTTATATCAAAATGTTATATTAGGAATCAACAAAGAGTGGCACAGAAAATTCATTTAACGGAGTTAAAATATGTCTATATGCGGACTGTTGTCAATGCGAAATGTGTTTACACTTTAAAGGGTCACGCTATGCACCTTAACAATTTTGCATAATTGCAAAGTTAATAGTGCAGAGAGCACTCTGTGCACACGTTCAAACCTGAGAGTGGTTTAAAATAGCAATTTGTAAAATAATCACACAGCTCTAAACAGGTCGCCATAGTCAAACTGGCAGCCGTAATTCTGTCTTCTGGGCATCCTTTGTTAATGCGCAATGTGGGCTGATCTCGCTCACCTCCTCGGACATAGAGAGAGCCAAGCTCTTAAGGCTCTCTTAAGGGTCTGCCCTTTTAGGCAGGGAGGAACTTGCCTTGAACTGTCCAGCAAATTAGTTTGTTCAGTTATACTCTATAGCTCCTGGCATTTGATGGGATAATTTCAGAATTACAGTCCTGCTTAATCAGGAGAATCAGAGCAAGGGAAATAGATTTTGCAGGCACCACCGCTACTAGGGATCACCACCCAAAAACCTTAGGTACTATTAGCTTCAGTGTTTCCAAGAATATTCCTAGTCAGTACAGACCCCTTATAGATGAGAGGATCTCTCCATGAGGTACACAGAGTTTGGGCATGTCCAGGTCGGACAGAAAAAAGTTTGGTCGAATTTTGACCAATTCTGCATCATTTTGAATCAGAGAATTTCGATTTGGTACTTTGACCGAAATTATTCACAATGGAAAGATTTAGAAAAACCTTATCAAGTCAGAAGAACTGAAACATGTTTGCTATGCACATCCCTAATAGCCTTTGCCACTTAACACCAACTTTGAATCACTAATTTACAGAGTGGGAATTGTTTTTTATTATTGTTGAATTGACACTAGAGGCATCCTTTTTTTCTTTCATTTTAGGGGTTCCCTGGCAATTTGTATTTTAAACCCAAACTATGTTTTAATTAAACTGAAATATTCTGAAAAATTCTTCAGAAGCAAAACATTTCAAAAACCAGAACCATCTTAATCTGGAGGAACCAAAAATGATCACTAGTCTAGCTTTGGACACTCATTTAATATACAGGAACCGCAAGCAGATAGTTTTATCATATAACAGTCATACAGGACATGTTACAGGGTGGACAATCCAAGTCAAACTGCGTTGGCAACGTCAACGTTATTTCATTTCAAGGAGAGCAAGACATATATGTTCAGTTTGAATTCTTCTGGATTAGTAAATCAGTGTACTTTTAGTGGTTAATTTTGAAAGGCTTACGTCTCTTTTACCCAATTCACTGTGTGACTTTGTTGTTCTCCAATAGATGAAATTGTAGGAAAAACAAAAAAAATCTGGTGTCTTGCCTTAGAACATTTACTCCTAGTGATTTATTTTAAGCTCCTGTCAATTCCATTATTGTACAGCTGTACCGCAGGTCATAATTCCTTGCTAAAGTATGAAGTAAAACTGATAGTATGTCTCCATGATTTAGATTGCAGCATATGTGCAGCATTAATAATGTTATAATGGTGTTTAAAATGTGTTTCAAGGGACAGATTTAATATTGTAATTTCCTATCGTTTTCAGTCTGTAGAGAGTAATTGTTAAATATGAGCAAGGCCTAGGTAGATCGAGATTATTATAGACTACTGTAAAATGGATATCATATAGGCCTGTGGTGGATTAGGACTTGAGTATTTTGCCGATGAGTCCCCTCAGGTTACATTTTTCTGTATCATATCTCTGGTATGAATTGAAATTGACATTTAATATCAGACTTGGAGGTTCGTTTCGGACCAAACTTCAATTCAGCCTGAATTTGGGCTGATTTGGTGATCAAATTCTTGAAAAAATATAATGTAAAATATATCCAAATTACAGACTCGCCGAACCACACAAACATGTTTGAAATATGTTCTAACCAAACCACTCTATGCTGAACATTTTCTAGGGGTGTGGGAGGGTAGTAATCTGAAGTTAACCTATGTCACCAAGAGGAGAGATGACTGATGGAAAAAAGAATTCACCAATACAGGGAAAAACCGGAGAAGCTGTAATATTGTATATGTTATAAAAATATATAAAATATACAAATATATATATATAGATTTTTTTTGTACCGCTTCCCCTGTTTTTACCTCTATTGGTTATTTTTTCTCATTTGATCTGTGAACCAATTGATGGGAAACGCTCATTTCAGTGGTGTATGTATATGGTGTATGTATTTTGCAACACTCTGATTGGCCCATTTAGGCACCTTTTTGGTTTGTTCTATGTGTTACAAAATATTTTCTATCTTCTGAAAAGATTATTCGGCAGAACCAAAATTCCTCTCTGCATAAGTCTACATAATAGATGAGTGGATATCCCTTTAAATATAGGTGTTTAGATTAGACTTACAGTCATCTTAGTGAACACAGTAGTTCTCGTAGTATCTGACAGTTCAAGAAGCAGAATTATAATGGAATCGAGTCATTCCACTATTTTCTTCCCTGGTTTAGATAATAACTAGTATTTGTACAGCACCTTTCTCCCAGTGGGACTCAAAGTGCTTTACAGCACATGCTCTCGGAATTATCCAAATCGGCAGCTGAATAGTAATAGATGTTTTCATTACCCAATTGATGGTACTCATTTTATCGACCTCGGAAGGATGAAGGGCTGAGTTGACCCTGCTTGGATTTGAACCTGTCATCTTGCATTTTTGACCAGGCAATTTACCACTGAGCTACCTCACCAGCATGACTATCACTGTGGTATATGAGGTTAGTGCCTGACCTCATCTCCCAAGTTCAGTATCTCTCAAGCAATTAGTCAAAGTTCCGTACTTAAAGATTACTCAATTCTGAACACTGGCGACAGCTTGGCAGATAGTGTTCATTGGAAATGTTGAGAAGCACAAACTTTAATGTGGAGATGTTAATTCATGTAGGGTTACGTGTGGCTATTTAGGAAATATCTCTGACTGAGTTTGGAGATATTGTTAAGAGCCAGACAGTTACAGTTGGTAGTCATTGAGAAGAGGTTGCAAAACTCTGCCCACGCATGGAGTGATTATATAATTACATTGGTTTTTTCACTAACAGTGAATGCAATGTTTTTATTGTTTTTTTTAGGTGAACGTGGGCAAAAAGGGGAAAAGGGTGAAATTGGAGAAAGAGCGAACACAGGTAAGAAATTATTATTATATACTTTATATCTGAAATTATTTTTTTATATGACAAAAGGAGTGTTATTGTATGATTTTGAAATACTACAGAATTATTTAAAATAATGTATCAGCTGAAGATGTAATCAAAATACAAGAATATTATAGGTTTCATAATTTAAATATATATTCGTAACTCAATGGTGTTCTACTAACTAAGTAGTTATCGTGCCCCCCCCACACCCCCCCCCGTGTGAAGTAAAAAAATAATAATTGTAATTTAATGCTGCATTCATCCTACCTCCCTGGCTGAGATCATCAGTCTTGATGATCTCAGCAAATTCAAATAGTGAACTTTAAGCATGTTAGAAAATTCCTACGCTTATATGACTTCCGCGGTCTGAGTGCTTCCATTTTGTTTCTGAACTTAACATTGACATTTAACCTACATTAAAATCATATTGGAAATTGACTATAATTTCTTCATAAGGGATAAGACTGTGTTCAGCTGAAAAGATGAACTCTTTTATTTAGATAGTCTTTCAACAAACGTACAATATGTACAATATTTATAGTCTACATGTACATATCATCACATAAATGTAGTATAAATATTTTTTCAAAAAGTTGAGCCACTCTCTTTTGATATAATACATCTTAATTCACACAGTATTAAAGTCATAACACCAATGATCTTACATACCACAAGTAATAAATCACAAATAAATTAATCAAATAGCAAGCTATTTCCTTCAAAACTACATGCAGTCGAATTACCATAAACTAAATCTATATATGTCTGTTTTCTTAGAAGAGGGACTTTTAAGAATTTCTGCTATTTTTTTCTTTATGGAATAATGATATTCATATAAAAATGTGTCCATCGTTTCTGTAATAATTTTGCACGTCTCTCTTGCATAGAGTCTGTCACTGTTATTTATAAATTTTACATTATCACATACATAAAGTTTGCCGTGATAACTTATCCAGAAAAGATGAACCTCCCAGAGCTGGATCAGTTAGAGGTCATGAGATTGTATGTCTGTTTTTATAATTTATTTTGATATCAGGCCAAATAAGGTAAACAGGAATTATCTTATTCTAATGGTTAAACGGTCCATAAAGAGTCAATGGCTTGATTACATTTATATTGTTGATGCTTGCAAAAATGTTGGAGAAATAACAACAGATATTTAGAAATTAGGACGGGAGGATAAATTGCTATGTTAAAAGTAATTTTGAGTAAAGTGATCTAAGAATCATGAGATATGATATAAGTGATCAAATCTTTTTGACGATGTTTCTGTTTTTTGCTGTATACACAAATCAGCTACAACATTAACACCACTGACAGGTGAAGTGAATAAAATGGTTTTCATCATTACAATTGCACCTGTCACGGGGTGGGATATATTAGGCAGCAAGTGAACCACCAGTGTCAGAAGCAGGAAAAATAGGCAAGCGACTGATCTGAGTGACTTTGACAAGGGCCAAATAGTGATGGCTGAACCACTGGGTGGTTCTAAATTTCAAAACGGCAAGTCTTGTGCAGGTGTTCCTGGTATGCAGTGATTAGGACCTACCAAAAGTGTTGCAAGGAAGGACAACTGGTGAATCTGCATCTGGGTCATGGGTGCCCAAAGCTAATTGATGTCCGTGGGTCTGCTGCTAATGTCTTGGTTCTAGGGGTCTTGTTGAGTCCATGCCTTGATGCATCAGAGCTGTCTAGGAAGCACGAGACATATTAGGCAGGTAGTTTAATTCTGTGGGTGATCTATCTGCAAGTGACTCCCTTGTGCCAGCATTTCTGTTTAGAAATCTCTCCTCTGATCAAAGGTTTTGCTTTCTGTGTAAGATCAATAAACAACATTTTTATCAGAATCTCTGGTCTTGACAAATGTTGTTGATATCCAGAGGAACTTGTCAACACGTTCCAATACATATATCTCATCCCCGTCCTTGTCCAAGTGAGAGCCGCTAGAGGTGGCTTTAGTCGAAAGTGTAAACATTGCTTTATCTCATAAAAGGAAGTGTTCACACTGATCAGCATGAAAAGACAGGCTATATGGCACAGAACCACTAGTGTTAAGTCAGGTAAGTGGAGATAAGTTCCCTTTAAATATAGGTCTAACTCATGAGTTATATTTTAATCTCAGCATTTCAAGCTTGCGTGGTTAGCAACAAAAAACTAGCGCACATTGAAGCTTACAGATAGCCATATGCAGTAAAGTACCACTCAAGTTTAACTATTTTAACTATTCAAGGTAAAACATTGCCGTTTTGCCAAAGGGTTGAACACTCCTCCAGAGGCTGTTACACTGACTGCTGCTGGTGAAGCTTCCACCGCAACGACCAATTGAATTTGGCCAGGTGATATTGCAGATCCATAGAAACAAACTGATACATTGAGTTCCTATGGGAAAGCTTGTGTGTGTGCAGCACTCACCAATTATGCTCCTTGGGTCTCCAATGCATCTCTACCAGGAGCAATGGATTGAACCGGCTGGAGGAGGCCATGTCTTCTCCAAGATGTTGCAGGAGGCGGAGAGGTAAGCCTCAACGCTGGCAATAGGTAAGAACCTTTATTTTAATATTTTTATGGCACAAAAGGGGAGGGCTCTATAACTAGGGACGCATTAGGAATGCATGTTTGTATCCCTTACCTTTTAGTGTCCCTCGAATGATAGGTGAGACATATGGATATTATATTTCACATGGACACTGCAGCGTGTGTATTTCTTTAGGGCAACTCAAAATAAACAATTCAAGTCCTGTGCACTCTAATTGTTATAGTATGGGTTTTGATGTGTCACATTGTGGTAGCACGGCATATTTCTCCATTAGTTGCTCTAGATCAGGGGTTCTCAACCCAGTCCTCAAGGACCCCCGAACTGTCCAGGATTTAGGGATTACCCTGCTGTGTCTAATGTGTTTTTGGGGGGGAGGGAAAACAAACACTTTAGACACAACAGGGTAATCCCTAAATCCTGGACTGGTAGGGGGTCCTTGAGGACTGGGTTGAGAACCCCTGCTATAGATGACTGGTCAGGGAAGGTGTCTCTAGAGTTTGTGCTACTCATGTAAAAACACTCATACTATGAATATGGTCAATGGTTGAAAACGTGTTTTCTAGTCCTTTTTAGTATTGTAGGTGTTTTAGATGTTTCTGTGGTTCCAACTATGTGTAGATAATTCCTTGTCAGCAGAATTGTGATTACCATAAGCGCCATGTCACTGATTGAGTTGTTCGCTTTTAACTTTAGCACTTTATTTAACATTTTATGGTGTGTTATGATCTGGGCCCCATGCTGCCATGGCCAATGCTGATCCCTTTATTTTACAGCTCTACAAACTTTCAAAAGCAATTTATTCTCATTTCTATTTGCATTTATGTATCACGATTAACAATAGCTAAAAACCATGAAACCTAAACTGAACATATTTAACAAACGGTCGGTCCTACTTGGACAGTACACATAGACCTCTAGCGCTCATTAATAGGACTGTATAGAAAGCACACAGACTATCCCAGCATAGTGTGACCGGCTCAGTACACATAGACCTCTAGCTCTCATTAATAGGACTGTATAGAAAGCACACAGACTATCCCAGCATAGTGTGACCAGCTCAGTACACATAGACCTCTAGCTCTCATTAATAGGACTGTATAGAAAGCACACAGACTATCCCAGCATAGTGTGACTGGCTCAGTACACATAGACCTCTAGCGCTCATTAATAGGACTGTATAGAAAGCACACAGACTATCCCAGCATAGTGTGACCGGCTCAGTACACATAGACCTCTAGCTCTCATTAATAGGACTGTATAGAAAGCACACAGACTATCCCAGCATTAGTGTGACCGGCTCAGTACACATAGACCTCTAGCGCTCATTAATAGGACTGTATAGAAAGCACAGACTATCCCAGCATAGTGTGACCGGCTCAGTACACATAGACCTCTAGCCTCATTAATAGGACTGTATAGAAAGCACAGACTATCCCAGTATAGTGTGACCGGCTCAGTACACATAGACCTCTAGCTCTCATAATAGGACTGTATAGAAAGCACACAGACTATCCCAGCATAGTGTGACCGGCTCAGTACACATAGACCTCTAGCGCTCATTAATAGGACTGTATAGAAAGCACACAGACTATCCCAGTATAGTGTGACCGGCTCAGTACACATAGACCTCTAGCTCTCATTAATAGGACTGTATAGAAAGCACACAGACTATCCCAGCATAGTGTGACTGGCTCAGTACACATAGACCTCTAGCTCTCATTAATAGGACTGTATAGAAAGCACACAGACTATCCCAGTATAGTGTGACCGGCTCAGTACACATAGACCTCTAGCTCTCATTAATAGGACTGTATAGAAAGCACACAGACTATCCCAGCATAGTGTGACCGGCTCAGTACACATAGACCTCTAGCGCTCATTAATAGGACTGTATAGAGAGCACACAGACTATCCCAGTATAGTGTGACCGGCTCAGTACACATAGACCTCTAGCTCTCATTAATAGGACTGTATAGAAAGCACACAGACTATCCCAGTATAGTGTGACCGGCTCAGTACACATAGACCTCTAGTGCTCATTAATAGGACTGTATAGAAAGCGCACAGACTATCCCAGTATAGTGTGACCAGCTCAGTACACATAGACCTCTAGCGCTCATTAATAGGACTGTATAGAAAGCACACAGACTATCCCAGTATAGTGTGACCAGCTCAGTACACATAGACCTCTAGCGCTCATTAATAGGACTGTATAGAAAGCACAGACTATCCCAGCATAGTGTGACCGGCTCAGTACACATAGACCTCTAGCTCTCATTAATAGGACTGTATAGAAAGCACACAGACTATCCCAGTATAGTGTGACTGGCTCAGTACACATAGACCTCTAGC